>OX377202.1:46907077-46967152 GCA_947396885.1 Heligmosomoides polygyrus polygyrus | reverse complement strand
ATCCTATCCTGCTATATATATATATATATATATATATATATATATATATATATATATATATATATATATATAAGCATTTTTCCGTCTGTCCGTGTGAGTATGTGTGTCACAAACCAGTGTGAACCAGTAAATCATGTCAAACGTGTAAAAATGACCCGCGCGTGAATGCAAAACCTGTCAAGGCTATCCTCATGTGCAATGAATGGAAATGAACCAAAACTAGCGGGAAATGACAGGTTGGACGAACGAGTGGAAGGATTTGAACGGACAATCAGTATTGATCGATGACATCGATTTTCGATAGGAGTTGTCGTTCTACCCCCGATTTGACCAATCGGGATGTGATTATGATTATGCATGATGAGGAGACCAATATTAATTGATGGTATCGATTTTTCGACCGTAGTTATCGGTTTTCGCCCAAATTTGGCCATTTGGAGTGGGAGTCACACGACAGTTTCTTCGAGAGAGTTACTCTAGCTTGCAGGAAATACCCAAAGAGACTCAGACAGTTTTTAGAACAAGATAACAGTATCGATTGACCGAGTAACCGATCGACTATCAATTTTTCTGCACATTAGATTCTTCGGAATGGGAATAGCGGTCATGCGGTGGGCAGCGGACAAGGCTTGCGTCAATCGTTTTGAGGATCTTCCTTTACTCTATTCTGTATTATTCTAATAAGCAAGATTAGTTTTTCTCCTCTAATGGGACCGAAGGGTCGTGTCCAAGGCGTTTTGTTTCGGAATTTGGCCCGAAGTCCGAACCAGACGTTTTGCAGACAATAGGTTTATGGGTAGTTGCTGAGCAGTAGAAGCAGCTGTTGTCGAGTGTGGGTTCAATACTGGTATACGTACTTCACCAATGACCTGTGGTGGCCAGCCGATGGACAAGTCAGTGAATTTACATACCGGTGCAATCCTGATACCTACTGGAAATCCGAACTAAGAACATTGAGTCGGAGTGCATGCGAAAGTCGGCGCCTTCTCAGAGTGTGCTACTTCGCGCCTCGAAGAAAAACACCGACAAGGAGGTTAAAAGTTGCTCATTTGACATGTGACGAGGACAATATTACAAATCCTGACCTACTAATAGAGAAAGAATGGTTTAAAATTAGTTTTAATTTTCGTTGTTTGTCCGTTATCCGTTTTTCCGTTATCCGGCCATTTTTGGGAAAAATTATCCGTTATGCGTTATCCGTGTTTCAAAATTTTATTATCCGCTCATCCCTGGCCGGTTAGTTTCGATGAACGCCTTCATTTTGTCGTCATCACTGGTGATTGTACGATCATTTTGCGCATTAACAATTCCAGAGCGGGAAAAAGCAGACTATCGCTGACAATGGCGTTCACTAAGGCACTCCTCACCATCAACCTCACATAATTCCATCTGAGCTTGCACCGCACCTTTGTCCTTTTGGAAGTAAAACAATGAAGTATGCCGATAATGCTCTCTTTGGTTTTCCATTTTCAACTTAATTTTTACCAACTTGCTTTTAATAATGACGCTTATTGTGTGATAGAAGATAGACTAAATTCTAACCTCTATAATAATAAATAATGACCAGGCAATCACTACTGCGTAAAAATATACTGTTCATCTATGAGAAAAAAAGCGGCATTAATTATCGAACAGCCCAATACATAGTTAACAGTAAAAGAGTCTAAGATACGCCAACTGACCGCAAAAAATTGAAACTGGTGTTCACAATTAGAGTGACTACATAGATTTCCCTATAGCTCCTTCTATACCTGTTATTCTATTAATATTAAATAAGCGGTGATATACAGTGACTCTTCGCAGCCCAAAATTATACGAAAAAGGAAGATCTCATAACGAAAGCAATTGGACTAATGAGTACCTTACTGAATTTGTAAACAGAAGAGATGTAATCTCTCAGTCAGCTATTTTAAGTGTTCATATTTTGTCCTCAGTAGCGAAACCTCTGGCAAAAAATCTACTTTTCAGTTCACTTATGGAAGCTCATAAATCTGCGGAAAAAATTTTTTTCAACAAACAATTTAGTTTGTAAGATTGCTTTATTGAAAAATATCCTACTTCATTACCAGCAAGTTGACGTTTCAAATCTGTTATAGCATCTGCTGATTTCGCTTTCTTTCCAAAATTTCGACTCTACTTTGGTGCAAACAGCTCTTCACACCGGCTCTTACGTGCTGCCGCTCTCTGTCGAACCACCAATGGGAGCAATGCTAGCTGATTATTATCCTGAGTATCCCGAACAAGAGGTGAATCACGGTACTCTTTCAAATACTCCTGACTTGGGAAGCTCAAACTGACTTCAGAAGTCCTGACAAGGTCCTACACCATGCTTCTTCTTGAAGACTTGCAAGCAGATCTTGTTTGCTGCCTCATGATGAGGGAATGACTCATGGACCTCTCCACCGTCATCCTCGGTGCACAGCCCCAGTACGCAGAAGCTCGTGGCGGCGAGTCGGGGACGCTCCCCTTTGACGCTCCCTCTTCAGAATTCGGAGCTTCGTGGACGTTTGAGGACCAAAGGCACAGCAGTTTGAGCGAAGTCGTAGAAAATTACGTGGGCCGGTCGCACTATGGGCTACGTTTTTTTCCGTTTCCGTTTCGCTAGAAGAGAGCCTTTTTGACTGGGTCATAACGCAGATTCCGATAAATTAATAGAATTCCGATAGTTGTTTATCACGAGAAAAGTACAACGCACTGAGCATCTAGGGAGTTGTAGTAGCTCAGCTACCGAGAAGCTTTATCTTTCTCTCCTTTGTCTAGATAGTATACATCTGTTTGCTTTGCTCTCCCTATAGAGCACTTGAAACGAACTCACACCACTCTCTTGGGTTCGACCATTTTCCAAATATACCTATATCAGAAGGGATACTCAACACACCACCAGACTGTGAGGCTATTATTAGCATGGATACCGTCTGAACATTCATATTTATTTCTCGCTTTCGATGCGAACAACTACGTATCGGCATCGAAGAGTGTCAAGTCCAATCATTTGCCAAAGCTCTTGACTAGCCACTCCTCGTACTGCGGTAATTAGCTGCCACCTTTGGCCTAAACGATGACAGATATCCTATTGTGTTGCTCGTTGCTGTCTTTGTGCATGCTGCAGCTCATACAGAGGAAGCATCTATCCCCTCAACCGATTAGAAGTCGTGGTCAGTGAACTGCTGCCAGACGCACCCAGCAAGGATAAAATCCTGACCTGAACACATCGATGTGCCCGGAGTCACTGCATTCAAACCTCCTGGCCATATATTGTATGTAGAAGTGGATTAAAAAACATAAACGGCAGAACAGTAGAACAGTAGCAGTGATGTGGTCTGTGCAGAAAGGGAATCAGGTGGATCGTTAGTTGTCTAGAACGTAGTACTTTAGCAGCCGTACCATCTGTGGCGCCGGAATCCTGCCTGTGTCATGTTCAGCTCGTTTGAAGAGAAAGAATAGCGAAAACAGTTGTCATAAGAAAAAAACACTAAGGATGCATGAAGAAAAGATGGAAGTTGGTGTAGCTTGACGCTATTTCAATGTACGAGAAAAACCCAATGGCAAAGGATCATAAATATGGATGAAGGAAAAGTCATGGTGCCCTCTCACGCTTTGGTCTTGACGGCTCTCATCTGTGCAAAAGCCTTCTTATGGCTTATGCTCATTCTACCCATTCTCTATAATATTATATTATTCTGAAGTTTTTGTTATATTTGAACTATAGTGTTAGCGCCAACTATAGTGTGCACCTGGAATCGAGGTTCTTCATTCGGTTTCCTACCCAGGCCAACCAAGCCTCTCATCTTTCCGAGGTCAATGAATTGCTGCCGTACTTTTCCTTGAAGGATGGAACGCTGATACACTTAACAGCTGTACGCCTCATTGTAAAGATCCAACACGCATTCCGATTCGCTCCAAGACAACCAGCCTAACTAGGGAAGGGTTTTGAACTCACATGGAACATCAAGCTGCGACCAGGATCGTTAGAAAGAGCTCGGAATGCTGATTACAAATATGGGCGTCAAATTTGCAAAATGAAATTCCTGAGCGACTCATGGCCTTCCGAAATCGGGTGGCCTCAGCACAGGCTGGCATGAGAGTGATGAGTCATTGCGGCTCCGTAAGAACGCCCTCCAGCTGCGGCGATGGCGCAGGTGTAGTGCTCCTGCTCCTGGTCAAGTGCGATGCCATTGGTTCGGTTCCGATTGCTGCCGCTTTTTCTGCAAATCATAATTTGTCCTTGAAACGACCTTTTGTTTTGAATTATGACACATGTCCGATTAAATAGCCGAGAAAACTACCATGCACGTTTGTAAAAATGCTTGAAGGCAGAAAACTGCTATGTTGACATTTTTATTTACTATTTTGTACAACTAGAGGTGTTTCTAACAACCTTGGCGTTCGTGGAACAAAGCAAAAAATTGTGCGAAGCAGATGTATTGCTCACACACCGCACATCTTATACATGCAGCCTCTCTACAACCAGCAACAAAACAGTCAATTGTAGCGAGATCAAACAAATATTCACCAGGCGTGACATCAATGTAGCCGGCCCTATGCCACGAGTATTCAAAAAGTTTGAAACCCTAGGGGCGCAAAGCATACGGTAAATCTGCGATAGAACCCTCAGTAGGTTGTCTCTCTGGGCCTTGAACTAACGCGCGGAAAGACCCAGTACTTGCTCGCTGAGAGATTCACCTCGTTCCTGATAATGCGAAACCAAAAGACAATAAATAAATAAATAAATAAATAAATAAAAGGATAAAGGATAAAGGACGGCGTTACTCAATCCCTTTTGGGATGCGCCACGCATTCTACTTCTACGGGATGTCGCAGAGGCGAATTGAATGTGTATTTGGTCATACAATGACTTGCGGTGACCAGCCGATGAACAAGTCAGCGCTCTATCCTTCCCAGACAAGTCTGGTACCAATGCACCGACCCCGGAGGGATGGAAGGCCTGGTCGGCCTGGGCGGGAAATCCGAACCAGGAACCTGGTATCGAGTGCACGCGACAGCCGGCGCCCCCTCCGAATGCGCTACACGCGCCCAAAAAAATAAAAAATAAAATAAAATAAATATAAAACTCCACGCTATTAGCCATGACCCTTTTCATGACAGTTTTCATCGGGCCGAAGAAAAAAACGTCTAGAGCTTGAATCAGCGATGTAGCCCCGACAAGGATATTGCGCACAGTGATTTGGCAGCCTGCAAAGATGCCCACAACAGTCAATCAGTGAGATTATTTCATCAATGTGTTGAGAGATGGCTTACACATCAATCAAAAGTGCAGTGGATCAACGATATTTTGTTCTTCCTCTTCACACAGTCTACTTACTTTTTTGCTTCACGCGTTTTTTTGTTCCACGAATACCAAGGTTGTTAGAAACACTACTAGTTGTTCAATATATGATTTGGAATTTAATTGTGCAAAATAATAAATAAAAACGTCACTATAGCAGTTTTTTGCCTTCAAGCATTTTTACAAACGTGTATGGTAGTTTTCCCAGCTATTTAATCAGACGTGTCATAATTCAGAATAAAAAGTCATTTCGAAGGCAAATTATGATTTGCAAAAAAAAAAACGAAATCAATGGGAACCGAACCAATGACGTCGCACCTGCCGAGGAGCAGGAGCACTACACCTGCGCCACTGCCGCAGCTAATCAGCATTCCGAGCTCTTTCTAATGATCCTGGTCCCAACTTGAAATTCTATGAGAGGTCGAATTCCTTCCCTAGTAAGAGAAAGCCCTAGTCTTACAAAGGCAGGATTAACGTCATCTTTTCGCTTTTACCCCTTTTTACATTATAGTGTCAACTTTCCCATTGAGAAATATGACATCTACAAGCGTGGTGTAGCAAATTCAACTCTTCTGGAGACGTTACCGTAAGGAGGACTAATGCAGCTGACGCTCGCCAAGGCTAGGTATGATCGTCGAGTAAGACTGCTTTCCTAGACACTTCCACACACATTTTTGTAAAAGTTGCTCGAAGCAGACTTTTACCTCCACATTAACTCGTAATCACACCCTAGATGCATTGATCGGCAACCTCTGGAGGTTCGATGTTCGAACCTACCCAAGTCTGCCTAACCTCGTTTTATGTAACTCGACATATTATTATGTTGAATTATGTGTAATTTCGTTGTGTGGTCTTAGTCTTCTGGAATAAGACTTCGGCATTCACAGTCGTATGTTGTTTTTAGGTTGCGCAAGATTTTTTAAAGGTTGGTTCTGCGTTTTTATTCCATAAGCGGACTCCAAGTGTGGTTAGAAATATTCAAATAAATTAATAAGGAAGAGAGAAGGGATTGGTTAACGACGACCTGTGGCGTTTGTACTTTGTCCGTCCTTGCATAGCTCTCTCTCGTAGCTGGATGAAGACTTGATCTGAAGCATAGAGCATTTGGTATTGAAAGCCTTCTTCGACCTTACCTCTGACACCCTATCGTGGAAGTCCTTGACCAAGATTCCGAGAGATAAGAACGGTCGAGTAGACATAGCGCCGTTCGAAAGAAAGAACGTGTGAAGCACGTTCGCCGTTTCGTTTCCGCACCTTTCAGTCGAAGCGGAGGGGCTGCCTCTGACCTGAGCGAAAAGTAGGGGCGAGTGATCCACATAGTTGTCACCTCGTTGCGGTTTTCCCTGTCACAGGAAGCCATGTGTTGATAAACTCGGGAATGGGGCAATGACGTCTCACCCACGGCCTGCTTACACTCAATTTCCCAAAACTTTGGTCACAGCAAATGGGTTAACGCGGGTAATGGGAGAAATGAGATCGACCGAGTTCGAGCGCGATATCAGCGAACTGGGTCTTTCGATCTTTGTGGGAGACCAGTGACGACTCAGCGATGCTGGTCGAGCGGTTATGAAGAGCGCAGGCGTTTCTGTGTTTTTGCAGGGCTCATGTGAAACTCCAATATTTGCTCAGTGTGCTGGCGTGAGTCAGCTCACGCGACCAAGTTTCCGGCCGGGTGATGTTCGTCAAAGGGACGGCGCCTTCTCCAGCTGCTGACGGGCGTCGTTCGGCAAGTCGGCCGGCGTCCAACTTCTGACGCCGTCGCTTCGGCCAGTTGCGGCAGTTCTTGCCCGGACTGGCGTGCTACGGAGTGAAGGGCAAGTGCAGCGACGTCGAATCGAGAGCAGTTCCTTCGCTGTCGCCGCGCCCGCCGACCGCCGTCGGGGCGGACCCCCGACGACGCCGCAGCAGAGCTGTCGACCGTCGCGATGGGACAAGGCGACTACTCCATTACTGAGTTCGCCCACCGCCTGTTCGTTTTTGAGTCTTTTCCTTCCAAACGGCCCGCAGGGCCTTGTACACTTTTCTACGAGCCACACGGGACTTTGCCATCAAAAATCGCTCAACCTTGTTTACACTTTATTTATTTAAATATGCCGATTCTAAAAGTCGGAATTGGCTTTTATTCATTTATTTATTTGTTTGTTTATTTATTTACTTATTTATTCACGACCACTATTCGCACATTTGTGATCTTGTCACGGGAATGTTATGAACTGAAATTAGCTGGTGGGAAAGAGATACGACAGGGCTATTTTCGATCTTTCGAATATGAAAACCGCTTCAAATGAGCAATCTGAAGCGGTTTTACGTCACAGCGACGAACCTGCTGTCTTTGTTGACCTAAGAATATCCTGGAAGTACAGCGTGACTGACCTCTTGATTTTTTTTGGTTTTTTTCCGATTCACATCTTGCTAATAGTAGCTAGTGTTGGAATTGTGTGCTCGACGTAAATAGAATTGTAGAATTTGAATCTTTCAATACAACTGGTGCCGCATTGAGCTAGCAATAAGTGGAAGTATGCATACGTAGAAGGCCTTAGGTGATTGGTGCGAGCCATCGTTTAACATCAAAAGCACTTTGAGTATGTGTATTAAGTTTGCACGGATTGATACGAAGAGGTGAACAATACGAACGGAAGCCCTGCTGAGGGGAAGGCTGCGTTGGCAGCTATTCATGTTCAGCGACCTTCCATCAGACAAAATTCGTTACAAAAGATTGTTGGGGTATTTCGCTGACAGTAGAATAAATGCTATTGCTTGACACTGCTTTAGAATTTTATATTCTACCTGTCCTCTTGACTGTGGAGGGGTAGGATGGTGGAGAGAATATGAAGACAAGCATTTATGAACCCGCTCATATCAGCGCTGCTCTGTCTGAGCTGACGAAAAACTAAAGAACCTGTCCGTTTGAACCGTTATGCCCTTGCTTCATCTCACTATACGGCCATCGTCTATTTTGGCGAGAAAATCGGTTCTGATATGTTCGATATCAAAGGCTTTCAGAGTCTTCCTTCGAACATTTTTCAGTCAAAATCAGAAGGTTGAAGTCGACGGGTTCGTAATCAGCAACGAATTCGCTATCGCAGGTGGCATCACATTCGATGAGGTGCACTCGATGAACCGTAGAACGCGTTCTCAGGTGTTTTTCCTGCATGACGAACACCGTCAGCGCCCTCTATAAGGACCGGTGCCACTATAGAATTGGGCGCAGCAAGGAGCAAGGTCTTAAGGAGAGCATGGCACTGTGCAATTGCGCACAATTCCACCTCGGAGCGCCTCAATTTGCCCTGTAAGTTTGAGAGATGGTGCGTTTGGTGACGTACGCAATTGTCACGATTAGTGGGCAGCAAATGAGCAAGGCAGTGACATAGATCCGCTCGTGGGCGGTGAAATGGCACGGGGCATTCTTCGAGCCACTTCCAGACTTCTACATGTTGAGCTGTCTGAACATTTTGAAAAAGTGGGCAGGACACGGATTCAAGTAAACAGGAAATGTCGCTACCTGTGAATCCGCGACGCATATTTCACGAAAACACTGCACGCTGATCAACGCTGGATTCCTAAATGAAACTCATTTTGCGTTTTCTGTGTGTTAAACTATCGAAAAATGACCCCGAATAATGTGCTTCGAACCCCTCCTCAAGATTGATGCGGGATCGCTAGCTTGTTCAGGGCGCCAAGACGGTTACAAGTTTTACGGTGACCTTGGAACGCTCAAGCAGCGCTTGCCTACAGTTGAGCATTAGAGCTGTGCCTCTCTTTAACAGACATGGCTCCTACACGGTTCCACGAAGTTTGTTGGGTTGATCCCATACCCAGACAAGAAATGGCAGTTGCGCTGTTGGTTCCGTCCAAATACAATGTGATTGACCCAGAAAGCGCTGATTTCGGCGTGTTCGCAACACTTCCTGGCTGCGTTTCGCTGGCTAATCGCTCTTAGAAGTGTTTAAGTGAACCCTTATCACTTCGAACTAGGCGGCGGAGAGCTCTGGAGGACAAAGATGGTCGTCATGTGTCACTGGCAGTTCTACTTCAAGCCAGCTGCGTCCGGGAAAGTTGGAAAAAAATTAGAAAGATCCATTCGAATTCACCGCTCTTCATCTATGCAACATTTTATTTTTCAGTTTCAGAGCCCTATCTCTAGAAGGCGCTAATTGTTGAGCAGACTTCTTGTATTATTTAGGAGCAAATAGGTGCAAGTGTAGATACGGAAATGTAAACTCCAATATGCTTCATCTCTACTTTAGGGCACAGGCCGAGGCGAGGTATGGCAAGGAAATGCTCGAGATCATCGAATGCTTCACCAATTCCAGGTCCATTTTCACTTCTGTCTTGCTCCTTTTTGTTCGTTCGTGCACTTCGTCTAGTACATCACGCTCACGCATAATCCTTCATCCGCGGCCCGCACAGCGGCGGTCTCGGTGCCCAGGGAATTCTGGAATCAGTTGTAATGTGTGCGTAATATTGTGCCAAGCCTTCGAACCGGATGTGTGCAGGGATCCGTGCTGGCAGCTCCGAGCCCGCTGAAAAACGTGAACCCACGGATTACGCGCAGCTCTCAAAGCGACTTCTTCAAATAATGCTAGCGCTGCTTCAGTCAACCAACGAGCCCCCTTAAACTGTCGTCACCATATTTGACGAGGTCTAGCCGACTCAGTAGTTTTTGGAATCCATGAAGATCATCCCTGCTTCCATTAAAATGCCCCAAATCCAAACTGATTTGGAAGTGTCAAGCGACTATGTCAGATTGGTCATCGGCAGGTTCCTATCTAAGAGGAATAAAATGTTCAACAACTCTCAGAGCGATCCATACATCCAGCTGGCCCCTAACGCTGCATGGGAACATTTTTGGAAAGGCGAGTTGGTAATGTAAGAATGATTATTTGGTAGATTTTTAGAGGCTATTCAATATTTTCTTTGCATAAAATTTTATGTTGCTGTCAAGATTTAGGAGATGACAATATTTAGCACATTTTCTACTAAGATATGTACGATACCTTTCTCTGCCGAGAGGTCAAGTATAATCCTGGAAAATAAGAAACAACCTTCACCGTAAGCACTAGCTGATCCTTCTCATCAAGAAGCTAATCTTCTCCAAATAGCTGTTCGACTTTCCTAAGCATTGCCTAATACGCGAAAAATTCCGAAGAGGAGCTCGACTACGCGAGAATTATGATGGGAGGGGGCGTTCGTATCGGCTGGTCGTGGGCGCCGCGGCCGCGCGCCCAGGTGGCCATACCTGCGGCGTTATTCCCCTGCTCGCCGTCTCCGCTCATGCTGTGACACCCGTCGCGCGCGCGGCGGACAACGGCCCAACGTTGGCCGTCGTCGGCGGCCCTACGACGACGGCCCGGCGGACGAGCGGAACACGCAGGTCGACCAGATTTGCTGGGACTGCAATCAACAGGACGTTCAGAGGATCTACAAAACCAGTGTAAAGACACATGTTGGCGTGAAACAAACATAGCTCTGCATCAGAATTTCGAGCTCTAACTAACGAGCTCTACCTCAAGCTTATCAGTGCTACCCTTGATGAGATATTCTTCAAATTTAAAACTGAAAAATAATTCTTCGCAATCCTGCTGCGAAGCTGTAAAGGGTGTCCGGACTGAAATTTCACACAGAATTCAACTACGTCGTCTAAATACCTTCTAGAGGAGCTCTTTTTTTTGAAGAAAAAATTGTGTGTATCATACCGTTGGGGACATTTCTCCAAGCCAGCATTCTAGGCAGATTTGTCAGTTTATATATTGTGCCACACGAGGTTTTTAGGTGGATCTTTATTCGCAGGGCCTGACGCGTTTCGACTTCACGTCGTCTTCGGAGGCCTGAACGTGGTGCATAGGTTAGAATTGCCGAGGTTTCAAGAAGAGAGGAGTTTGAGATTCTAGGCAGAATTCAGTCACGAAATTTATGTTCACAAATACAGTGTGTCCCAAAAAATGTATAAGCTGTTTGAAAGGTGATAACTTTGCTCAGAGTAAAGGTACTGAAGAACTTGATGGCACATATAAAACAGTAAAAATTTTCTAACAAATCAGGACTGCGCCATGCACTCGTCTGAAACCTTGCATATTATACTCGATTGATTGATTTCGCTTGGATACTTGTAATAACTTCTCCAAAAAGTGGCCGTTTTGATTGATGTCAGCTTCTTTTAAGGTTTGAAAGTTAAAAACACATTATGGCTTGCGAAAAAGGCATCCTAAAAAAGCATGTACTATTTGAGTGGTTCTAACATTGGTGCTAGTGAAGCTTTTGAAGATATATAAAAGCACACTCATATAAAAGCACAGGGTAACAAAATTTTTGTGGCACGCAAATAGCCAAGATTGCGCTATGCTCCCGCCGAGAACATTGCATTCCAGACTCGATTGATTGTGCATGGGCTGAATGCTTGTTAACATCCTATTACTGCCTGGCCACTAACCTGTGCTGTGCCTATTTTAACGTTTAGAACTTGAAAAATACGTGAAGGATATGTGACGTGCGAGTTTATTGATTGCACAATTTATCGCTTTCGCTATCGCTCCAATAACCCTCTCCACATATCTAAGCCCATGACAAAAGTCAGGCCCGACTCTAACCAAGCTGGTAAGCTTTTCTTCGAAGAGAAGGAGTTTATCCTGAAGTGCCACTGGAAGCTCGAAAACACCGTCGAAGTGTGTAGGCGATTCAGCGACACCCTGTATAGACTCTAGAGTGGAGAATTGGTGCTATTTCACTAATGGTAATGAAGGTGGTAAGCAAGGATTGATTAATAAACATGTTCTACCCCTGGTAATAAACATAACCTCGACCCCTTGTAGGCACTGCCTCCAGGAGGTGAGGTCTTATGAGAGGGCAATGAAAGACTAAGTGTTCAGGGACCTCGATTACCCCAGGGCTGAAGTTTCGGACCGCTGAATGACATCCTCAAAGAATCGATAATTTAATCAATATTTATTTATTTTATTTATTTATTTAAAGACGCGAGCTACAGTCACATGTTCGGTTGATGGCGATCGAAGCATCAAAAGCGAACTTCAGATTCGTGTTCAACGACTTGGGTTACCCCAACGGCATACGTTTTGGACCGCTTGAATGACATACACAAAAAACACACGCTGCTCTTTTATATGTAATAGGATATCAACTTCGTGACTGAATTCTGCGTAGAATGTTGGCTTGGAGACATGTCCCCAACGGTATGATACACACAATTTTTTCTTCAAAAAAGAGCTCCACTAGAAGGTATTTAGACGACGTAGTTGAATTCTGTGTGAGATTTTAGTCAGGAAACATACCCTTTAAAGCTTCGCAGCAGGATTGCGAAGAATTATTTTTCAGTTTTGAATTTGAAGAATATCTCATCAAGGGTAGCACTGATAAGCTTGAGGTAGAGCTCGTTAGATAGAGCTCGGAATTCTGATGTAGAGTTATGCTTGTTTCACGCCAACATGTATCTTTACACTGGTTTTGTAAATCCTCTGAACATCCTGTTGATTGCAGACGGCGAGCAGGAGAATAACGCCGCAGGTATGGCCACCTGGGCCGCGGCACCCACGACCAGCCGATACGAACGCTACGCACCCGAGAATTATCCCAGCTACATACTACCGAGATTCCCTACATTTTCGATTTCTTGTTGATTTAATTCTTGCCTGCAGAAATTGAGGCAAGGTAATGCAAACAAATTAGTTGAAGAATAAAATATTCATAATGTAAAACATAAGAAAGGGTAAAAATCAAAAAAGTAAGGAAAAGTGTAAAACAATAGATTTTGAAAAGTAATTAGTCAGAAGGAAAAGGTTTGCTTTGTCACTGCTTTCAGACGAACCTTTGTATCATATTCCTTCCGTGCTCTTCAGTGAAGAAGAGGTGTATATTTTAAGATTTCTCTAAAATCTTCTAGAAAAGGAGAGGGATAGGAAAACGAAAGTGAAGAGAGAACAAATGAAGAAAGGATGAGAAAGAGTGAATAAGTAAAGATGAAGAAGTAGAGACATTTAAGAGAATTGATTGCAAAACTGAAAATAAGTGAGGAGCTGAAAAGCAAATAAGTTAAATAAACCATGAGGTACAATTCAAAAAGTGCAAACGACGCAGCAAGCACTAAGTAACGATAGATGGAAGCGGCTCTACCTGTAGGACATTTAAAAGGGGCACACGATCTCTGTTCCTGAGCGTGACCCATAAATATTGCAGCAGGGACTTATCGTTGTAGTTAAGAGCGATTAGAATGGGCCGAATTTCGGTACAATTTAAATCTCCGTTTCACCATGCATTAGACATTCCGATGTAGCGGTATATTCGTAAGTACTCGCTCCTAGTTTATTGTGAGCCTTATGATTGTGTGGGTAGCTAAACAAGCCATGTCGCAGCGCTCCTTACAGATTTTTATTCTTCATTTGTTTCATGGAAGATACCTGTTTGCTCCATTCTACGTTGTGTAAAGCAGATTTCTCTCTAATAGGACAAACAACGGGTGATCAAAAAGTTAAAATTGGAGAAATTTCATGGCTAACTTTTGGCGGGTACAAAGATGAGTAGAATCCACGTTCGACTCTCGATGAACCTTGGCATCTTTGATGTTGCAATAGACAAGTAGTTGTTCGGCGTAGCCATTGGTACAACTCTTTATTGCGGCTTACGTTTCGGCGTCGTCGCCTTTTTCAGAGCCTGGAAAAGTCGAAGCCATCTGAGAAGCCACTCTCCCAAATGCCTTTGTATGGGTTCTGCAGGAACCCATACAAAAGGCTAAGAGACTACGAAAACCATGCAGTAAAAGGTAGGATGAGTAGATTGACGATAACGTTTACCACGTACTTTCATTTTTGCTGTTAAAATAGCCACCCTATGTATCAGAAAGTGAATTTTGGAATAAGAAACGCGGATGGCTACAAAGAGGTGGTGTTGTACTGCTGCGTCTTTCGGATGAAGAATGATACTGATTTTCACCTTTTTTCTGAAAACCTAGTGTGAGAAGAGACGTTATAGAAAATCGCGGGAGACGAACAAGTACTATGCGCAGCCAATCTTTGTGTGGCGTCGATGAACAGTAGTCCTAAGGTCGTCAGTAACAGTAGTCGTTATTTCAAGCTTCTTAGAACGTCTCAAGCGCAGGAATTTTTTCTCTTCAAGAAGCGCTTTGCACGGGTCCAATTACACACATTTCTGCTTCCAACTCTCAGCATACAAAAGCTATACCTTACGTAGTGGCACGTTGCGCACACGGCTGCATCGCGAATTTATTCCATTTGTTGCTGAACGTTCCTGAATTACAGCGCAGCTGCTGATCTCCTTGGAGGAGGCAATGCAGTGCTCAACACACTACATGTATGCAATGTTCAGCGATGAGTCTTCAGAATGTTGAGTATTCGGAACGGCAGTATTCCAACGCGTATCTGAAGGGATGGCGTGTGGGTGCTACAGCCATAACTGTAAGGAGTGCAGCACTGGGGTTATGCTAAATAACAGTCGGTGGTTCAATGTAATCGGAAATTTTCTTCTCCTAAGGTTATGTAATTTTGTTACAGTACTTATGGGGGACCCTGTATTTCTTGAGTATATCCTTAAAAAGCAAAAGATTTTCAGGCCAACTCGTCCTATGAGGAAAGGAGATTTTATATCGGCAAAATATTTGTTACTGTTTGGTTTCAAATTGTCAATATACATCTCTCGCTCTAAAAAAAGGTCAGGCTTTCAAAATGAGACAGAATAGGAGAAAATTTGACGGAATTTCAATTCCTCTGTTTTCCAGTTGTGAGATAACGAGATATGCACCATAGTGTTTAGACAATTCAGCTAGTTTTCTGTGTCCAATAGGAGCCAAGTGATGAAAAGTTTATAGCACTAATGGCCGCTCCGAAAACGATGGGATTAATAGGTGATCCAGATCGAAGCGCAATGTCATCAGCACTGTTGCCAAGTGCTTAGGTCCATTACATTCAGTTCTGAGAGCGCTTTCTGCACTTCATAACGATTGTCGTACCCCGTTGAAGTCAAAAACAGCAGTTACCTTTCTCTCACTGAGTATCGGAACTTCTTGCTGATATGCTAACTCATCTGTGCATGTTTGTTTTGCACATGTGGCCGCTAATATTTGATACTTCTATTCCCTTTAGGATTTTCTTGTATGTTCTTTGTGTGTTTTAATTTATGTCTCAATTTATGTTTGGCAAATCAACCGTTTCAACGTGCCACAGCCGTTTATCTGCACAGCATCTGGTTTACCCCGATCTGGGACTATGTGCGGTTCAATTTTTCCGTTACGGGCATATTCTGTCACCTAATAGCCGCATGTCAAAAAGACCAGTTAGTGCTCCTGGCTCCAGAATCCCTTAGGTTTAGGCCTGGAGAGCATTCGTCTCTTTAGTAATCGCCTCAGCTTTCATATTTGACTCTTTACAAATCCGCCTGGTTCATTTGTTCGCCTTTCTACATCGCTCTACGGCAGCAAGTGCCGAGGAAAATCAAATATCTCCACTATTTTCATAAATGCCAGCGTTATACTAGGAACTGCTGGCTAACTGGTTCAACATTGTGGACGCCTACGCATTTTGGCCTAAAGTAATTGCGTCATAACTTTCTTTCAAAGGGAAGATTTTTGAGTAGGGATGGATAGAAAGAGTCTCACCCTTTTACCCGCTTCGTGTGTCCGTTCCCTTCTCCTCCACGTCCGATTAGTCTTGCTTCTCCTTGATCGGGTTCGAAGCCCTGCATTTAGCATCACGCCGCTTCCAAGCAAGTCGTTCGATGCCGCTGACTGCCTCCAGGACTTGAGCGTCGGCGAGTTCCTGGGAGGCCGACAATCATCCGTCGACAGAGCATCGAACCTCTCTGACCGTGGAAAAACTCTGCGGATTAGCGGGTGGCAATAGACGTGAAACCGCGCTCTTTAGCAGTCGAATGACCTTTGACGTGCCGTCGAAAAAAGAGCAGGAGAATGATGAATCACGGCAACACCGCGTTCCTTCGGCATACGCTCCTTCTCCTCCGTGCGAAATGAACGATGACTTCGACATTTTTAGCAGACAGTGACTCGAATGCGTAGCCGATGCCGCCGGAGCACTTCGATTCGATTTTCATTTTCCCTCCGCTTTTCACCTATTCTTGAATCAAGAATCAGGTTCCGCTGAATCGGCGACATCGTTAGGTGTGGGGTTATCGCTTGGTCGGAGCGCGAACGTGATAGATTACCATCTGGAGGTGAGTTCGGCCAACTTTCGCCTTTTAATGGAAGCTGCTAACGTGCAATGAGTTTCAAACCGGTAACGAGATACAGTCAGCACTTAACGAAAAATTGAATTTTGGTTATTGTAATAAACTAACATAGAAATGTAAAGTTATACCTTCCCTTCTTAAATAGTTCGTTTGGCCGCTTACTTCCGGACGAACCTTTTCGATGTACCGTCTATCCGGTGACTTAGTGCAGACTCACAGGAAATGACTTGTTCCTCTATCGGAGGCTACCCTCGATACCTCAGCAAAGGCTCGATATGATTATGGAAAGATAAGGAATTAACAAAGAAATGGAAGACCCAGGGTTTCTATCTACTGGTAACCTAATCGGGGGTTTTAGTAAGCACTGTATGTTTAGTGGTAGTCCATAAAACTATTAGGCTTATTTTTTTGTGCTCAGTGCGATCTTTGATCTATCTTTATAACCAGCGTCGGTTGCGGGCTTCGCCGGCACCCGACTCTGGCCTGGCGGGCCACGCTAGGCTAGCCGGCTTCGCCGGCGTCGTGTGTGGTGAGCCATGTGGGGTCAGAAACCCAACCCAACCTCGAGCCCGCTAGGGTCCCCACAACCCAGCGTCGGTTGCGGCTAGCCTAGCGTGGGCACCCGACTCTAGCCGGGCGGCCCACGCTAGGCTAGCCGGCTTCGCCGGCGTCGTGTGTGTTGCGGGCTTCCCAGCACCCGACTCTGGCCGAGCGGGCCACGCTATTTTATGGGTGCAGGGCTTTTGTCCGTTATCTGGCCCCAAAACCACCGGATGATGGACAACAAAACGGATAGGCCAAAACCCCCGGAAAGCGCATATCGAATAACGGGTAGCGATCAATAAGTGCGGACGCCTTAAGTCAGTTTTTTGTTGCACTTTTCGGTCCACGCAGTGCCAGCAGTGCATTAGAAAGATTCAAAACAGATTTGCTGAAAAGCGTCTGCTGCGAGTCTAGCCTAGAATTGGCTTACGAGAACACTTCATCAAGTAAAGTCCAGAACGGTGAATTCGGGCATGCGGCTCATGCATTTCGATGAAGCAGCAACAATCTCTCCCCAACATTTACGCAATGAAGGGCAGACATTACAGACGTTGCAGCTCTAATTGAACAGCACTGTGTTGGTAGTGCCATACCACGTTGCAGGCGCTTCTTTTTCACACAACCAGCACACACTCCTCCTTTAAGAAAAAGCAAAAATGTCTGCGAGAAGGAAATCCTCCCAGAAATTACGGAACCTCTAGAAAATCTCCGAATTAACATTTAAGTTCACAACTAGTTGTCGACTTACGGCCTCCGTACGTATTGACCGTTGTCCGTTATCAGTTATGCGGTTTCCAGGGGTTTTGGGGCCGGATAACGAACAATAAGTTGGATGACTCCTAGATTTGAACGTGGTGATGGGTGGACTATATAGAGCATCCTTCACGGTTGTAAGAGTGGTCGTAAGAAACAACAAAAGTCATTCAAATCCAGAAGGGCTAGTTGAAGCACTTTCTCACCTGGTTACATAGTTTAAAAGATATCTAACTTACATCCTTCCACAGAGTCGCTAAACTTGTACCATCTGTGAACCTGCACCATCTGTGAGGCCTACTAAACATAGAAACTTGAACGCCGTAGGAGGATACGATTTAATTGCGATGATAATGATAAACGATGATAAACGGTCTTACTTCTTCAAATAGGTTCCTTTAAGCCTCAGTTGGCTGCTATCGAGGTTGTAAGCTGTCATAACGATGTTTTGTTGCGATCGAAACTTCTAGCGCCAGGCGGGACTCGAACTAGCACCTCCTCTGACCGGGCGGGAATGCTCTACGCCTTTACACCACCGGCGCCGTTTGATCGATCGCAACATCCACACCTCGTTGGACCGATCAGCACTCACCCGTGTCCGGGAACCTCGATACCAGCCACTTGAGGCTTAAAGAAACTGATTTGAATCGTTTCTATCAAGACCATCAGCTTAACTGGTTCCATGCTGATATCAGCGGCCAGCTCATCCGGGTGAGTGCTGGTCGGTCCCACGAGGTGTGAATGTTGCGTTCGGTCTTACTTGTATTCCCTTACAGGAGTTCTATAGCCTTTCTTCATCGAACCCTGGAGGTGGTCAGTGGAAGATCAATTTTCCCTGACCCAAAAGCAATATAAGATCTCAGTTTTTCACTTGCCGTGCTGCTCTCAGTTTTTAAAAATGTCAAGGAAACGTGCCTTACCAAACTCTATAAGGCAATATAAAAAAGCTTCTTGACCGATAGGGATCTTCAGGATCCAGTTTAGTAGTTTTCCTCTTCATTAGCTCTATTTTTGTTACTTGGTCTGTTTTGTCCGTTTACAGCGACCTCAACTTGTTTAGAAAAACGTTTGTTTTCTTTTTTTTTTGCATTGTTATCCATGTAGAGAATAAATAAATAAATAAATAAATCTGTTTATTCGTCTCAAGTATGTGAAGACCAAGAAGGCATACAAACTGCTATTAGGGACAGTAAGGAGTGTGGGGCCTGCGCATCATAGGAAGAGTTTCTACCGTCAATTTCTGCATCGTATCATTTGTGGTTCCATGAATGCAGTGTGTCTGATTTGATTGCGGTAAAAGCATTCTTTTCACCATATGCTGTTGTGAATCACCAAACAAATATAGCAGTACAGCAATGAATACGAGCAAAAGGAAAAACGTTTAATCCAGATGCACGAGAGAACGACTTCTCCATCGAAAATTTTAGCGGTGCAACAATCTGCTAAATAAACTCAAAGCGCGGGTGCTGCAGGACGTGCAGATTCGTTCTAATTTGTGAGTTTTCTGGAGCAACTCGTCAGTTACATGGGGAACTACTCCCTTTTAGGAATGCGCCGAATATTTCTGCCCGTCTGAATGTTCTAGCTCCTTGAGTGTGTGCTTTGCCTGCACAATTGCTTGCAGTTACTGCTCTATAGAACGCTGGTATTGTATCTTTCCAAGATAGTTCCACGTTCAGCTACCTTGGATCTTGAGATGCTGTCGAGCACAGCAACAACGATAAGTTCTTATCTTGGGATGGAGTCAAGATTGTTGTAGGGCTTTTATTCGGCTGAATGTCTCCCAAGCACCGGAAGAATCGCTCTTCCAAGGACCACTCTATTTTTCAGCAGCTTTAATTGGGAAAAAGAAACAGGCGGCTGGCAAATAAAACAATCCAACCGACCCAGTGGAAACAGGCGAAAGGTGTGCATGCGCTGTTCGTTTATGTTCCTACTGATAGACCGAAAATCCCATACGGCATCGCTGATGCAGCGACCGCACTAAAAAAAAAACACTGTAAAAATGTCCACAAATGGCTTATGAACTAACAACGCTTCAACTTCTGATCTGCTGTAGAAATTAGAACAACTAAAAACGAGCTTTCCTTTGGTGTTTGTTCGTTATCCATTTTTCTATTACCAGGACATCTTTGGGCAAAATTATCCGTCATCCGTTATCCGGGTTTCAAAATCTCAATATCCGCTCATCCCTGCTCTACACCCTTTGTGGAGGCGCGGTAGCTCTATCCTTGGGCAGTGAAAATCCCGCCGCGGCTTCGGACCTCATTTTAGGCTCGCAACAGAGCTTTGCGGCATGCCGCCTTGTCGTCACCAGCGGGGCTCACAGTAGTCCTGAGAAGGCGGCGAGCGTGGCACCGCAGATTCCGCTGCGGCGAGAGTGGTTGAAGCCATCCCCGCTGCATGCACCGCGCCGCGATGGCGGGTAGATCTCTCCGGACCCTAGTCGAGAAGCGGTAGTAATGATGAATTTACTTTCGGCCGCAGCGGAGGGAGGGGGTGGGCGGACAGACACGCCGAGCCGCGCAGGAAAGGGAAGGAGCACTATGCCCTGCCTCACTTTGCCGTGAGCCTCGCGTTGCGTCGCCCAAGTGTGTGGATGCCTTTAGACGTCGTCCATGAGTCACTCTTCCTGCTACCTTTATGCCTGGTTTGGAGCTGATTTCTGTTTCTGCGCATTTTTCATGTACAGTACCGCGCATATGATTTGGTCAATTGCCGAAAAGAACGTTTTGGAGCTTTCCAAAGCAGCTTTTAAAATAAATTTTTTTATTAAGCACTTGTGACCACGGATCTCCCTCGATAGAGAGCCTTTGGGCCCCCTTGTTAAGAGGGATCTCGGGCCGCTTGTCGCAGGGCCACGTGGCGCGTCCCCGGGTGGTGGGTAGGGGAACGAAAACGAGAACCAAATGCGACCGTGTACTGCCCAGAGGTGGGATGCAGGGGATGGACTCCCTGCTCCTGCTGTGTCGGGTCGACGCTTCCTTGTGCGTGGGAGCCGCATGTTCGTGTACAGTGTGCGCGGACTGTGTCCGTGACTGCGCGGATTGTAACTGCGTCGGATCGGCCAAAAGCTTGCACTCGGTAGACTGGGAGTACATGTAAGGCGAATCGAGGCCGCCTCAAAAGTTTCGACCCGTCCTTTCGGGCAGTCTGGCTGACTACCCGGAGTTCTCCGCCCACACGAAGGAGCCTAACTAGCTACCCGTGTTGTTATGCAGTCAAACACAGCAGCACTAAAGGGCCTCATTCCCCCAAAAGAGCCCCCATCGCTTGAAAATCTCAGGGCCTAAACAGGCTGCCCAAATTGAGAAGGACTAGGATGACGATCTGTACTTACAACGCCCGCACGCTTGCATCGGAAGCATCCATCGAAGACGTGATGATGGAAGCCAGGAAGATCAAGTACGACGTCATCGGACTGACCGAGACGGGAAGACACCACCCCCTACACGCCGACAACGACTCCGGAGAAGAAGTGTTCCTCGGAATATGCGACAGCAGGGAGTAGGCGTCGTTGGTGTCCTCGTCAACACGCACTTGGCCTTGAACATCGATTCGTACGAGTCTGTGACAAGCCGAATCAGACGTATGCGACTAAAGCGATGTGGCCTTTGGGAAGATAACGTTATGGACAACATCGACGAGGAATACGACCGCTTCGTGCATCATCTCCGCGACAGTGCTAAGGGAGCCGAGAGCTTGAAGACCACCAAAAGGCGCCTGTCTCCGGAAGCTCTCGAGCTGATATGCCAGCGTGGAGCAGCGCGAGCGTCAGGCAACTGTACCAGCTGACGTCCGAGCTTGCAAAGCTATGCAGAGCGGCGATAAAGGAGGGTCTTTAGGAGAGAAGGGCGGAAGTGTTGGCTGAAGCTGCAGATGCAGGTTTGAGCATCAGGTGACCGCTCTCCGACGTCCTGACGGAACCGTCACCTCTTCCAGAAGGACCATGGAGAAGGTCATTGACGACTTCTACTCCGATTTCTTCGAAAGCCACGTCCACCTGCCCCCATGCCATCTTCTGCAGGATGGATACGTAGTCCACTCTGTTTTCCCTTCCGAGATCCGACACGCCATCTCGTCGGTGAAGAAACGTACAGCACCCGGCTCCGACAGGATCAGACGCGAACACCTGAAGAACCTCCCGCCAGCGCTCATCGACACCCTGGCGCGGCTCTTCACGCGCTGTCGGAGTGCAAGGTTCCATCTCAGTGGAAGACCAGCAAGACCGTCTTGCTGTACAAGAAGGGAGACGTGCACGACATTGGCAACTATCGCTCGATCTGCCTGCTGGCTGAGGGATCCTGAATAGAATCAGCAGAACGCTGGACGAAGGACAGCCATGCGAACAAGCAGGATTTCGGAGAGGATTCAGCACGACTGACCACATACACACCATTACAAAGCTCATCGAAGTGTCGCGAGAGTACAAGCTGCCGCTGTGCCTTACGTTCATTGACCTGAAGAAGGCATTCGACTCCGTCGAGGCTGAAGCGGTCTTCGAAGCCCTTCTCACTCAGGGCGTTCCTACTCAGTACATCAGAGTCCTTCGAGAGCTGTACAGTGGATTCGCGACCAAGATCTCTCTATTCTACAACGACGTCGTCATCGACGTGGAGAGAGGGGCTCGGCAAGGGGATACCATATCTCCGAAGCTCTTCAGCGCCACCCTCGAAAACGTAATGCGTGAACTAGAATGGGAAGACATGGGAGTGAAGGTCAACGGCCGGCAGATGCACCATCTGCGCTTCGCTCACGACATCGTGCTTATAACACCGAGCATCAGCCAGGCGGAGCGAATGCTGGCCGACTTCGGTCGTGTATGTGGGAACGTTGGACTGGAGCTGAATCTTACGGACGATGTCCATGAGGAACGGACAAGTTTCTGATGTCCATTCTCGCTCAATGGAACGAACATCTCCGAATGCTCCAGCTACGTGTATCTGGGTCGCGAAGTCAATATGGCCACCGGCCTAACACCAGAGCTGAGCAGGAGGAAACGAGCGTCTTGGGGAGCTTTCAAGAGCGTCGAAGAAGTCGTGAAGAAGACGAAGAACGTCCGACTCCGTGCCCACCTATTCGACTCCACTGTTCTTCCTGCCCTAAAATACGCCTCAGAGACCTGGGCTATACGAAAGCAGGATGAACACGCGATCAGCGTCGCGCAGCGTGGAATCGAGAGGACGATGCTCGGAGCGACACGACTCACGCAAGTGAGAGAAGGCCGCCGGAGTTTCGAGCTTCGCCGACATTCGAAGATCAGAGGGGCCAAGTCGTCGAGAATTACATTGTAGGTGGGCCGGCCACGTAATGCGATTCGTAGACACCTGGTGGACGAGAGCCTTCACCGACTGGATGTCGCGGGATGTCAAGAGAACGCCAGGACGCCCACCAACGCGTTGGTCGGACTTCTTCGTGAAAGCCCTGAACGACCGATATGACGCCCTTCGTGTCCCCCGAGCGAGGAGGATCCATTGCACCACTCTGGCACGCGACATGACGAATGGAGACGCTACTGGCGCCCCCTCGAGCAAGTCGATGATCAACGGGGCGACAGGTGATACAGGTGAAGCACTTGTGAAAAGAAGCGTATATTTGAGCTCAGCAGCTCGAACTCTATCTTGTCACAATAATTCAAAAGAGTTGAACAATGCATATAGGCCGGACATAATCAATCGAGTGGGGGCGACAGCCTGTAGAATGAGCGTTTGGGAAGTTTTATCGGAAATTCCCAGCCGCCATACTAAGGAATTGCTCTAAGATTGTTCAGCTTGCTTTGTGGTGCGCCGTGACCAATGAATACAGAATCGAACATATCAATCGAGTGGACGCGAGAGCTTGTAGAGTGAGTGTTTGGGGAGTTTTCTCGGAAATTTTTAGCGGCCCTACTCAGGAATTGCTCTAAAGCTGTCCGGCTTGTCTTTGGAGTGCGCCGTGCACAGTGCATATAAGATCAAACCTATCAATCGAGTGGATTGTAGAGTGAGGTTAGCTCGACCAAAACAGCCTATGTACATGTGCGAGGAGTATAGCAAACCAATTAGCTTCTGCCCGTTCAGCAAACAATGACTTTTGCTATTCCACCGACTATGACGCATGTTGGAGGGGTGATGCTGGACTGGACGCACGGGTGTGTTCGGAGCGCAGTAACGCTGTAGATATCGAGTCGTTCTGGCTGCGGCCTATGGATTTTGTAGGTAGTAGAGAGCTTTAGTAATCCGCAGAAGTGCAGCGTTGTAGCTTTTAAAAATTGAAATTATAGCGGCGCGAACATGCAGGTAAGGCTTTTGTGATCCTCGATGTGGTTTTGTCAAAAGCCGATTTTGCTGAAATTAGTCGAGACTTGCAAGTTCGATAGAGCTTTTCGTGCTGAAGCTAAAGATGTTATTGCGAGTGTCAAAAGCTCAAATATGGGCGAGTAAGGGCGCAGGAAACTTCACCGCTACCCCTTTCCGCTCAAAAATGGCACTTGGGGCTAAGGCAGTTTAGGCAGCAGGAGAGCTGTGAGCGCTTCCTCGTAAAGCATCTTATGTGGTCTGCTTGCTTGTGCATCGGGAAGCCGTTAGCTCTATGCGTCTTCCCGTAGTGGTCCGCCGAAATCGGAAAAATGTGTCACACAAGCCTCACCTGCATGTTCGTATCCCAGTAACATTGCCTCTTCCTAAGCTACACCATTTTGCTTTAGTGTACTACTATACCGCTCTACTTCCTACAAGACCCACAAGTTGCAGACGAAACAATTTGGACTTGACAGAGTTATTGCGCTCCGAACACGCCCGCGCGTCCAATTTACGACCGCTCACCCCACTCGATTGATAGGTTTGATCTTATATGCACTGTGCACGACGCACTCCAAAGGCTAGCTGGACAGCTTTGGAGCAATTCCTGAGTATGGCGACTGGGAATTTCCGATAATACTACCCAAACGCTCTTTCTACAGGCTGTCGTGTCCACTCGATTGATTATGTCAGGCTTATATGCATTGTTCAATTCTATTGATTTATATGTGAAAAGATGGCGCTCAAGCTGCTGAGTCCAAATATATGTTTTCTTCACATGTGCTTGATTTTAAAAAAAATTATTTAAAAAGCCGCTTTGGAACGCTTCAAAGTGTTCTTTTCGGCAATTGACCAAATCATATGCGGGGTACTGTACTGCACACTGCATACGATTGGTGATAGTACCAGAACGCTGCTTTCTTTGCATGGACGAATAGGATCATGCAGTGCCGCTTGGAAGCATAACCTTCTTTAACTCCACCATGTTGGTCTATTTTAACACCATCCCAACTATAAAAAGGCTTTCTGGTGGTGAACATAGACAACCTGAGCTGGGATTTTTTCTGAAACCACACACTAATACAAGAAGAGACTACTAAAGTGCTTTTCCTCACAGGCACACCACCCACTCGTTGTAAGAATTGTTCCAGGGTCTAACCAGAAGATTGTTTCAACAGTAGGTGGGGCGGCCCAAGTGCTGTATATGGGCAGGGTCGCCTGTCGCTGGGAAACAGCTAACTGCAGGTATCTCGACCCCAACACAACCCTACGCAGAGTTAAGGCCCCACAGAGTTCTGCCGCTCGCCGCTATGGTTAAGGATAGGGCAGGGACGCCGCCGGCGGCGAGCTCTGCGTCTCTGCCCTATGGTTAAGCATAGGGCCGCAGCGCTGCCGCAGAACTCTGTGGGGGCCGGGCGACGGAATTTGGAACGTTGCCTGCCTGTTCATTCACGTGCTTCGCAGCTGACGAGTGGCTGCGGGATGACAATGCTCGTCGCTGACCAGCAGAGCGCTTAGGTGGCGTAGTAGAGAGGACCCCGACTCTCGAGCGAGGGTCGGGGTTAATTCTGGCGTCATTCCTCGTTGCGATTCTACGCAGAGTGCTTTGGTTATTGGTGGCGGATATTTTTTAGGAAGTGCAAAAATGTTCCACCACGGGAGCACCGAACCACAAACCGCCCTCTGACCACGCCGCTGCTCCAACCACTGCGCCACCACTTCTCAACCATCGTCGACGTTTCCCGTCTACTTGAGCTCGCCCCTTCCAGCAGGCAGAGGGCTCACGCAACCAACGGTCCAACCTCCGTCCTCTCTAATTCTGCGCAGAGCTGTATTGGGGTCGAGATATTTGTATTTCGTTGTTTCCCAGAGAGAGGCGATTCGCCACACATACAACACGTGAGCCGTCGAGATCTACCGTTCAGATAGTCTCCTGGTAAGGTTAAAGGGATTTCAACAAAGTGCACTGTTGCACCAGTTAATCCCGCCAGCAAAAGGATCATTTCTCTGTACGCACAGGATTTCCGTGGCATTCGTGTTTGGGACATTGGCAATATTATGGCAGGAAGTGGGTGTTTTCTGGAGTGCTTCATCGACACTTCTTGAAGCCACATCGTAACTTGAACTAGACAGACTATCACGTCATTTGACGCACATAGTCATGAGTAAGCTAATGGAACCTACGAAGACAAGCGTTTCAGGGAAAATTCCTTTGTCTAGTAGCTCCAGCTGCGCCACGGTATCTTGCAGAAGCTTTAGCTGGTTGAGAATACACTTTAGCATCAACTGATCAAGCACTTGCAGGAGCGAATTTTTTTGCATAATGCAGGATGGGGTGGAGCGATATATGAGTGAACAACGCTTTTCCATATGGAAAGCCCAACCTTTTACTCCTACGCTAGCTACAAAATTATACAGAATGTAGTTGTGATGGTTAGGTACTAAGCCTCAATTGTGGTAGCAATAACTGCAGCAACATTCTTGTTAGGTTGCTGGTTGGGTTTGCATATGAAGTTACCGATTTTGACTGAAAACTTTGACAGATCATAACTTTGCTTACAAGCAATTTTATTAAGCGAAATAAGCACCATTACAATTAACATTTTTCCCAACGCGATAATTGCTTAGACATTTCATCTTTGTAAAAATTAGAACTACGAGAATTAGTAAAACTTAGGAAGTGATTTTTGGCATCATCCTGACTGCTAAATTTTTTATTCTTCACATGACGATCTAAATGCTATTCGCCAGATCTGTTCCCTGCCGACTACCATTTTTTCAACAACAAAAAAAAGTCGGCAGGGCACAGATCAGGTGAGTATGCTGGAAGTGGCAGAGTTTCCTTTCCCAATTCACCAGTTTTTGGAACAATTTCTGAAACGTGCGGATGCGCGTTGTCATGCAGTAGGATTCGGCGTCTTTGGTTGACCAAAGCCGCTGTTTTTCAATCAACTTCTGCTGCATCATTTAAATTTCGCCGCAGTGTTTCTCCGCTGTGATAGTCTCTCCAGTCTTCAAGAACCCGTAATGGACCATAGCAGCCATTGCCCACCATACGGTCACCGTGGTCTTCTTCGGATGGAAACTTGGTTTCGGCATCTCCTTGGTACTCTCATTCTTGTACAACCATTGTGCAGAGCAGGGGTACACACGAAATTCTGGGCGTTAAATTTTCTTAGCAAAATTTTTAACGGAAAATTTTCGTTAAATTTCCGGCAAATCGTTAAATTTCGTTAAAGCATGCATTTAGCTGTAAACCATTATTTCAACTGAAAAAAGGAAAACCTTATACGTTTCATCTTCAAGAGGTCAACAGCTAACGTTCAAGGAATGGAGTTAACACTGCAATGTAAAATAAACAAATCATCATCAACAAACACAGAAAACTAAACAAGCCTTCAGCAACAAATTATCTACAGGGTATAGAATAAGAACAACTATGGAATTACCATTCAAGGCAAGATGATCATCGGTAAGGCATCCTGAAATGTGCGATCAGGCAGGTACCCGGAGTTCCACCCTTTCCTTGTTCTTTTGTTAGACTGTACTACGAACATGTGCAATCTCCGTGCAGGCACCAGCCCATTAAGTACAGAAAGAATTAATAATTATGATTAATTAGCTTTTTACAGTAAAAACCCCTTCAGTGGAATGTTAACACGTTGACGAACGCACAATTTTTGATTGCCTGGTGCGTGGGACCAATCATATTTTTGCAACGTCGGGACAGTGATACGACATCGTGTCACACGGTCCCACACTGCCGAGAAGGTGTGACACGCTGTCTTCATATTAACGTTCAGGAAAGGTAGCTTTCCAAGTTTTTGTTATTAGCGTTTTTGTAAAATAGCTTAAAATACGTCGAATACGTCCAGCGGTCGAAAACATTCGCTCCGTCTCGACTGCTCCAGGTGGGCAAAAGTAGCTTGTGGTGAGAATAGGCATATCTTACGAGGTTAGACCAGTATCTTTGTGAATTCGTTGAACTGCTTGGGAACTCGGCGAAGAAATTTCTAGCTCCAAAGTACATCAAAGGATAAGGATAAAGGATGGCGATACTCAATCCCTTTGGGATACGCCGCTCATTCTACTTCTACGGGATACCCTGGAGACAATGGCTTGCGGTGGCCAGCCGATGAAGAAATCAGCGCTCTGTCTTTCCCAGGCAAGTTCGGTACCAATTCACCGACCCCAGAGGGATCGAAGGTTTGGTTGGCCTGGGCGGGAAATCCCGAAGAAGGACCAGCAACCTGGTATAGGGTGCACGCGGCAGCCAGCACCTACTCCGACTGCGCTACACGTGCCTCCAAAATGTATTATTTCTAAAAATTCAAAACGAATTGAATTGATAAAAACATCAAAATATTCTTGCTGATTTCAATAGTTTTCCAGGAACAGTCCTAATCGGAAGGAAGAGACCTGCAATATTAGAGAATACTGAGTGTAAATGAGAATACTGAGAAAAAAGTCCGTTAAAAATTAAATTCCTAAAAATTTCCGTCAAGTCGTTAAGCCAGATTTTACAGCAAAATGCCGTTAATTCGTTAAATTCGTTAAATCGTTAAGCGTTAAATGTGCACCCCTGGTGCAGAGCGAAGACGATTGTTATAAAGATCCGTCTTTCCTGGCATGTCACGATCCTGTCCAAAAAGGCTATCTTAGATTGCGCAGCATTAACGAAGCACGGCAGCCAGTTCGTGCGGGATGCATTTATCCAATTTCTTTAATTTTGCGATCGCATTTAATTGGCGACTGATAGTGCCGCCCTTCACGCCGAAATGCTGTGCTAGCTTTCCTACAGTTTGGTGCGGATCCACTTCCACCATGGCTTTGAGTTGGTCGTCGTTAAGGAGTGATGGCGGCCTTCCTCAGACTTCATCTTTGATACTTTCATCTCCAGATCGAAACCTTTCGAAGCAGTGGCGAATTGTGCGTTTCTTAGCGACATCCTCCCAAATGACGCGTTGATGTTACGAGCTGCTGCCGCGGCGTTGTGTCCACTTTTCTATTCACATAAGTAGAGCACCCCATCATGATTCGAGCTGTAAAGACGACTTCAAAAACTTGCCAAATGGCATTTATGTCACAAAAACTATAAAGGATGAGAAAGGGGAGATTCTTCGTTTTCAGAAACTATTTACAGTGCTGGAACGGATTGACGTAGAAATTGTAGCAAAATCGGCCATTTCATATGCATCCACCTAATAAATCGATTCTTTCAGGACATAGGACACAAATCATGAACCTTGTCGCTGACCATAGTTTTCAGTCTGGTTATCTTCTCATATACTCAACAACTCCTACGTTTCAGGGTCGACCTCCCGGTTAAAAAACTGGAGGATCTCAGTAGAGCCCGCATGAAATGTGCTCGACACCTTCGCAAGATGGACGTCAAGAAGGAGGAGTACATTAACCTTTGGAAACTGTGCAATATCTACTCAGTGACGGCAGTAGACGTTGATGATGTAAGATCCATTGAATAATGCGTGCGTTCCGATCAAGTCTCACGGAAGCGTTCGTTTTTTTTAGGCAATGCGGGAGATCCGGAATTCGCTGCGCAAGCGAATGAAGCCGAAGGAGACCTCACGCGACGTGTCCACTTTTCGCCGCCTCATCGATGAGTACCGGCCAGCGAAGAAAGCCTCCAGCGCCGACCATCAACAGGAGATCTACGACAAGCCGAACACTAAGGTTTGTTTTGCGTCCATTATAGCACGGGAAACCGCTTCGCCTCGGCCAAACCTGTCTGTCACGCTGTTGCAGCAGTAGAGGATGTTGGCAGCACACCCAAAGCTGGCTTGGGATCGTTGTGAGCGCGTGGGATACTTTGGAAGGAAGGAGACTCGCCGAACAGCGTGTCGAGCTAGGTCTTGTGCAGCATATGCTATCTCACAGAGTGCAAACGACAAAAAATTCCTTGCTAGCCACATCAAAGAGAGCCGTCTCGGTAATCAAGTCCCAGTGTAGAGTTTTCGATTAAAAATTAAAATAACCGCACCTGTATAGTTCTGCATGTTCGGCTGTCAAAAAACCTGGGCGCTTTGTCATAATTGGCTTAATGCTTCTGTGCCAAGCAGGTTTGTTACGGTGGAAAACATTATCGCTTCTAACGTTTCGACAACATCGTCATTCTCAAAGGCTCGAAAGAACTTTGAAACGATAAGCCAGACACTCATCTCATAGTCAGCAAAGATTTATGTCTCCAACCCTGGCAATTTCAACGATTCCTATAAAAGTTAAGCGGAATCTCATTGATGCAAACCGAACTCACCGGTGTTCCACACGTGAAAGGGAATGATCAGCTATGCGACACCATTGAGCAATGAGACCAACTGCGATTCTGTACCGATGTTATATGTATAGATTGAATGGTCTCAGAGCTCGCACAACGGCAAAAACTCACTGGTGATCGAGATACACCCGCTTCAGTTATTTATTCATTGCTGGATTGCGTTTGCGGATCCAGAAGACTTCTAGGCCGGGCCTACGACCGATCTCACTTTCTAGTAGCAACACAATACACTTTATACTAAAATCGTACCTACAGTGAATTTCCGCTCGTTGTTTACCGAGTGGGGTTACAAAGCTCCGTTTTTGCTTACAGGCAAGATGTTCGCTTATTCGAGCGCTTAGTGCTCTCCCTGTTTCACCTATATGTAACCCCCCACAGTTCAAACATTGAATTTGGTAGACCAGAACCTTTGTGCATAATCCCCACGTCTTCCATACGAGCAGATCACGCAGTCTCTCGTTATACATGAGCGATAATAAAGCATATTACGAACTAACAGCCGTTCTATGTTGTGTCCTGGCATATTTATTTATTTATAACTGCACCTCAGTGCTCTCAGAAAACATGAAAGTGACAAACAAAGCAATCCTGCACAACACTAGTAACCTAACGAGGAAACAACAATGTAAAACGAGCGTAGTATCACTATAGCGTAGTATCATGCCTTGCAATTTCGTTATTTTTAAGTGTTCTGCAGCATTCAGAAACTCAGATACAGAGAGCCCGACCCAAAGAGTGGCAATAACATGAGAATGTATTAAGTATTTTAATTTAATATAGTTTATGCGAATAGCTTGATCATGGTATAACGGTGCAGAGGTCGGTTAGGCACTCAGTATAGCTATGGTGATTCCGGTTGGATGAGAAAATCATTTTCGAGCAGCATAAAAGATAGGAAGCATCCAGGAGTCCGTCTTAGATCCGGTCATACCTAGGCCTTCATGACGCTTCCATTCGATGCTGCTTCCAAAGGAAGAATAAAACGTGATTAAAGGTAAAGACTCATGTGATGTACGTGTAAGGAAAGATATTATAAAGAAGTGACTAAAGAGTGAAAGCATCTGGGGTCTTAATAGGCTCCTCCGTGCATAAACTCTGGATAGCTGCTAACCGACTAAGGGAAGGAAGTAGGTCAGAAGGGGTTTGAAATGGGCATGACGACACGGTTAAACATGTGAAGAAGAAACAAACGCAAGAAACAACATCAACTCAGAAAAAAATCATCAACTCTTGGACCATCCTAGATCTGGACAGCCGTTAACATCAGTAAAAAATTTGTGGAGCAGGCATGATGACTCTGTTCTTGGACACGAATTGCTCCGCTACGATTGTACCATTATTGCGCAGGGGAGGTTCCACAAGACAACATACACGTCCACACATGATGTTTCTACCTCAGGTGTCCTGGTAACGTCACCAGACCTGCACAACGTCATCATCCAAATTTACTCTCACCAGGCATAAATATACAGCTGCCGTGACGTGATCAGAAGTGAAGGGTAATTGGTGACATATTTCAATTTCCCACGCATTCACACCACGCTCATAATCCATTCGGTCACTTCATTTTCTTAGATCGTACCGATTGAAATGTGCAATATTGTAGGCCAGCCTACGTGCCTCCTGCCGCTCGTCATGTCCCGTGCACCAGGGGTGTGCGTAAATGTAATCCGAAATTTCGTAAATCGTAAATCGTAATTACGAAAAAATCGTCGTAAATCGTAAATCGTAAACCGTAAATCGTAAGAAGTGCCTGACTCATAGTGCATCTGAATACCTGATTTTCTTTTATTATATTTAGGCTAATCGAAGGGAAATATTTTAATTGAATCGTTTTCAGTTCGAGTTGAACACACTTCTAATTAAACTGGAAGCCATTAAAATCAATTAACATATTTCAAATCGAGCTGGACAAGTGTGAGGACAATCAAAATAAACTACTTGTTCAGAACGCTATCTACTAGGACACCTATGCACGGTGCACAAACAAAAAGCTTGCACTGCTTGGACGGCCAAAAAATGTACATCATAATGGCTAGCCTTTAGCTTGCATATAAAAGTATGGCTTTGAAGAAACAATCTCTACAAGCCAGAGTCAAAACCAATAAGAATGGTTCCGTTCAAAACCAGAAAATCATTTCATCACTAATCAACAGCATTTACACAAGAAATTCAACAAGCATCGCCTACTGAGTGAGCACATGGCACATTTCTATCGTATGGCACATCTGAAGTTCTAAGCTTTTCCACATTCTGAACTGTACCAAAGGGCATTTTTGTAGTAGACGAGAAGGAACTGTGTGACAATTAAAATAGTAAGATCGCTTTTTCTTTTTAGACACTCATTATAGTCTGATTTTTAAACTTTAGATTACAAAAAGGAGGATCCTATGCGACATTCTTTAGAAGTAGAGTAGAGAAGAAGAGTATCGTTTGAACTGAAAAGGGTTCAACTGATTCGTAGGTGCAAGGTGCATTTTAGACATATGGAAGACCCATGGTAGAGAAGTCGGAGGAGGAACGACTGTCGCGCGATTCAGAATAGAAGTTCTTAATTCGGATCCTACCATGGCCAACCAACTTTTTCATAGTTCCTCGGTCGGTGACTTAGTACGGGCTTGCCTGGGAAGGATAAAACACTGACCTTTACGTTGCTACGGATGTTTTGTTGCGATCAAAACTCTTGCGCCAGGCGAGACTCGAACCCGCATCCGCTGCTTTCCGGGCAGCGATATTCGCCTCACACCACCGGCGCTGCTTGACCGCACGTAACATCGCTGCTCTAAAAGCAGCAGATGCGGGTTCGAGTCCCGCCTGGCACAAGAGTTTTGATCGCAACAAAACATCCTGTAACAACATTTATCCTCTCAACCAGCCGCTCCAGGCTTGAGCAAATGTGGTAAAACAGACCTTTACATCGGCTGGCCACCGCAAGTCATTCTATAGGTTAACCCACACTCAAACGAACTCCACGATATCCCATAGAGGTAGAATGAGTGGTCTCAAACAGGAAACAAACTAACGCAGTGCTCTACCCTTCAGCGTTCTTTGAAGGCATTTACAACTTCTGGAATGAAAGAACGTCGTTCCACGATACTTAGCAATTACTTTCGGTATTTACTTCGCCCACATGTTTGCTTGTGCTTGTCAGATTTCGGAAAGTCCAATTTATCACACCACTAATCAAAGACTGTTTGCATTCGCCATTCCTACTCTCCATTAGCCTTGTGAAATCAAACCATTGAAAAAGTAGATCAAAAGTGTCAAAACCACTTCACTTCTTCTTGACAAAATCAAAAGTTTTGTTTAGGTTGCACCTTGTATGCAAATACATTCCGCACCATAATGTGCTGTGATAATGAGATCGAAATATGAGTGTTTTATTTTTCCAGCAGCTTAGCTGTTATTCCACAACACGCCTGCAATCAAGTCCAATATTCTTTGATGGCTTTGCTTCAGTTCCACTCGCATTGGAAAGAGCCGTTTAAAAATATGCTGAAAAAGTCACAAGTTGGGTAGGCGGTGGTTGCAGCACAGAATATGGTTCAGAAGGCGATCATATTCCTTCCGGTACAAAGTGAATTTGCATCTTTTTCTGTGGACTGGAATGTAGTGTTCTCAGGCAATTGCAATTTGAAAAGTGCAACCAAAAAAGGGCTAGCCCAGTTTCATCACCAGGATTTTATAATTCTAATCATTTATTGTCATTGCTTCTTCTCAAGTATAGCTCTGATACTAAGTCGGCAACCCTTGAAGAGGTGAAAAGAGGGGTAAGCAGATGAGTCGAGCTCGAGCGGTCCAAACACGAAGCTGCGTTTTTCTGTTGCAGTGCCATAGCTGAACATAGAAGAGTAGATAGGAAACAGCAATGAGCTATGGGAGAAGACTTTAAAAGCGGGTACATCGTTATAACCCTAATTATATCACGTTATGTGGACGCTGCCATCTCTGCACCGAAGATGAGATTTACGAAAATTTACGATTTACGACCCAAAATGTCGTAAATCGTAAATCGTAAAAAATTTGCCAAAAATCACCGTAAATCGTAAAATCGTAAATCGTAAATCGTAATTACGCACACCCCTGCCGTGCACACACCCACTGCCGTTCTGTACATGTTGCGGAGCACAGCCTTTCACAGCCAGAGGGTAATTCCATTTTGCATGGACATGATGTTCTTGGAGTTACCCTTACGATACCATTTCACTTTGAAAAAGCCATTTGTTGCCCCAACCTGAGTGTTCGAATAGAACCGCCAGCTTTCGCACGTAGTTTCTGAAATGAATTTGATATTTTGATACTGTGTGTTCAGGATGTTGAACAATTCATCCATCTCGGAACATGTGTCGTTCATTAGTGAAACGCGCTCAAGTGCTGGGCCGGATTCATCGACGCTTATACTCGCTGGTGAGCGGTATGTAGGTGTAGACGTAACACGACGAGGCATTCATGGTAAACCTTACCCGCCACATCGTAGGTATATCAGTGGGTAGAGAATACTCGACCATCGTCGTTGTCCTCATCAGGGGTATGCGTTAAATTTTTTTCGGCAAATTTTTAACGACTATTTTTTAACGAAATTTTTTGCGTTAAAATCGGTAAATTCGGTAATTTCGTTAAATAAAATTTGCGTTAGCTGCAGGCAGTTGGTTGTATTTATTATGTAATAATACAAATATTTTTGTTTAGTGATTTCTTAGGCTCCATCTCCATAGCAGTTATATGACGTTATGTCTCTATTTTCATAACAAACAACATCATTCCACCAATCATTAACAAAAATCGAGAGAAATCAATAGGGTTCTAAAACTAAACGATAACAATAAAACTTCTAAAATAACAATTTTTACTAAGCCTAGCTCGCTTAGTTTGTGGAAAGTTGTCTAATTCTGGAAAAATCCAAGGCTCAAAAGCGTCGAGCCTTGCTACACCATAGCACGGCTCAACGTTTTTGAGCATTCTCATTTGTCCTGCCAATACTTTACAGAACATGCGTTCACTAGGTAAACTTTTTCAACCTAACATTTCTCTACAATGCCATACTATTTTGGAAAGCTACGAATGTTTGAATGAAAATTCCTATTAAGAATTAACCACAGCGAACTTTTTTAATACAGTTTGTCTATTAGAAGATATTTACGAAGTCCTTAGATCTGTCTGTTTCACATAATGGTCACCATTGTCCCACAAGGTCCTCCTTTCACTGTAGACGAGAACGGATAATAAAATAAACAGTTATGAACCGTTGGCCCAATTTTAATCTTATCGCATTTTACTGCCGTGCAGCGCAGATTTCAATTGTTAAGCTCTTTCTCCTCTATGATCCAAAGGAAACTTATTATCCTCACTCTTTTACGACGTTTCAGAAATTAACCACTCTGATTTTCTTCTTGAAGCACGTGATACCATACGTACAGAACATTTGCAGCAGGTTCGAATGTATCTTGGGTTCCTCTAATTCTGCTTATTTTTATAGACCCCAATTTGAGTTTATGAACGATATCATAGTAAATTCGCAAATTAGACGAAAAAAAAAATTATAAACGTAAAGAAATGCCTTGTTAAAGGCAGACCTGCACCATTAAAGATGTGCTTTTTTCGTCTCGTTGTAAGAAATCCTCATGCAGTAGACTGCATATAAAGTACCAGTTTTGAATTAACCTGTTGTATCCCTGAGGATACAGCTTCACTAGACCTCTGGGGTCTCTTCTTACAGCTCTCTGTGCTAACAGAGAGCCTCACGTCCGCGTGCGTGGAGGCAGTAGAATATTACAGCTTTATTAGACTAATAGTAGCCAACGGCGACGACGACTGGAGGCGGTGGAGGTAGGCTGGCGGCGGCTGGAACTCCTTGGCGACGGTCCTCGGTGACCCTCGATGACGTCCTGCGACGACGACATGAGGGTCTCGGCAGCGGCCTTATATGCGCCCCGTTTTCCCGCCGGTCGTTACTTTGACCTGCCAGGGCGGATTACCACCGTGGGTGGTCATCGGCTTTCTACTAGCCGGCTACCGGCGCGCTACACACGATCACCACTGTGATCGTCCAGCCATAACATAACCTTCAATTTTTTTTTTGATTGTGGACATGCACGGCACGAAATTCAATAAAAGAGGAACAATGATAGCACCAGCAGTCACGCTCTGTCGGTTAGGCGGGCTCAACATTGCCTTAACGTAGTTCTACGATCATCGTCTGATGCTGCACGAAGAACCCGTCCAACTTCCTGGAAACCTACCGTGAAGAGAGAAAGAGTCTTCTTATTCCCCTTGTTTTTTGCATTATTTGTACTTCTCAGCGTTTTCTTCGCATTTTCTATGTTTTTCAAACCCACTTATGAAACAAATGTCACCAAATACTGTGAACAATCTGAATGGTTGGTAAGTATGAAGAACTGATATGTAGTAACTAAACGCGAGAAACGGCTTAGAAAGTCGAAAAACGTGAAATTACGGAAGAGAAAAGTTAGAGCGCACGCAATTAAATTGCTCAAGGAGCAAAAAATGCCAACAATTCCCGAAATACGAGGATGAAATTGATTACCTATTTCCACTGATTCAAGTAGGTATAGGGTTTCCTCAGTAAAAGTAGGTGTAGGGTTTCCTCGGTTTTCTCGCAACAATACTGCGAAAACTAATCCAAAAAATCGTCCAAAATGCGTATGCATGAAGAAAAAGTAAAGTTTCAAAAATGGTGTGTAAAATGTCGTTAATGCGATTTAAATTTTTTAAATTTTCGTCGTTAAATCTCGTTAAAAATTTTTAACGAAAAATGCCTGTAAATCCTGTAAATCGGTTAATCGTTAATCGTTAAACGCACATCCCTGGTCCTCATGCCTGCGAGGATTCCGTTTCCCATTGGCGAAATGGCGCACCAGTGAGATCAGCTGTTCTCGCGAGAGGCTTAGCGACCATTGACTTCTTCCATGAATACGAATCGCATCCGCTACCCATTGCGTGTAGCTGGTAAGATTTTACAGTATCTCTACCTATATCCACTGCTTTATGAATTGGGTCCCTGGTCGTTCAATCTGCTCATGAAACAGATCGCTAGGATTGTATAGGTGAGATGTGGAGAGCATTAAGCGTTTATAAGCAAAAAACGGAGCTTTGTAACCGCAATCGAAAGGAAATTCACCGTGAGGACGACTTTGTATAAAGGGCATTGTGTTGCTACGCGAAAGTGAGATCGGTCGTAGAAAGGGCCTAGAAGCCTTCTGGATGCGCGAACGCAATCCAGCAATGAATAAATAACTAGAGCGGGTGCATCTCGATCACCAGTGAATTTTTGCAGTTCATCTCGTTGTGCGAGCTCCGATACCATGTAGTCTTTATATTTAACATCGGTACGGAATCGCAGTTGAGAGATCTCAGTTGCAATGTAAGAATCATTGAAAATGCTAGAGTTTGAGACGTATGTCTTTGTGATCAGTTCTCACCGTCAACTTCATGGCGTAGACAAAATAGTGAACTTTTTTCAAGGCAAAAGCTATGACCAATGCATCTAGGTTTATACGTGGTAGTCTTGTTTTGCCTTAGACGACCTTTGGAACCAAAATAGAGCGGATGAAGGAACCCATCCTGGCCCTTCCGTGATAATACGGCTCCGTATCGAGACGTGTCAGTATAAATCACGTGAGGTCTGTCGTCATCCCGTGCTTACCACGTTTGGCTGCGACAGCACCGGTGAGGTCATGAGGCGTAGTTCCAACTCATCAAAAACCTTTTCGTGCCCCCTCTCCCGCTTCCATGACGTCCTCCTGCTTGTAAGCTCAAACAATGACCTCGCAATCTTCGAGAATCCAAGGATGAATTACGGTAGTAGCTACACATGCCAAAAAATTTCCTCGCTTCAGCTACACCAGCCAGCTCGTCTACCCTTGGATCTTTTCAATTTTTTCTGGTCGTCGTGGACACCCTCCATCGATCTCTTGCCCTAAAAGTAAAGCCTTCCGGCGCAGTAGTACCTATTTCTGGGGTTAATTTCAAATTAGCCCGTCGTAGCGCAGCTAGGACAACCCTCAATACTCCCACATGTCTCTCTTTACTACGTGGCGCAATCAGACTGTCGTCGATGTACACAAACACTTTCTTGTCGCGTAATCCTCCTAACTCCGATTCCATCAGTCTTTGGAATCTCGGCGGCGACGTACACAACCCGAGTGGAGTACCTTGAACTGAAGCAGCCTCTCGGATGTAGCGAATGCGCTTTTTCTCTCATCGTCTTCTGACATGAGGATTTGCCAATACCCTGATGCCAAACCCAGGATATTGGAAAACTTTCTCTCCTTCAAACTCTGCAGAATAAGGTCCATGTGGAGAAGAGGATAATCATCTTGTTTTACGTGCTTATTCAGCTCTCTATATCCAATGCATAACCTCAAGGATCGACCTTTTTCACTTATACCGGCGAAGCCCAACCATGCGAGGAATCCTCGATAATACGAGGCTTTAGCAGGTAGGGTTCTATCTTCTTAAATTCCGCCCTTGCCCCTATAAGATATGGCATAGTCTTTTGTCGAATTAGAGCAGTATCACCAGTGTCCACTGCATGCACCAACAGATTGGTCTGAGGTAACTCTCTACCCTCCACTGCAGAGACGGCGTAGAACCTCAACTTCATCCCATAATTCTTGGCATTTTCTTCGCGCTGCTCTTTATTCTCTCTCAAATACTTATCCAGCATCTTTCTCCTTTCAACCGGATCTAAACCTTTCCCTCCAAGCACAAGCCTATCCGTCGGAATTGATACCAGTCATCGATAATCTTCGCGAACTGCGCCTCGTCGTGTTTCCAAACGCCTACATTGTGACCTACCTTTAACACTAAAGGCTCAGCTGCGACATTCCAGTGGTAGTCAACGCTGAACAAACACCGACGTTCGGATGGAAATTTATGGCAAAGGTAGGGATATTCGGCAAGATAGGACGCTTTGCTCAATACGGGTTCCCGAAATCTCTATAACGCCCGCGGCTCTCTATAATGAGGTGAAGCGTGAGGAAGGCTGGGGTGAGGTGTCGTTGGACAGAACGAAGCGGATAGGTGACACATCCGGGGGCCGTTCATTACATCGGGAACCGTTTCCTCTGTCAGGGCGTTCCACATCGGTACAACCGCCACGCCATCCTTGTCTACATTGCATAGCCTCGATCGTATCCAGTTTGACGTCTAGTCTAGTATTTTTTCAACGGACTCTTCAGCGCCTTGCACCTCGCATTTGCATTCACCTGGGGCCATAAACGCTCTTTTACAGACTACCATCTTGTCTTCCCTATCTCTGGACTCGTCCGCCTTTAAGCCTTCTGCTCTTAAGGCCGGCATCTTATGAGACACAGACACATGCATCTTCACACTGATCATCCTGCTCCCTACTTCCTTTATTGGTACCTATATCACTGTCAGGAAACGGTTTCCGGATGTAATGAAACGGTCCCCGGATGTATCACATATCCGCTTCGTTCTGTCCAGTGACACCTCACCTCAGCCTTCCTCGCGCTTCACCTCATTATAGACAGCCGCAGGCATTACAGAGATTTTGGGAACCCCTATCGAGCAAAGCATCCACTGTCTTACCGAATATCTCTACCTTTGCCATAAATTTCCTCCAAACGTCGGTGTTTGCTCAGTGTTGACTACCTTCATGTCTTCTGCTCTGTCGTTGCTCACATTCACTGCTGCCGTAGCTCTACCCCTACGTGGCTGATGGAGCCGATTTTACAGTTTCTTGCAGTAACCGATTCCTTGACACTTATAGAATTGACTCCTTCTTTCCTTATCTCTTGGCCGTTTGGTGAGTACAGTTTTAAGCTCTTGAACGAGTTACAGGAACTGGTTGGGCCATGTCTTACCGCATGACTCCTTTCCTGCACACAGACGCTCTTCATGCTTTCCAGCCTTAGTTTTCTACGCTCAATCCTCAACGCGGCCTCTTTTACCCTCACATAGCTATCAACTCCCGGCGCTTCCATAGCTCCCAGCAGCTGATTTGACTCAGTCCAATGCACCAATTGCTCATATAGTTGTTGCGCCCTTGTCGTTGCTAGCATTATTTCTCCCAGTTCAGGGTATGAGGCAGCCGACAGCCGGTCCAACTTTATGCAATACTTCCCAACAGACTGTGCCTCCCTTTTCCGCGTAACCTTCCTACAGCTATTACCCTTCTTGTCTGTGCTTCCCCCCTTCACCGCCTCGTAGGAGGCATTTACTTGGCAAAGCCTAGTATTGCGCTTTTGCCTTATCAGCTAGCTTACCTCTGAGCAGCGCCTTTAATTCTCGTCCCGACGAGCTTTGCCTAGGGTACCTCAAGGAACGTTTCCCATGTATAATCCTTCTCTTTTCCCGAAAATCAACCGTACCCCAGGCAGCGCAATGTACTTGAAATATGAACTCATATTATCACTGCCATAAGAGGTATTCTCCTTCTCTCTGCACTGAGTCGTCCTAAACTGGGCATATTTTCTCCCTCGCTATCATTATTCTTGCTTGAAGATAGCTGCGACCAACCTTGGCCACTCGGCGCCCCCCCCCCCCCTCGAATCCGCCCGTGGTCCAGCCTCTCAAGCTCCACGGTTTGTCTTGCCCACTCTGCAATTATTCATTAGAACCAGTGAAACCCTTTCTGAGTTCCCTCAATGCCCTCATGCTAGTCCTTTATTGTTGCAGATTGTCTCTACCAAGAACTTCATCTTAGTCCACCATTGGGTGCCCATGGCCCGTATTCAACTGCTCGGCCCGCCCGCGCAGCATGTTCGCGCTGCTTGCCCTTCGGTTGTGCCTGCAACTGTGCAGAACGTTGCCTTTTTTGACGACACTTTCATTTAATGGGCTACATATCTTTACTATGTCAACGTGTTGCTAGTTTGTTCCCTCTTTGATTTCTCCCACCATCAAGAAACACTCTACAAGTTGTTCAAGCTTCCACATAAAACGCTCGTAACCGCAGCCACAACTTGCTGCAACACTTTCGGAATTTTCGCCCTCCTTTTGCACACTCACACAACGCTACTTCATCACCTTCAGCGCGTCTCGAGTCGCTTTACCCACCACCTCTTCAAAGCACACTTCGGGTCACTAGTACGCTAGTACTAAGCTATGTCTGTGAGCATCCGTATCCCAGTTTCTTTCACACACTTTGAACACAAACCTTCAGCAGCTTCACTTTCCGCTGTGGGCCGGTCGTCCGTTCCATATCTCCTTCATTATCTGGCACCATGGAGGCGCAATATGATCTGCAATATGATCCCCACTTAGCTCTCAACCTCCTCTACCACATAGACGTGCTCGGTTCAACCATCCTTTCACACTTGTTGTCAGTGTAGTGTTAAATTCCACCTATGCAGTAATCGAATTACTCCACAGGAGTCTTATTACACACACTGATCTACAAAATTGGGCCTTTCCAACGGAAAAACCACTTATTTTGTGACCAGTGGTATCTGCCAAGAACCGATCGAGGGCACGCCAAAGAATTCTCGACTATCAACCACCACCTGTACCGCCCACCTGGTCGCACATTTAACGGTTAACGATTTAACGAATTTAACGAATTAACGGCATTTTTCGTTAAAATCCGGCTTAACGACTTAACGCAAAGTTTTAGAAATTTAACGGAATTTTTAACGGACCTTTTTTCTCGGTAAGTTTATCATTTTCCCCTTAGTCTTCACTAGTATTGCAGGGCTCATCCTCTCAATTAGGACTATTTCTGAAAAACTATTGAACTCAGAAAAATATTTTGACGTTTTTATGCTATTCTCATTCCTTCTATGGCGCATTTGAATGTTTGGAATTAGGTAATTTGAAGCTAGAAAAGTTCTTCGCTGTGCCGCCAAAGCGAATCCACAAGGACGCTGGTCAGCCCCCACGTAGCCCTAGGTTATAATTGCGCCGTCACGCGGCGCGGCACCACGATCGCCATAGATAACGATTTTTAGCGCCGCTCGGTCGATATCTATCCCGACCATCGTGCCGCGCCGCGCAGCGGCGCGAGTATAAACTGGGCTAAAAGCCTCCACAGAGTTCTGCGGCAGCGCCGCGGCCCTATGCTTAACCACAGGGCAGAGACGCAGAGCTCGCCGCCGGCGGCGTCCCTGCCCTATCCTTAAGGCCCCCACAGAGTTCTGCGGGAACGCCGCTCGCCGCTATGGTTAAGGATAGGGCAGGGACGCCGCCGGCGGCGAGCTCTGCGTCTCTGCCGTATGGTTAAGCATAGGGCCGCGGCGCTGCCGCAGAACTCTGTGGGGACCTTAAGGCCTATCTGTCTCCACTTACCGCTTCCTATCCTAAAATACTCTTGCTCACCACCTGGAGCAGTAAAGACGGAGAGGTTTTCAGCTGCTGGACGTACTTCTTGAATGATTTGAGAAAAGTGCTAGTGAAGGGATAGAGAACGCCGTCACTCAATCTCTTTTGGGATGCGCCACGCATTCTACCTCTACGGGATATCCTGAAGACGATTTGAATGCGTAATTGGCCATGTAGTAAATGATCTGTGGTGGTCAGCCGATGAAGAAGTGAGCGCCTTATCCTCCCCAGACAAGTCTGTTACCAATTCACCGACCGCAAGCAAATTCACGGAGGGGTGTTGGTTGGCCTGGCGGGAAATCCGAACCAGGAACCTGATATAGGATATGCATGCAGGAGCCGGCACCCCCTCCAACTGCACTGCACGCGCCCTAATAACAAAAATTTGGAAAGCCACTTCCCTGAGCGTTAATACGTCAACGACCGTGTCACACCGTTTCGGCCGTGTGGGACCGTGTGACACGATGTCGTGTCAGAGTTCCGACGATGTAAAAAAATCGATTGGTCTCATGCACAGGGCACACGGAAATCGTACATTCGTCAACGTGTTAACATTCTATTTTTAATAGTTCTTTCGGCACCTAGCGAGCTGGTTCCCGCATCGAGACTGTACACGCTCTAGCAGTCACACAAAACGGTTTCGCAAAGAACCAGGAAAGGGGGAGGAATTTCGGGTTCTGCCTAATCTTACATTTTAAGATACCTTGTCGATGCGGGCATCACCCACTAAGTACCGTTCTCTTGATTAATAATCCGGTACCCGGTGTTATTCCACACCATGAGGATAAATTGTTGCCGAAGGTTTAATTATTTTACTGTCCACACCTTGTTGATAATGAATTGTTTAAATTACATTGCAGCGTTACACTCCATTCCTTGAAATTTAGTTGTTGATCTGTTGAAGTTGGATGGAACATATAACGTTTTCCTTGATTTTTTTTTTCATTTAAAATAACAGTTCGGAGCTAATTGTATTTTTAACGAAATTTAACGATTTACCGGAAATTTAACGAAAAATTTCCGTTAAAAAATTTCGTTAAAATAATTTAACGCACAAAACTTTGTGTGCACCCCTGCTGTGGACCATACAGAACAACAGCGGCGAAACCAGTTTATGCCCCAATACAACTGAGACGACAAACGCTCGGATATGTAATAGATGTAAACAAAACTGCGATTGGCTCTTGCGAAGCGGGTCCGAGAGCAGGTGTCGAGAGGGAGCCACGATCAAGCGCCGCTTGCCTTATATACGTTTTTATTCGCACGCGCCCACGCTATTTCGACCGCTGACAATCATTGACCATCGATTGTTGGACCTTCCCACCCCTCCCCTCTCCTATAACACCGCAACAAACCTGCGTAGCATAGAAGCATTAAGTATAATCGCACCTGTGCTGGATCAACGAAGAGGTGAAGATGTGAGAGATGGGAGAGATGAGTGAAGTGTCTCCTCACAAACTGAAATGTCTAGCGACGGCCTGTTGTGGTGCTAATTAACATTCAATGTTCTAATCCTTTGGGACTGATCCATCGGCCAACCATAGGGTGAAAAAGGAATTATAAAGACCATAGTAATCGGATCCACTTTGCTATGTACCAACATTCTACATACGTCTACGACGTGTACAGGAGCCTGTCTTATTTCGTATTTTCTCCCCAGAAAGACTCGCGATGGCCAGCCGGTAGACATGTTAGTATGCTGTCCCTCTACTCTGCAACCGATCCACCCGGAAAGATGTAACGCTCGACTGACCTATCCACGAAAAGAGTCGACAATCGACTCACGATGCATGCGAAATTAGCTGCACCTAAGCAACTAAACACTAGTTTTATATAGGTGACGAAGTGAAGTAGAAGTAGTACCTCATTCGTGAAATGCCTTCTTTCATTGCCAAAGGCAAAAGCTGTTCTAACAACTACAAATTGTTCCCTTCATCGACTGCTTGCTTAAGCCCACCCTTTTCTCAAGAAATGTAAGCACTGTTTAAAGTGCAATGACAGCACCGTCATTAAGCTATTAGACAAATTTAAAGCTTACGTAGAACCTAGGAAGCCGAAAATTAGCTGTAGACGTGACTCCCACCATAGTGAACCTGCGATTAGCGAAAATCAGTGTATAAACGCGGTAGCAAGAGTCAAGCAACTGGGATGAACTTGCACGTGTTCCAGTACTAGCTGCTCCATTTCGTTTTGTCAGGCTTACCAGGGTACTATCTCAACGGTAGGTCGGAACGGCGCAAGTGTTATATATGGGCAAAACCGCCTCTTCCTGGGAAGTAACAAACTGCAGGTATCTCGACCCCAATACAACTCTGCGCAGAGTTAGGGGCGACGGAAGTCGCGTGTTGGCGCCCTGTTGATTCACATGCTCCACAGTTGACGGGCGCGCGCGGGATGAGGGCTTGTATCACGAATCAGCGCAGTGCACAGGTGGCGTAGTAGGGAAGCGCCCGGGCTCGTGAGCGAGGGGTCGGGAGTTTGGATCCCGCAGACTGCGTTTGCTTTGGACTTTTGCAAAATCCATGTCTATCATATAGGTAATCCACCTAGGGGTATTATAGTGTGTTATAGAGGATGTTTACATATAACATATGCTTCAAACTACAGATTAGCTAAAATGTTCACTTCTGTGCGTCACTTATTTTAAGCCTATTTTGTGTGAAGCTGTAGTTATGTAACGACAGATATTTTGTGACACTAGTTAAAAGTTCCGACTCCACCGACAAGACTTCGGTCAAAAAAAAATTTCGCTGAAACTTTGTCTAGGGGGGGGTTATTTAGGGTGCTGATCACGAATCTGACATCCGTTTTTCACGATTCGGTCGGAGACCACCCATACTGTTAACAAGGGTGGTCCAGGCAGGGTCACCGATTTCGCTGAAACTTCGTCTAGGGGGGTTATTTGGGGTGCGGATCACGAATCTCACATCCATTTTTCACGATTCTTTCTCTACCTGCCGTCACCGGCAGAAACTTTAAGAATGTAATCCTGTGCCTTCCTGTATCTATATTATCCAGCCGAATCGTGAAGAACGGATATCAGATTCGTGATCAGCACCCCAAATGACCCTCTAGAAAAGTTTCAGTGAAATCGGTGACCCCGCCTGGACCACCCTTGTTAACGGTATGGGTGGTATGTTATATGTTATAATGCACTGAAGCTGACAACATAGAATTGGGGCAGTATGATAAGCTCTGTAAATTCTTTGTTCGTTTTCAAAATAAATTGTGCAAAATATGTAAACGTGCTCTATAACACACTATAATACCCCTAGGTGGATTACCTATATGATAAACATGGACTTTGCAAAAGTGCAAACCACACGCAGTCTGCGGGATCCAAACCACCGACCCCTCGCTCATGAGCCCGAGCGCTTCCCTACTACGCCACCTGTGCACTGAGCTGAGTCGCGATACGCCCTCATCCCGCGCGCGCCCCTCAGCTGTGGAGCACGTGAATCAACAGGGCGCCAACTCGCGACTTCCTTCGCCCCTAATTGTGCACAGAGTTGTATTGAGGTCGAGATACCTGCAGTATGTTACTTCCCAGGGAGAGGCGATTCTGCCCATATACAACTCTTGCACCGTTCCGACCTACCGTTGAGATAGTATCCTGGTTAGTCATATTTCGGAGTACGCATTCCTTTAAGTGTCAGGAGCATACTGGCTACATGATTCTGTAGATCAGGCGCCCGTCGCAGCCGGTCAGGGATAGTAAATGACGCTTCGCGCGATCTCAAACTCCGCGGCCTATCTTCTCTGGCAGTGAACTAATTCTAGGGCGTAAATCCCTGCTAATATTAGAGGTGATGTTGTTTAAAGAAAAACCAAAGGAAATAGGTATCGAGTTTGTTTAAAGAAAAACCAAAGTAAATAGGTATCGAGTGTGTTGGAATAAAAACCTTTGAAATAACTTAGTTATTTCTTCATAAAGGCGAGCGATTGTGCAGCCCGACGGGTCACAGCCATGACGTGCGCCCCGAATCGAGATTTCTAGTTCGGACTCCGCCCAGGCAAACTAAACCTTCTTTTTCTTCGCGCTTAGTGAACAGTTATCGGAATTGTCTAACAAAGATGAAACGCTAACAAGTTCGCCGGCTGACCACCGAAGGCCATTGTATGGATCAAATAAGCAACCAAACTGCCTCCTCGTTGTCGCGATGACGTGATTATCATCGCGATATCCCAACAAGTGATTATCTAACGCCGATCTCCATCGTTTACCCTTTTTATCATAAAAGTGAACTAAAGGAGTTACTTTGCTTGCTAGATTTTTAAAAAGTGTTTGAAAAGCGGCGTTTGAAGCGGAATTTTTGCTCTATATGTTGATAATTCAGTGAACGTTTGCAGGAGAAACAGCGATGGCTGGAGCTGAATGTGTTTGGGAGGAAGAAGGAAGAGAAGAAGGATCATTCGAACGACGACTACTTGCGGAAGAGCAAGCTGGCTGCGAAGACCAGCCACCCCGATCACAACAATACAATGAAGATCTCGGTGCCGGCAGTAGACTCCCACTCAAAAGCACCCCCTGCGGCACCACCTCCACCGATTCCGAATTGCGACTACACTCCAGGCGTCTATGACCCACCGATGATTCCCCCACTTGGATTTCGTCCTCCTGCTCCTCCTCCGTATCCTCCGCCATCCATAACATCAGCGAGAAAGTATCAAATTCCACGGGTTGCTGAAACTCCGCTGTTCCTGAATGGCGAGAGTTACGACGAAGTTTGGACGATACCGACGTTTGACGACGAGAAGCCAGCTCTAGCCAAGGGAAAGGGAGGCCACCCGGATAAGATCGTTGTTCCTCATGAGCCGAAGTCACCAGCCATTTTTGATTCATCAGAATTTCTCAAGCAGCTCATTCCACCAACAGGAAATGTCCAGCAGATGGAAGGCGTCAAATCGGCTTCAACCGTAGGCAACGCCCAAACTCTTCCGCGACAAATCTCCCCCAGTACGATGTATAAACCGACCGCTCCACCAAGACCCAGTGCACCTCGTGCGAGAAATAATTCGACTTCGCCGAATAGTCAGACCAGTTCTAAATCTGTCACGGCCGATGGTGAGCTGCGTTCGAGGGATCATTCAACAACAACGGTGAGTAGAATCCTTGTTAAACGCATCAGAACAGGCGGTGGGTTCGGGCGAGGTTAGAAAACGCTGCCTTCACTTTACGTATCTCCGAGCATGAAGGAATTGCACTAACCGTGAGGGTAAACAGTACCCTTCACTCCGCTCCGCTGCACTTTGCAAAACATGCTTGCACTGGCTTCTTCCTCAAGTTAGTTCACCCTATTTGAATTCTTTGTCGAAAGGTGTCCTCGTAAATGCTGGCATCTTATGCTTTCCACAGCAAACGAGTTGGTTTCTGCGAAAGCGGCAAAGGCCTGTTAATAAGAACGCTATAGCATAGCCCGCAATGATGACTAACTGAGCCTGCAAATGCCAAACCCGGTCTGGAAGGGCATCAAGGTTTCCCTCAATTTCTGTCCTCCACACCAAAATGTTGCCATATTATTTGATGACCCGCAGATCGCGAATACCCTTATTATACCGAAGGGATAAGCCTAATTATTAGCAACCTCATGTTGAGAACTACAGAATGAGTTTCACAGTTTGGTTATTTTTCGCAAGAACTTAGAAATTGAGCGTTGCGAAAATGATAAAGACACGTTCAGTGGTTCACAGCTACATCTAATCATAAAAAATGGATGACCATTGCGTCCAAAAACAGATTTTGTGTTCTCAAAATTAAAATCTTTTGTTGACTGATACAACCACAGGGTCAGACCATTTCTGCCATCTGTTAGCAGTAGCGCGAATAAGGAAAAGTAATCTGTTGTCCTTAATTCTCCCTCATTATCTTCACGTTCAGCTATCGCACACAATGATTGAAATTCTGCCAAATCCCGAAGGAGGTACTCTCAGCCGAGTACGAAGAGCAGAACATGAAACGGAGGTGCGTCGTCTCCATCTCTTATTTTCTCTCCACCTGTCATCTGTAGTACAGCTTCGTTCTGGTCAGGGCAGGCATCTGTTACATTCCACTAAACGATTGATGACGTAAAATAAATGGACAGGAGTAAAATTAAGTCGCTTTAAAACGTTCTTTAAAGTGGGTTAGGTGTAAAACTAACAAAGCAAGGATGAGGGGAACGAGTACATCACCAATAATTTTGTCAGGTCAGGCATCTGTTATTCTGTTATATTGTTACTTTTTGATACCGTTTACCCTTTCATGTTCCTGCTTCTTCCTACAAACTTTCGAACTTCACCGCTAAGGGGGTTGGAAAAAGTCATCTAGACTGCACAAACTGCGTGATTTCCATTAGAAAATAGAATGCAGGCTCTCTCCAATAGCATCATCGGCATAAAATCTCTTTGCAGTACTCTACACTTGATCGGCGTGGAATACTCGCTAAGCGACACTCCATCAAAATCGACACCAATTCCATACACCCCATAAACTCCGCTGATAGAAGGTTCGTTATGTTGTCACACTGACTTTTCGGCAAATCAGAATCTATATACCCATGAATGACTTCTGGTGAAGCAAGATGCAATGTACAAGCAAGGTGTGTGGCTATTTTTCGTTGAAACCGTCACTGTCCCTAGTATTCGCAAGATCGTAAGTGTTCGAGGAAAGTTTGCGTTTGCGCACCACAAGTGGTTCGAGACGTAGAGCTGTTAGCTGTCGGTTGTGTCTTACTGGAAATAGTAGGAACACGTCTCACTATCGCTCGCGACCATCATGATCAAAAGCGCATACGACGTGCTTTTTTACAAAAGGAGAAGAACAAAAAGCTAACCAGAGGCAGAGTGGCTCAGGCGGAAAGTGGAAATATTGCTTTCTAGAAGCACGTCTCCAAAATGTGGCATTAACTGCGCTGTTAGCGCTTCCTTTACATCAACAAAAGAAGTGCTTATGCTAGAACTTTCTCATTGTGGACCTCTCATATCTACCCTACGGTCAAATGTTGTTTGATGCTTATGCTCAAAAAACCTAACAAAATGAATTTTGTACAGGATGTAGGAAAAGTCTGTGTACATGTACAGCGCCCTCTTTCCCAACCGGAATAGTTCAATGCAAATCTATTTCTTATGTACAGTCTAGCCTCCTTGACCTTCTCTCCGTGGCATCGAATGATGCAGGGCTAATTTCGGCACAGGCAGTATAGGTCAGTTTGAAGTGTATCGGAGGTTTTTCTAGGGAAGGAGGAACAACTTGTAGATTCCACTACTGCTAGCCAACCGTTTGGGGTGCGGAGTGTTGTAATAATATTTCCTACGTGAAAGTGATGATGATGCGTAGCGCTGTTTTTTGAACGCATTCGTTGTTTGGAGTTCTCTATAAGGCCCTCGCCATTGCCCCAGCGACATTCTGCGCGATCTTCTCCTGTACTCGATAGAAAGCGAGTACGGCACGGATGGAGCGAGAACGACTGACAACGAGAATACGGACGTACTGCTACAACGTGATAGGACGTTCGCTTCAACAGACTGCGGGCTTCGTCTCTCCCCTTGAAAGTTCCCCTCTTCCCCATGTCACTCGGTAGTGAAGCTAATTTCGTGTAATAGCATGTAATAGCACACGTGTAATAGCACATTACCGCGACGCGAAGCTCGCATGGCCTAAAACACCTTTGCGCTAACCGACAAAGGTTCCGAAGACTCTTCTTCCTATGTTCAGTTACTCCTTAATTTCAGGCTCGACAGCTCCTACCTCCTGACCGTACCCGGCAGTGACTACTCCATTGTTGTCAATCACCTCTGACAGCGGTCTACACCCAGAAATTCGGAACATGCGAAAGGCAACGGGTTTTCATCGCTTCAGAATTTGCAGTCCAATTCCGCACACTACACATAATCCAAGAATTCTGTTAATTTTCACATATTTAGCATATTCTTTCATCATGAACATGCCATACATTTCATTTCCTTGATGAAGTCCTTTAGTGAAAACGTTTTTTCATGAATATTTGTGTCGATTATTGATAATGGGTTGTTGTATATATTCATAAAACTTGAGCAAATGCTTTTTTACGCACGATGTGCTCACGTTTCCTTGAAGTCTTCTGTGAACGGCTCAAAAGAACGGTTGCATATTAAGTTGATCGAAAAGTCTTGCAACACTTTACGCTACTGCCTGTTAAATTTGTTAAAGCTCTTACAGTATTGCTCTTGTGAGTACGAATACAGCAACAATGTCAAGATAAGCAGCAGCATCCACGACCTATCGTCTACCACGAATTTCTGCAAGGCCAATCCACAAGCGCTGCACCCTTCAACATCTGCGCTGAACTCAAGAAGGAAGTCATTCACTATTCCAAAGTGGTCCGTTGGTATCAGCGCTTCAAGGCTGAAGATACCTTCGAAAGTGAAGGTCGGCCTCATTCCGGACGCCCCTCTGTTGGACTCAGAAGGCATGCTTTACTGGGAGTTGCTGGATGGTAAGACCACAGTCACAGCATCTGTCTACGCTACCCAGCTCCAGAGCTTGGCAAACGCCATGCGCCGAAAACGTCCAGAACGAGAAACTGTCTACCTGCTGCACGACAACGCGCGTCTTCATGTCGCAAAAGTGAGTCGCGAGAAAATCGAGGAGTTAAGGTCTTCGCACACTTTCGCCACCACGCGGCGCGGCACCACGATTGCTATAGATATCGATTTGCTTCGCGAGGCGATTCTGCGTCTCTGCCCATGCTTAAAGATAGGGCACCCGCGTGGCGGCGAAAGTGTGCGAAGGCCTTTAGGGTGTGAAGTTCTGCCCCATCCACCGTACTCTCCAGACCCCGCTGCCACTGACTACTACCTGTTCAGAGCTCTGAAGCAGAATATTAAAGGTGGAGAGTTCGATGATTAACGTCAACTGGAATGGAGGCTTTTGAATTCTTTTCCTCACAGCCTTCGGAATTCTGGCGAAAAGGAATTGAAAGGCTGTCTAAAAGATGGGGCAGGATCTTAGACTTGGATGGGGAATATATCATGGACTGAGATTTTGTTATAGCAAATAGGCACAAATTTGAATATTGTTGTGCTAGTGTTGCAACTTTTCGATCAACTTAATAGATGAGCACATGAAGCTCCACACATCGACAGAGGAGGAACGTTCTGAAGTACATCGCGTTTAGGCGAAGACCGGTCCACGCGCAAGCTAGACCAAAAGCAGGCCCAACCCCCTGAAAGCCACTGCAACGCCTGGAGCAGAGGGAGAACGGCTTCTTGTTCACTGTGAAATGCTCCTCCATGGATTCTTGGCCTCAAAATAGAAGAATTCGACAGCTGTGGGATTGACCAGCTAGCTGATATGTGAGAAGCAGCTCCGCGTTCCAAGGGATCCTACTTCGATTGAAAATTGTTATTTATTATTTCGTAATAAACACTTTTGACAGTCCACGAATTTAGTTGCCAACCTAATAGATCCTTGGTGGCGAACACGGAGGCCGTGGAGGCGACTCTGTTGTATGACAGTTACGCCCTGGTTTTCATAACTGAGTCCTGGCTCACATCTGTTAATGAGCTTGCGCCTCTTTTAAGGGCTGTTTATTCTCACTATAAGGCTTTAAGATGTGACAGGTACATAAGAAAGGTGGTGGAGTATTACTTCTTGTCAGGTCTTTTTCTATGGTCAGTGTTTTTCTCTCGCCCTCTCCAAATGCATATAAGGTAATTATTTCCGATGTTACCCTTTCCGGTAGGGCTATGGTTTGTTCTAGTTTGCCGTGCACCCAACTGCAGCTTTTTTAGCTCGCTTTAGCTTAGCAGATTATAAGTGATGTTGGTTCTTGTTCACGCGCTTGCATTGTCCTAATTGATTTAAATCTTATGGATATTGATTGGTCCAAGCGCAATCACTCTACCATCTCTCACACATCCTCCTGCTTCTTTGACGTTTTTAACTGGCATTCCTTTAACAACATGTTGATAAATCGACCAGAGGCAATTCATGTTTAGATCTTATCCTAAGTAATGAACGCTCTCTTGTGAAACATGTTAAGATTACGGCACTTGTCGGTAATAGCGATCATAACGACACTCGCTTCAGCCTAGATGTTAGGGATATTTCGTCTCTGCCTATAATTTATCCATGATTTTAAGGGTGTGAATTTCAAAAATTATATGACTATTTACCGGATATTGGTTGGCTAGGCATTTTCAAGGTAGCCAAAAATGTTGATGAGGCATATGAAACATTCGTCAGCATCCTCCATCACTTATTCACTCTTTTGTGTCCGTACGTAAACTTCTCAATTGTGGTCCTCGGTTGCCAGGCTTCCATATCAGGTTGATTGCTAGGCGTGATTTAGCATGGAGTGCAGCAGCCACTTATGACTAGCCCCTGGCGTTGTGGTTGTATAGAAGCTGCAATTTTAGGCTACACAAGGCTCTAAGGAAATTCAACACATATGCTAAAAGGAGAATGCTTGCCTTTAATAGAGAGGCGAAGTTCTACAAACGCCAGGATCAGGGATGGTCATCGCATACCTAGTCTTGTAACTGCTGATAGTGTAGCAATTCACACAGATGTGGACAAGACTGCGTTATTGGCTGACTTGTTTCAGACTAGGCTTTCACACGATTATCATCAAATTTCCAACTTCTCTGACCCCTATGTTTCTTTGTTTCCGGGTATGGAAGATGGAGTCTGGTTTCACTACGATGAAATAGTTGAAACTGTGTTTAGCTGTGAAGGGTCCTACAGTCTGACCTTTGACGGTATTCTTTTGGTTTTTATCAATAGAATTCTGGCATATATTACTTACCCCCTCGAATATTGATTTAACCTTCCTACATGGAGGGACATGTTCCTAGGCATTGGAAGCATTCATTCATAAATTGTATTCCCAAAAAGCCTCCCTATAGCTCCCCTTAAACCATAGTCTTGTTAGTATAACCTCTATGTTCTGTAGGGTATTCGAGAAAATTCCTAAGAATCGCCTTCTGCAGCACCTGGACAATCACAGGATCATTTCTGACTGTCAACACGATTCCTTCAGAAATAAATCCATTGACATGGCACAGGTTTCTGCGCTTAATGAGTGGACCAAGGCTGTGGATGTTAAGGCGCAAGTTCATGCTGTATGTTTGATTTTTTTTTTTTTGATTTTGCCAAAGCATTGCCATAAGGTCCCCCACGCCGGTCTTATAGGCAAGTTGAAACAAAATGGTATTCATCATAGAATAATCTTATGGAGTCAGGGTTTCTTGTGCAATCGCAAGCGCCAAGCACGGTTGGAGCAGACTCTATCCAAGGTGTACCCTGCTCCCAGTGGTGTCCCCCAAGGAGGGGTTCCATCTCCTCTACTGTTTCTTATCTATACACGGGATCTCCCTTTCAAGTGTTTGTCCAATGAAATCTTTTTTCAAATGTATGCTGATAATTTAAAGATTTATAGAGTTATTGAGGAACAGGAAGATTGCGAGGTAGTGCAAGCAGCTATTGATCCTGTTAACAACTGATCCATTGCCCATGGTCACCCTCTCGCCCCTAATAATTCCAATGTATTAAGCATTGGTAGTTCCTGTTTTAGTCCCAATTATAAAATTGGTGAGATCGAACTCAAAGTAGTTAAGAATGTTCCAGACTTGCGAGTCATCATTCCTGATAACTTGTCCTTCTCCTCTCATTGCAAGAACATCGTTGGTAAAGCTAACGCCCGGCTTTAGTAATCTTTTCAAAGCAGTAAGAACCAGGGTCAAGCTTGAGGTTCGGGAATCGAAGGGGGGTCGTACTTGCGGCCTCGTCTGGAGGGGGGGGGGGTCGTACTCTCTCTGTTTTGGCAGAGGACTCTCTCCAAATTCAGGTGTTTAGATGATGTTTGCATCTATTAATAAGTTGTTTTTTCCAGGTGTGACTACGACAATGCGGAGATATACAAGCACTTGCGTTTCCTGGAGTTAAAAAATAGGATTGAATATCAAAACAATTTTTGATGCCGATTACTGTGCAGTGAAAAATAAAGATTTCCTGTCTGCAGATTTATGGTCAATGAGAGATTTTCATTTTTTCAGATTTTCCCAGGACGTCATGGACACGGTAGTTTTCTGCCTGATGAGCGACATCTACTTCCAGAATTGCACTCTATAAAATTTCAAGTGTTAATTACTGAGGACGACCTAAGTGCTTTCCCTACAAGATTTTTGAAGCGCTCTTCGAGTCGATGACGGAATGGCAACCGAAGGACGGACTTGCTTGAAAAGTAATTTCTCTCCTGCAGGAAACAGCATCAGAAGATGAAATCGCACCCTATAAAATTTTAAGCCCGTTGGACACACAGTGATAATACTATGTTTCTCTGAAACGATATTCTATATGATCAGACGTCTCGATTTACCGAAAAGATATGGACACACTAATCACATGGAACACGTTACTTTTAGAACCTGCCTTTTAAAGCATAGAAAACACATCTACTAAAGCTTTATGAATTTTCCACGAGCCCCAAAAAATCTCCGTGTTACGGCAGTTTAATGCGGCTACTGCGTTCTCTGACATGATCAATCTCAATTGAAATATGGATGGACTTCTCGCTGGAAATTTTTTTCTGCCTTCTGAAGGACAGGACGACAGAGAGTGGAATTGTATCATATAAAATTTTAAGTCGTGCTCAACATACAATAAAAACTATGCTTCTCCGCTGCGATAAAGATATGACGAGGATGGATCGCATACAAAATTCTCATTTTTCATGAAAATATTATTTTTTAGCCGAAGCAGATCACCCATACGGATAAAATCTAGCCACAAGAACCTAGAAGTTTTGATCAATTCAATGTGAAAAAATGTGATTTTCTGAATAGAACAGGTTGAATCGACCTCTGGTCGACTTTGCACCAACGTCATCGGAGCATAAAATTGAACGTTCACAAAAAGGTTCATAACTCGGTAAGTTTTTCGAATTTTGAAAATTCTTTTAGCTTTTCATAAAGTAGATAAAACGCCCTTTCTCATGGTGTAAAAATCGTTTTCAAGAAAAGGAGTCGTCACGCTTGGCTGCTGGTTCGATTTTTGAGCGAAAAAAATTGAAGTGACTTCACAAAAATATTCATAACTTGACCAATTCTTCGAAGTTTTAAAATCCCTCTAGCTCTCCAAAAACTAGAGGAAGAGCCCTTTCTTGCTGTGTGAGAACTAATGTCCAAAAATTCGGTCTTCATGCGCGGCAGGGGAGGTTCAATTTCGGTTCCATGTCGCGAAAATACGTACCGAAAATCGAACCCCCCCGCCCCGCATGAAGATCCCTTTCTTGGAAATCGGTTCTTACATGGTTAGAGAGCACCTTTGCTCTATTTTTTGATGAGCGAACAATTTTTGGAAGTCGTGAACTGAATCCTTCACCGGCGTCATCGGAGTGATTTCACAAAAATATTCATAACTCGGTTATTTTTTAGAAATTCAAAAATCCCGCTAGCTTTTTGAAAAGTAGATAAACAGCGCTTCTTTACGGTTACAAACTCGTTTAGCACAAAAGGGATCTTCATGCGGGGCGGGGGGGGGGGGTTCGATTTCTGGTCGATTTTTGCCGAAACTTTTTTACTTCAGGTAGAAGAATGTTCCTTGTCTATGGTGTCCTAAAAAAACTCCATAAATTGAACAGTGATGATTGGAAACTGCTACCAGAAGATCTTTATTTTGAACCGTCGAAAATAGCGTTCAAAATTTTAAAGAATTTTATTGTGTTTTGAAAACATTATTGATCAGGGAACTCGTTTCATTGTCCTCTTCAGTGCCGAAGCCGCACCTGAAAAGAAGAATCTATTAAGGAGTTCAAACTGCACAAGAAACCTTGAAAAAATCAAGAAATACAAGAAATAGAACAGTGGAAGAGAGAGGGAGGGGGTCGTACAAATTCCGCTTCAGAGGGGGGGGTCGTAAATTTCCAGCAAAAATCGAACCCAACGCTTGACCCTGGTAAGAACTAGTGATGTCCACACTTTAAAAAGGGCATACAAAACGTATGTCCGTGCTGTTATGGAGTCCGGTACTACGGTGTTTAACTCCCTGTCTAAGAAAGATACCCTTATATTGGAAAGCGTTCAAAATAGCTTTAGAAGAACGTTGGCAATCCGTTGCCTCAAGATGGGCTATAGATCTATGCAGGAGGGGCCGAACGTTGCAAGTTATTCAATTTATTCATTGCAAGTTATGCAAGTTAGTAGCCTTGAGAATAGACATTCGATCACGACGTCCTAATGGCATATAAGATCATGAGCGGTTTCGTGCAATTATATCCCAATGACTTTTTTGTTGTAACTGATTCCTCGGTAACTCCTGGTGGCTGGATTAAGCTTAGACGTTCATTTGCTAGGACATGTACCAGGTCTCGGCTCTTCACCAACAGAATCCTATCCACCTTCAATCGGTTAGTCGCTAAAGGTCCTCTCAGCATGAAACCTGCTACCGCAAAAAGATATTCCAACGCTGTCCTGGCTAGTTTAGTTCGGGTCTCGGAAGAAGTGACAGCTTCGTGTGTTGGTTCTCTCTACTGTTCTAATTCGCGTCTAGTTTTTTCTATTTTTTTTTCGGTTCCTGTTTCACTCGTTTTAGCTTTTTAGCATTTTAGCATTCTACAACCTTTTAACGGATTTTACACTGGCATGTTCTATGTCTTGTGTTTCAATGGTCTTGTGTCATGTTTACACACGGTGCCAACACTAGTGTTGAAATAAAGTAAAGTAATATCGTTCTTTTTTCGGTTACTGCCTAGGAGCAGAGGCGATACATGCTGAGCTAAACGTAACAGGGAAATGATAGGACTGCGAATCAACCTGAGGAAGGCACAGTTCGTGAAGAACGGCTAGTGCGAGGGAGGAGTTCAACTGGAACGCTCTCTACTTACTAAGGCGTCGCCCTACGTCCCCCCCCCCCTGACGTCACAGATTCCGAAGTCACATGAACATCCTTTGCAATCCAATCCTTTGCTCATCTCTGCTCGTGAGCGGCTGCGTCCACTATTGCCCTGAGCCTCTCCCTCACTGTGCTGGTCTACAGTACCGGACATGCCGCTGCGTCCAACAAGCACAAGCGGCGCAAAAGATGAGAAGCGGCGCAAAAGGGCGCCGGAGAGCGCCGTTTTCCGCTCGCCACGCGCCGCGTCTGAGGCAAGTCGCGTTAGTGCGCGGCGTCCTTGACTTCTGGACGTTAGACTGAATGAAGGAGCTTATCCATGCGTTCGCACGAGCATGGCCTACTGTTTGGAACTAACTTCCGGCATGGCGCGCGCTCTGAGCAATGCATGTAGGCCGGCAGAATCAATCGAGTGGGCGAGACCACTCGCAGAGCGACGTTAGGCTGATGGGCTGATGGAAGGAGCCTATCCATGCGTTCGGACGAGCATGGCCTACTGTTTGGAACTAACTGCCGGCATGGCGCGCGCTCTGAACAATGCATATAGGCCCGGCAGAATCAATCGAGTGGGAGCGACAACCTGTACAGCAAGCGACAGCTTGAACAATGAGCGCATGGGAAGTTTTAACGAAAATGCCTAGCCTTGCTACTCAGGCATTGCTCTAGGACTGTCCAGCTTGCATCTGGAGTGCGCCGTGAACAATGCATATAGAATCGAACCTATCAATCGAGTGGGCGCGGAAGCTTGTAGAGTGAGAGTTTGAGGAGTTTTATCAGAAATCCTTAGCCGCCCTATGCAGGCTGCTCTAGGACTGTCCAGCTTGCATCTGGAGTGCGCCGTGAACAATGCATATAGAATCGAACCTATCAATCGAGTGGGCGCGGAAGCTTGTAGAGTGAGAGTTTAAGGAGTTTTATCAGAAATCTCTAGCCGCCCTACTCAGCAGCTGCACTAGGACTGTCCAGCTTGCATCTGGAGTGCGCCGTGAACAATGCATATAGAATCGAACCTATCAATCGAGTGGGCGCGGAAGCTTGTAGAGTGCGCGTTTAGGGAGTTTTATCAGAAATCCTTAGCCGCCCTATGCAGGCTGCTCTAGGACTGTCCAGCTTGCATCTGGAGTGCGCCGTGAACAATGCATATAGAATCGAACCTATCAATCGAGTGGGCGCGGAAGCTTGTAGAGTGAGAGTTTGAGGAGTTTTATCAGAAATTTCTAGCCGCCCTACTCAGGAGCTGCTCTAGGACTGTCCAGCTTGCATCTGGAGTGCGCCGAACAATGCATATAGAATCGAACCTATCAATCGAGTGGGCTGCAGCTTGTGGATTTTGTAGTCAGTAAAAAGCTATAGCAGCTCGCCGAAGCACAGCGAAGTAGCCTAAGAACTGGCAAAGTTACGGTGTTGCAAAAATGCAGGTCAGGCTTGTGTGACACGATTTTTTCCAAATTCAGTCGACCCCTGCGGAAGGACGCGGAGAGCTAGCATCTTACAAATATGCAGGCGAGCAGAACGCTTAAGGTTCTTTACGAAAACGTGCTTACAACTCCCTAGCTTATTAAATTGCCTTAGTACCAGCTGCCGTTTTAGAGCGGCGAAGGCAACAGTGAAGCTTCTTCCCCCCTTATTCCTTCCGTTTTTGAGTTTTCGGCACTTGCAATGACACTGTTCCGTTCAGCTCGATGAGCTCTATCGAACGGTGTCAATCTCGACCAGTTTTGGAAAAATTGATTTTTTGACATTCGCGGCGAAGAAGAGGGCACCGCTCTAGGTCGCGGCAGAGGGTGATGATGTCATCGAAAACCGATATTTCCGAACCGGGCCATGTTGGTTAAGATTCGATAGAGCTTTTCGTGCTGAACTGAACAGTGCTGCTACGAGTAGCGAATACCGTAATCTGGGCGAGTAAAAGCTGGGAGAACATCGACCGTTATTGTGCTAAATTGCACATGCGGGCGTGTTCATAGCGCAGTAACTCGGTCAGGTTCGAGTCATTTCGGCTGCAACTCGTGGGTCTTATAGGTAGTAAAATGTTCTAGTAGTACGCCAAAGTAGAAGTGGCGCAGCTTAAGAAGAGGCAATGTCACAGAGATGCGAAGATGCAGATGCGGGTTGTGTAACGCATTTTCTCCGATTTCAGTGAACCACTGCGGGAAAACGCAGCTAGCTAACGCGCCTAAAATGCGTGGGCTAACAGGACGCCTAAGATACCTTACGACGACGTGCTCAGAACGCTTCAGCTGCCTAAACTGTTTTAGGCACAGCTACCAGTTTAAAGCGTCGAAAGATAGCGGTTAGAGTTTCTTGCGCGCTTACTCGCCAAGATTTGAGCTTTCAACACTCGCAATGGTACTTTTCTGTTCATCTTGAAAAGCACTATCGAATGGTATCAATTCAACCGATTTTGGAAAAATCGATTTTTTGGCGGTTTCGCACCGAGGACAAGGCCACTCAAGGCCGCGGCAAAGGGACGATGACGTCATCGAAAATCGATTTTTCCGAATGGGGCCAATTTGGTTACCATTCGATAGAGCTTTTCGCGGTGAAGCTAATGGTGTTATTG
>OX377202.1:46884049-46906877 GCA_947396885.1 Heligmosomoides polygyrus polygyrus | reverse complement strand
TCGTCGTCCATCACTGTCAGCGGTTCCCTAACGTCGCCTTGAGTGGCATGGAGGCCGTACTTTTAAGAACACTTGCCACCGTAGAAGGTATTCTGTTGGTTTCTTCGGTTGTGAGTTGTAGTGATGGCCAGTGGCGCAGCACATCAATCGATGGATTCGCCCGCTCGTGGCTCTTCTACTGCAGAGCACACGAGATCAACGACTGCAGGCGCTGCAGCGGATCCTGTCGGTCTGCTACGGTCCATGATGGCTAAAGGGAAGGCACCGGCTTACGTGAAGCAGGTCGTGGAGCTGCTCTTGGAAACCAGAGCGGAGGTGGCAGAACTCAGCAGGAGGAACGCGGAACTGTTGGATGAGCTTCGACTTCTGAGGGAAGAAAACGCTTCGTTGAAAAACAAGCTAGCTACTCTAGAATCCTCTAGAGGTGCAGCCACAGACACTCGAACTAGGTCTGAGTCTGAGTCCTGTTGTGCACCTGCAGAGGAAGACGTTGGACTTAGAAGATCCATCGTACTTTTGCTTCTTACATCGTACCTTTAGCTGAATCTTCTTCAAACGTAGCGTCAGAGAGGTTAGCTCACGATCGTGCGCATGTTGCTGAGTTACTAAACTTCCTTAATGTCGAGTGCTCACCCGTGTCGGTTTATCGAATGGGAAGGTTCGCGCATAACAAGCCTCGCCTGGTCAAAGTAGTCTTACCGGCCAGCAAATTTCAGCGGTTAGCGGTTAGGCGTGCTCCGCGCCTACGCTTCTCTACCACTCAAAAGGGTGTTTATTTGCGCCCTTCACTAAGTTGGGGGAGAGCGTGCGTAGGCGGGAGCTACGTACAACCAGTGGAGCGCTGGGAAATGAGGGCTCCATGCGAGCAACTGAACCTCGCGGGGGCTGTCAGTCCCCAATGCCTTCCACAAACCTCACCGCAATGCCGACGCCGTGCAACAGTAGCCCTAAGGGAAACTGTTGAGCGGTCGCCGGTGTAGACCCTATCGTGGCTTAGTAACGAATGTAAGATCACTTATGAGAAACTGTAATGCCTTTGTTATGAATTTATGTCTACATAACTATGATTTGGTCGTGCTAACAGAAACATGGCTAAGCGACGAAAATGATCTGAAACCTCTTTTGGGTAATGCAGGCACCCAGTACTTGGGAGTTAGGTGCGATCGCCGATCGAAAAAAGGAGGAGGTATTCTGCTTTTACTGAAGAAGTCGTTCTCTTACAATGAAGTGTTCAAAGAGTCAGTAGCAAACTGCTATGAGATCCTAGTATGTGACCTAAAAATAGATCTTACCGAGTTTCGCGTTATATGTGTGTAGAGAATCCCGGATCGCAGCACGTCAGATTCATATCAGTTGGCCAAAGCTATTAGTGACTTTTCAACCACTAGTCTGACCAGTGTTTTGCTTGGGAACTTTAATCTGCCTGATCCTATGTCTCAGCGTCCAAGCGGAAGAGTTTTTCTGAGGATGTTGAAACCCACGGTTTCCACCAGCTGGTGAATTCTCCAACTAGGCGAAACTCAACACTGGATCTCGTTCTGTGCTATAATGTTGGCTTCATCAGTAACGTTGTCACTGGTCCTCCTATTGGCCGCAGTGACCATGCTACAGTCATGTTTCAGTTGAGTGCAATGCCTAAAAGAGAACAATTTAAATGGGTTCGTGATTTCAGAAGGGCCGATTATGATGAAATTGGAAATTACCGAACTAGCATAGATTGGATAGGTATATTGAATTCATCGTGCACAGTTGATCAATTGTATGAGACGTTTCTTGCAATTTTACATCATACAATTGAAATTGTACGTTCCTGTGCGAAAAATTGGAGATGATGTAAAGGGGTTTCCTGAGTATCTCAAAAGAATGGATCGTCGTTGCGTTCACTTGTGGAAAAAGGCATGCGCCAATGGCCGAGGAGAAGACTGGGCTTCGTACGAGGCACTGTTTACAAATAATTAATGGTTAATAAAGCTCTTTATCGGTATAATATGTTCCAAGAAAGTAAGATAGCTAAGTCTAAAGGTAAGACAGCATTCTACATATTCATAAGCTCTCGCATTGGAAAGGACAATGGGGTCCCTAGCATGATAAAGGATGATGGTGCGCTGGCCTCCACGGAAACCGAGAAAGCTGACTTGTTGGGCGGGGTATTTCTCAAGGCATACAACAACAGGGATCACGTATGGGAAAGCGATTCGTTGAGAGAGGTAGGTGAGGGGCTGCCCCATTTTCCTCAGATGAATAACAGTGTGGTTCCTGAAGGAAGAGATTATTGATGTGTTGAGTAAATGGCCCAAATGCTTATCATTAACCCCAGATTTGGTTCCTTTGTGCTTCATACAAAATGTTGTCCATTATATAGCCTATCCTCTGGAACACATATTCAATCTGAGTTTTATGAGAGCCGAGGTCCCCGGCAGGTGGAAACACGCTTTTTTAACACCCATTTATAAAAAGGAATCTCGCAATGATGCAAAAAATTTTGGCCTGTATCTTTTCAAAAGTTCTTGCAAATATTGAAGTGATGGCCAGTTAGCACCACTTCAATAATTGCAAGAACTTTTGAAAAGATTCTCAAGAAGCACGTCCTAATAATAATAATAATAATAGCACATCTAGGAAACCACAAAATAATTTCTGATAACCAATATGGTTTCCTCAAAGGCAGATCGGTAGAAACCGCGCTTCTCATCTCTCTCAATGACTGGTATAGGGCTATTGAAGAGAAAAAGTGCATGGATGTGGTATACTTTGACTTCTCCAAAGCCTTTGACAAAGTCCCTCTTGAGAAGTTGCTTATAAAAATGAGAACCGCGGAATCCATCCCATGATAATGAATTGGACTCGGCAGTTCCTGAGCGGTTGAGAGCAGAAAACGCAAAGCTCAAAAAGGCCCTCCCGAGCTCTCAAGAAGCTATACTTCGCAGTCTTTCAACACCAATGCCACTCCTCAGCCACCGCTCACTACTACGCCTGCACTCAGCTGTGAAGCGTGTGAGGAGAAAGAACGTCGGCGCTGAGTGGTTCTCGTAGGTGTGCCAGAGAGTAAGACAGAATCTTGTTCCTGTCTTGTAGGTGATGACTTTCATGCAGTTCGCAATATACTTGATTTTTTAGGTCTTCAGTGTTCTATTGTTTATGTCGAACGAAGGGGAATATACAATAGGTCATATCCAAAGCTTGTCCAAATTACCTTGCCTCGTTGGTTTTATGTCTGTCAACTGCTGCGTCGCACACACCGGTTAAAGCGTAACTCCGTTCCGAAACTCTTTGTCATGCCCTCCCTGAGCCAAGAGGAGAGGAAGAGAGCTCGTGCTGAAGGGCTGGCGCGTCGTAGCGACCTACAGCCTAGTCCTACTTCTTCAACCAATGCTGATCTTCAAAGTTCCCAGCAGTGCTCTGATGCTTAACGAATTGTACAGGTATTCGCAATAATTTTGCTATAAAGCCGACAAACGCTAAGCTTCTCTTCGGAACCAAATTCGCTATTTGTCGTGTTTTATGTCTAACATCCGTTCGGCACTTAAAAACTATGCAGCGTTGAATTTTCATATTTCCACATTTGGATTTGATGTAGCGGTCCTTACTGAAACTTGGTTAACACCAAGCACGAATGTAGCTCTAATTCAAGGTAGTGATCGTCTGGGGTACGTGGTATCAGGTGTGATCGTGCAGACAGGAAGGGTGGAGGAGTGGCGTGCTATGTTAAAGAAAAATTGGCACCAATAATGATTTTCAGCGAAAGTTGTCCTGAATCTATGAGATTCTTTGCATAGATATCGTTTATCAAGGACTATGCGTTCGAGTTATCATGTACCAGACGTTCAGCGGCCCCTCGGCCGCCAAACCTCTGGTTGGGGCTTCGCCCCAAACCCGGAGAACAGAACACACCGAACGCCTTCTTCTCCTCTTTAGGCCTTCTCTTATTCATTAAAAAAAAACTGGTTTTGCTATATAGAATGGTATAGCGGAAAAAGGCAAAACAGGTCCATCACCTTCACTGGACCCCCTTAACTGGTCCCTTATCACTGCTACCCCTTTATTGTCAGCCCTTTTCCGGTTCACCCTTCACTGGTCTCTCCTCCCCCTTCGTCGGTCCCTAACTACTCCCACCTTCACTGGACCTCCCTTTATTGGTCCCCTCTTCGCTGTCTTCGCTGATCATCCTATCCTTCACCGATCCCCATTACTGGGTCCACCCTCACTGGTTCCCCTTTTATTCATCAACCCTTTTCCGGTCCCCCCCCCCCCTTCACTGAACCCATTCTCCCCAGGTCCCCATTACTGGTACCTTCCTCACCGGTCCCCCTTCACCTGGTTCTCTCTTTCGCTGGACAACCTTCTATCGGTCCCCCCTTCACTGGACCCCTCCCTCTCCTTCACCGGTCCACCGTTCACTAGAAGACTCCCCCTCCCTTTACCGGTCCCCATTACTGGTCCCTTCCTCACCGGTTCCATCTTCATTCGACACCTCCCCCCTCCCCTTACCGGTCCCCATTGCTGGTCCCAGCCTCACTGGTCCCTCCTTTGTTGACCAACCCTTTACCGGTCCCCCTTACTGGAACCCCATTTTTCACCGGTCCACCATTACTGGTCCGTTACGACGATGTTTTGTTGCGATCAAAACTTCTAGCGCCAGGCGGGACTCGAACCCGCACCTCCCTCTAACCGGGCGGGAATGCTCTACGCCATTACACCACCGGCGCCGTTTGATCGGGTGAGTGCTGATGGGTCCCACGAGGTGGGGATGTTGCGTTCGATCAAACGGCGCCGGTGGTGTAATGGCGTACAGCATTCCCGCCCGGTTAGAGGGAGGTGCGGGTTCGAGTCCCGCCTGACGCTAGAAGTTTGATCGCAACAAAACATCGTCGTAACAGCTTACATCCTCGGTACCAGCCAATTGAGGCTTAAAAGAAACTGATTTGAATCATTTCTATCAAGACCTACAGCTTAACTGGTTCCATGCTGATATCAGCGGCCGGCTCATCCCGATGTACGGGTGACTGCTGATGGGTCACACGAGGTGGGGATGTTGCGTTCGATCAAACGGCGCCGGTGGTGTAATGGCGTACAGCATCCCCGCCCGGTTAGAGGGAGGTGCGGGTTCGAGTCCCGCCTGACGCTAGAAGTTTGATCGCAACAAAACATCGTCGTAACAGCTTACATCCTCGGTACCAGCCAATTGATGCTTAAAAAAACTGATTTGAATCATTACTGGTCCCTTCCTCACCGGTCCCATTACTGGCCCCTTCCTCACCGGTCCCATCTTCATTGGACCTCTCCCCCCTCCTTCACCAGCTCCCCCTTCCTGAACCCCTCTCCCCTCCTTCACCGGTTCCCCTTCACTGGATCCCCCCCCCCCTTACTGGTCTCCACTGCTGGTCACACATTAACTGGTCCCTCCTTTATTGGTCAACCATTTACCGGACCTCTTACTGGAACCAGATCCTTCAGCGGTCCCCCATTACTGGTCCCACCTTCACCGGTAACACGTCGCCTGAATCCGGAATCCTCGCGCGACATCGGTGACACCTCTTCCTAACCCGGACGCCTGTTGAACAACGTCGGTGACATGTGTTCTCAATCCGAACGTGCTTTGGGCGACATCGGTGTCACGTCGTCTGAATCTGGAAGGCCTTTCGCGACATTGGTGACATGTCGTCTGAACATGGACGCCTGTCGATTACAACAGTTGACAACCAGTTACAACTACAACCCCGCCTCCCTCCCCCCCCCCCCCCCCCCTTTCCCCATACTTCCTCCCAACACACTCCTTCAGCACTTCTGTGCAAACAAACACACCCACACACCCACACACACACACATGCACTCACTCACCCACAGACAAACGACCGTTCTCGCCTATATAGTAGGAATACAGAGGCCGGATTATCAACAACTAATCCGTGGGTATGCAGGTGATAAGGGGTTGAGATAAGATAAGAGTCAGGCAGAGATAAGGCAAGAGTCAGAGACGCAGGCTTCATTGTGGGTATATCTACCCCTTATACCTGCGGGTTAGTCGTTGATGAATCCGGCCCCAGGACTCCATCCCGTGGGGCTGCTAGAACTGATAAATTGTTTAAAGCAATCAGCGATCTGGGGCCGGATTCATCAACGACTAACCCTCGGGTATGAGGGGTAGAGATACCCACAATGAAGCTTGCGTCTCTGACTCTTGCCTTATCTCTGCCTGACTCTTATCTTATCTCTACCCCTTATCACCCGCATACCCACGGGTTAATTGTTGATGAATCCGGCCTCTGGTGTGGTCGTTGGGATTTCAACCTTTCTGATATTGATTGGTCGAACAACTTTGCAATGAGAAATCTGTGCTCCGTGTCCAGAGCTTTCCTTGACCATTGCAGTGCTCATTCCCTCAAACAGCATGTTACTGAAAGCACATTAGGTAAAAATGTACTCAATTTGGTGTTATGTACTGATGGTTTGATGAACGAGTCAATCCTCCGATGGGTAGTAGCGACCATAATTCTTTTACTTTCGAGATTAAGTCCTTCCTATCAAAACACTTGATGGTCAAGAAAAAATGCTTTAATGAGGCAAATTATGATGTAGTAAGTGACTACCTGAGTGCTGTCGGCTGGTTTGGCTCATTAATGTGGTCAGTTCTGTGAATGAAATCTTTTGTTGCTCAGCACCATTGCATAGATCTGTTCGCTCCTCTTAAAGCAGTTCCACTAAATCAGGCTAACGTCCCCAGATGCCTTCTGGATCTTCATAAAAAGCGTGTTACAGCATGGTCAATAGCCATAGCGAGTAATGAACCTGAACACTGGTCAACCTTCAAAACTCAATTCAAAACTTAATAGAAGACTTTGGAAGTATAACAGTTCAATTGAAAAGAAAATAATTGACTCAAAAGACAAAAACGCGTTTTACAAATTGTTGACTCAAGACGGAACAGAAGCTTGGCGTGCTGAAAACTGCTGAAGGAACCGCCATTATGGGTGACGAGGGGCAAAGCTGAGCTCCATGCGGATGTGTTTGACAAATCGCTTGTGCAAAATGACAACTCTCATATCGAATTAGCTCATAACACTTTTCCACAAAAGGCTGGCTCTGCCTGGTTTCATTCAGATGACATTTTTCCCACATTTAACAATGGTTGGCATCATATTCCACTACGTCTGATTACCCTCTACTCCTGTTTATCAAAAGCATTTCTAGTGTCATTTCACGCCCGTTAGAATTCATATTCAGAGTTTTATGAGAGCTGAGGCTCCAGCTAGGTGGAGAATTTCTTTCGCAACCCCCATTCCAAAGAAGCCTCCACATGATTCCCCGGCTAATTACCGTCCTATCAGTATGTTCATTCTGCTCGGTCACGTACTACTGTGCGGTCGCCCTGTTCAACTGCTGTCGTTCGTAACAATGGCAAAGCAATCAATGATCAAGAAAATCAATGGAAATGAAGTGAAGGAGTCAATGCCTCTATGGGCAAGTATGTTAATCGAACGTTTTGATAACTATTCATGCCAGATGCAGCGATCTATTTCGGATACGCTTGAACGGTTTTTTGGAGAAATTCGGAGTATTAAAGAAACGCAGAAATTGATAATTGAACGGCTATCCGAAATAGAGAAAAAGGTGAATGACTCACATCATTCAGCATCGTCGCAGAAAAGCCTACTTTATTCAAGCATGGTAAAAATCAAAAACGATAGTCAAAAAATTGAAGAGAAGTCGAGGATGATTGCATGGATAGGCATTGATGAACAAGCTAACGAGGAAGCAACTAGATGGTTTGACCATGAAATCCTAAAAGAAGCTATATACACTTCAGGAGACGATGAATTGAGGAGTGAATTTGAAAGAGGGCAAATCATTTCACGTCGTTACCCCGCAGGAAAACCTCGAAAACCAGGTGTTCGTGGGCGTATCATAAAAATAACCTTACCTAACCAAGCACTTAGGGACTCCCTACTTACACATATGCGTAGCGGTCGACAGAGCCTAACTCAAAAATATGTACACTCCTTTGCACGTAGGGACTACACTGAAGAGGAGCTTCAGTTAGATAGAGCACTACGCAAAGAGGCAGGTCAACTGAATGCGCAAGCCGGAAAGCTATTGTATATTGTCCGTGATTTTGACATAATTAAACTTAAGGCTCCGCGTGACTTACCACATCGTTCGGTAGCGCCAGTAAATTCACATTCTTCTAATTTCAGCAGGACTTCAAAGAGTTCTAACTTGTCTCAACGGGTAACCGACTCTGCTAGACCTCTATAGGAAAATGGTGTTACAAACAGTGCCAAGTGCTTATCAAATTCGAATATCAGCGAGAACCGCCCACCCGTTTCACCCTTTAACCAAAGGAGTCTAGAAACTCGGTCCACTTCTTTGAATAATATTTTCTTATTTAATGCTCGATCGATAGGCAATAAAATTCCCGATCTTCACTACTTCATTTCAGACAACAATCTGTCCGCAATTTTTATTACAGAAACATGGCTCAAACCAGGCTCAGGACTTGAAGCAGCTCTTTCTCCACAACCAAACTATGAAATTTATCGATGTGATAGGTGTGGTATTGTGACAGGCGGTGGAGTGTTAGTAATGGTTCATCGTGATATTTCGCATCACTTCATTTCATCCAAGAATTTTTCTGTATATTTTCAATGTTTAACTGTTTGCTTTCATACTTCACCTACCCCAACTTATGTTACAATAGTATATCGTAGTCCAAATTGTGATAGATCGTCGTTCCGTAATGCCCTTACCAACATTTCAGTTTTCTTGAAAGAAAATGCTAATTCTATAGTCTTAGGAGATTTTAATTTTCCCACGATCAAATGGACAACTACTACTTCAAACTCGCTTTATGGATCTGCACGTGAATTTCATCAATTCTGTGTTGGAAACTCACTAGACCAACTCGTTGCTGTACCGACTCATGACCTCAATATTTTGGATCTGGTTTTAACAAACAATGCTAATATTGTTCAAGACCTCAAGGTCCTTATTCCGTTCTCAACCTCAGACCACAGAACAATTTCTTTTACACTAACTTCGTACCATGCGAAGCCTAACACCAGAACCGTTTATCGTGATTATAAGAATGCAGATTACACTGCTATTTGTAATCATCTTATTCGTGTGAAGTGGAGAGACTTGCTAAAAAACTGTAAGACTTCAGACGAATGTTGTGGAGTCTACTTGCAACAATGCAATATGCTAATAGAGCAATATGTCCCTCTTATACCAATGAGCGATACAATTCTAAATCTTTATCCAAACAAAATTCGCAAGCTTCAGGCGAAAGTTTCCAGACTATACTATTCGCGTTTCGTAGTAGGCGTACACAAGTATCAACGATACGCGAGGAAGCTTAAACGCGAATTAGCAAAACTTAGTTTACAATATGAAGATAAAATAGCATGTAGTCGAAACAATACCATGTTTTATAAGTTCGTTAATAAAAAACTTAACCTGCCTAAGGGTATTGGGACTATTTTGAATTCTACTGGTGAGCTATGTAAATCTGAGGAAGAAAAAGCAAAAACATTTGCCTCATTTTTCAAAACGGTCTATAAAAGACATGACAACAATGAAACGTCTTGTGAATCATTTACTCCTTCTAGGCTAGACTACATCAACAGTGATAACATCTACAGGACGTTAAAAAAGCTTCCAGTCAGCAACTCTACTTCACCCGACAATATTCCTTACATTTTTCTTAACAAAGCGGCAATGGGGCTGACCCCAATTCTCAATCTTTTATTCAATAGGTTTCTCCTCCACGGTGAAGTACCGTCAATTTGGCGAACCAGTTTCGTTAAACCTGTTTTTAAGAAGGGAGACAAAACTAATGTAGAAAATTACAGACCTATATGCCTTACATGCTCAACTAGCAAAGTTATGGAGCGAATAATTTGCAAGCAACTTTAAAACTATTTATCATCTAAACAGTTAATCACAAAGTTTGGATTCCTTCAAGGAAGGTCCACTCTTACGGCTCTTATAAACTCAATCCCAAAATGGCAAAAGGTGCTTGACTCGCATGGATACGTTAGTGTATGCTACATCGATTACACTAAAGCTTTTGACTCAATTCCTCTTGATCTTTTATGTAGAAAACTTGAAGCGTACGGGATTGAAGGCTGCCTTCTAAGATTTCTGCAATCTTTTTTGTACAAACGAAGCCAACAGGTTATGGTTAATGGAGCTTTTTCTGAGTGTTATGAAACGCCTAGTGGTGTTCCACAAGGAACTTGCCTTGGACCGTTAATGTTTCTGATATACATTAATGATATGCCAAACAGCTTACCTTCTGGTGTCTACTGTACTATTTATGCAGACGATACAAAACTGTATTCTATAAACAATTACAAAACTCTTCAAGAAGGGCTAAACTCTCTAACAGCATGGTCTTCGAAATGGCTACTAGATATCTCACTCGATAAAACTACTGTCATGCTTATTGGGCGTCATCATCCCAAAAACTGCTTCTTCCATCTAGCTGGTTACAAACTGCATACTTCAAACTCTGTTCGTGACTTAGGAATTGTATACTCCGACCAACTAACTTTTGATGAATATATTGAGAAGACTGTTGCTACAGCTCATGCTAAATCAAACTGTATATTACGAGCCTTTCAAACTCGCAGTATGACAACGTTATTTAAACTTTTTTCGATTTATGTAAGGCCGCTTTTAGAATACTGTACACCTGTATGGTCACCATTAAAACAAAGTAGTATAAGTCTAATAGAAGGTGTACAAAAAAGATTTACAAAGCAAGTGTTCATTAGAAACGGTCTATTCGAAGTTTCTTACCCTGAAAGACTGGCTCGTCTCGGTACTACATCGTTATCACTAAGACGAATAATCTACGACCAGAACCTTGTTTTTAGAATAGTTAATGATTATTTGGATATTGATAAAAATGAACTCTTCACCTTTTCCTCATTCAATGGGATTACGAGAGGGCACAATCTTAGAATTCAACCGCAAAGACCGCACTCAAAAATGTTTCGAGAATCCTTTTTGGCTCGTGTTATTAAAATCTGGAATGAACTTCCAGCAATGATTCTCAGTTCTTCACCTGGGACGTTTAATTACAAACTGGAAAACTTTCTTAAACAAAGAGTACATTTGTGAGATCAGCTGCAAATTAGTTTTTAGGCAAAATGAACGATACCTTGCTTTAACATATAACAACTTTTTCAGTTTATGAATCACGGAATCACTCTTAAGAAAAGAAGCGTTTCTCACTTTAGTTTAAGCATGGAAACAAAACGCTTTTGCTGTCGTTGAAGGACTAAATCGTTGAATTTTGCCATAATATTTTGTGCTAAACTGATCTGTATTACTCTTTTTGCTCAACAAATTTCTACGTTCTGATTTTGATAATTTTCGAAAGCCAACTTTTGATGTATCCTTTTGAACAAAACTTACTTTGTATCACATTTTGGCTAATAAATGTTCTGTTCTGTTCTGTTCTGTATTACCTACCTTTTCGTTAGAATTTTCGTAAAAAATTTCAAGAAAAGGATTTTAACGCATCTTGAAGACAATTCGATTATTTCCAACTTCAGCACGGATTTGTTAAGGGTAAGTCTCCTATCACTGCAATGATATAAGCTCTTCATGACTGGACGGCATATTTAGATGAAGGCAGCGCTGTCAACGTGGTTTATCTTGATTTCTCCAAAGCATTTTACAGAGTTTCTCATTCCAAGCTCGTTGCCAAACTAGGCCACATTGGGATACATCCTCGAATCGTAAGATGGATACAAGCGTTCTTGACGAATAGAGAATTCATTGTCCGGGTAAATGAAAGCTACTCTGAGGCAAGATCCATACGCAGTGGCGTTCCCCAACGAGGAGTTCTTTTTCCTATTCTTTTCAACGTTTTCACTTATGAACTTCCTTAATTGATCTCCAGAACAGGTGCCAAATGCTGCGCTTTTGCGGATGACGTCAAGATGTATTATACTTACCTGTTACTTCTGAGAATGACTGTAGGGTATTGTAGGATGCTCTCAGTGTTACTGCTGAATGGTCTCGTGAATGGAATCTCCTGTTGTCTAAAGAAAAAACAACCTCACTCCATCTCGGTCGTCATAACCCAAAATTCGATTACCATATAGAGGGCTCGCTCATTAAGAAAGTTGAGCAATAGAATGACCTTGGTTTTTTCATTACCAAAGACCATAGTTTTGACTGTCACTGTGAAAATGTTGCTCACAAGGCTTTAATGTACAAGTTATTCCGAGTCTTCAGCACTAAAGATACGGCACTACTAATTCGAGCCTGCAAAACGTATATTAGACCTATCCTGGAATACGGCCACCGGTTTTTATTCCGCAAAGCGGAAACTCGTGGTTAGTTACCTTGGTTTCTTATATGACGGCATTCCGCCTAGAGGAATCCTAATTTCAAACTTCACACCCTTTCTCACAGAACAGGGAAATTGGACCTCATTTTGTTCCATAAGATTATTCAAGGTGTCACTGGTCTACAACTGGTTCAGTTTGGTACAGACAGAGCATCATATACTAGAAGTGGAGCTTCGTCGTTAGTGCTTCCGCGTGCAAGGCGTAATCTTCGACAACATTTCCTTACAATCAGTGCTGGCTCTGACTGTATCCGACTCAGCAGGAAAAGAAAACTTCAGAGCGAGATTATGTCTTTTAAGTACACGATAGATAAGTATTTGGTTCCGTAGTGCTTGGTCCTTCTTAGTTGCTATTCCAGCGCTTTATTCGTTCATAAATGGTATTGTTCAAGTGACCAATTTGTTCATTTTTAGTGTTTATTGTGTTGTTTGCTACCACATGAGATGCCTCATGTAATAAATAAAATAAAATAACAAATGAACAGCTGTCCTTGTTATCAAGCGTTTGAAGTTTTCAGGGATTGCTGAGACATAAAATTTTTGCTAGGATTCAAAGACAGATCAAAGGCGCACAAATCCATAGCTTTTCCCTTAATTCTGCCTTAGTTCCACAATTGACTGTACACCTTTCTCTCACACACTTGTCATACTTCAATTGGTGCTTTAACACTGGCAAAATTTTGTGCTCCGCGGCTAGCCGAGCGTCAGGCCTATGTTATACCATCGCTCACCCCGAGCGACGCCTTAGGGGTCGTTTAGTGTGCGCGCGATGCGCGACGCGATGCCATGTGTAGTGGCCGAATTGATTAATCGCGTCGCTCGATCAATTTGGCCACTATACGTGCATCGCGTCGCGCGTCGCGTGCACACTAAACGACCCCTAATAATATGCTTCCATATCGATCGGACGGCGCGATGGAATCGATATGGGAGCATATCATTAGGCGTCGCTAGGGGTGAGCGATGGTATGACAAAAACCTCACCGAGCGTACGTCCGCGTTTCAGCGCCGCGACGTCGCGTTGGAGCTACGTCCTGGAGCCGTCGGAACGGCCCGAGCGTTGTATATGGGCAGAATCGCCTCTCTCTGGGAAAGAACAAAATACAGATATCTCTACATATCTCAACTCGGTATTTCGCCTCGGTATTTGGACCGTTGGTGGCGTTAACCCTCTGCCTGCGCGCGGAGGCGAGATCAAGTAGGCTGGAAACAGCAATGACGGGCGAGTAGTGGTGGCGGAGCGATAGAGGAACGCCGTGGTGAGACACGTAGTTCGTGGTTCGACTATGTGACGCAGAACTTCTGAATTTCCTGAAATGGATTCGCTACAAAAGCCAAATCACTGAACCGCCGCGAAAAAGGATGCCAGGAGAGAAAACTGGCTCATAGGTACGACTCCAGATATGGGAAAGTTTTTCCACCTAAATACAGCCTCGAGAGGTTATTTCAGTCGCTAGTCACTAATGTAAGGGCAGATTTTGAAATTTCAAGCGTGTGCAACAGCTGATATGGCCGAGAATGGGTGAGTGACTTTATTTATCCGTCCCTACCGTAACCCTCGTAATCACTCGAAATTTTAGAAGCGAGTCTCATAAATGGTCAGCGCCTTAAATAACCTCTCTGGGCGAGGTTTGGGCGAACTCGATGACCATGATCGCACCACCCATACGGGGGGGGGGGGGGAGGGTGGTTAGCGCCTTAAGTTGCAAATCTGCTAGGCGAAAATTTTTAAAGACGAAATGAATCGAAATTCAGTCTTCATACTTGAATGTGGGCAAACCCCGCTCTTAGTAGACCGGAGTCTTTGCCTCATCCCCTAGAAAATATTGCAAATTCCAACGAATTTCGAAGCAAGACAAAATTGCAAGGTTCACCTTCTTCCTCGACAACTCTATTTCATCAAAGAGTACGCTGTTGACAAGTGTCTTCCCTACCAACTGACCATTTATTTGCGCTTTACCTTTAAAATTTCGAATGATTACGTGGGTTACGGTAGGGATGGATGAGTTAGGCCACTCACCCATGCCAGCAGTTGCCCACCATAATCACTTGAATTCGAAAACAGACCTTACATAAGTGATTTGCGCCTCAAATAACCTCTCGAGGCTATATGTTCAGGCGAAGAAACGTTTCCATTTCTGGAGTCGTAAAAGTACGATACTACCAGAATTCCTATCTGGCGTCGTTTTCGTTGCGATTCTACACAGAGTGGTTAGGTTGGTTATGGCGAATCTACTTCAGTAAGTGCAGAAAAGTTGTATCACAAGGGAGTCGAACCACGAACTACCTCGTCTCACCACGGCGCTCCTCTATCCACTGCGCCACCACTGCTCCGTCATCGCTGTTTACAGGCTACATGAGCTCGCCCTCCGCGCGCAGGCAGAGGGCTGGTACCGCCAACGATCCAATTTCCAGTCCCTAACTCTGCGCAGAGTTGTACTGGAGTCGAGATACTCGCAGTCTCTTGTTCCTTCGAGAAAGGCGCTGCCCATAAACAGCACTTTGGCCGTTCCGACCTACCGTTGAGATAGACTCCTGATAAGGTTTACGAAGCTAACACCTGACCAACCATAGAGCAACACCTGACCAACCACGCTTTCATGGGCTTGAGTCACGTGCCCTATAACGCATTACAAAACAGATCCGTGCCCTATCGTCCATGAGACAGTTCATAGAAGCGGAGTGCTGCTTCAGAATCCAATATGTGAAGGCAAAAAATATGATTAGATTTATCAGAAATCTGGTTTAGTAAATTTGAAGCAACAAATAATCTGTACAGAAATTGAAGGTATGAGCAAAACGTACACGGGTGACTGCATAAAGCTAAGCACGGTTGCCATAACCGAGATACGTAACGGTACCTTTAACGAAATCACAATCGATAAGGCCAGACAGGCTGAACCGCAACGTCGCAGCTACCGTATAGAACTAGATGTGTATAGGACAGACATTATTATTATAAGGGGACACCTATGGCGCCGCGGCTCCAGAGAAGAGCCGCGTTCGGCGCAGATTCCAATATCACGCTTTTGGACTATGACAACTAGTGAGGAACAAACGAACGTGGTATCAGGTGAACGAACAAAGTTCAAAGTGATTCACTTGTAACGCGATGAGGATCTAGAAAGCAGAACGATGAAGTGACTGTCGGGAAACGATATGGGCTACAAGAAGCGCGGCTAGGCGCTGCCATTCGCGCTCTAATGCACTCCTACACAGCGAAAGCTCGACGAAGCGACGAATGGAAGGGGGGGGGGGAGGGGGGGGGAGAGAGACTGTGCCCATTGGGGACTGATGGGCAAGTCTGACAGAGTGCGAAGTACAAGCGCGGTCAATACAACAAGATTTCGGCACCGAGAGTGAAGCACCTTCGTGACTCAGAGAGGTCGGCACAGGATGGCCAACTTTTCCACACCGGCCTCCGCTTTGGGCGAAGTGGTTGCACATGGGGACGGAAGCGATTCGTTGGGAAATTGAAAGCAGAACGCACGAAATGCAATGAAATATCTCCAAATACACCTAGCAGATACTCTGGCGACTACTCGACGATATTGAATTCTGAGGGACTAGTTTGGCAGCTGCAACAGCTCGTCCAGTACGTGGACAGGAGGTCACCCTCCAGGAGGCGTCGTCAGTCGCGTCTTCCGTCCATAGGACCATGCACAGCGTACCCGTCGCGATTCTCTGCTCAGTAAGCGACGGGAATAGCCGCACCCGCCTTATCTTCCACTTGCATAGCGTTGTTGATGACATCGCTGACGACTCCCATCAACCTTGTGTAGAGGTTGTCCGCCTCTGTAGGATCAGCCAGTCCCAACAGCGACAACTGACACACAGCCTGAAGCAAATAATGGTCATCATAAGAACATGCAATGTGAGACCAACAATTTTTGCCAAAATTTAGAGATAGGTCAGTTTCAATCCTTCTGTGTCACGCAGGTTTAGGCTGACGTTTCGACTATGTCATCGTCATCAAAGACCTGAAGGAAGTTCAAATTTCAGCAGACTAGGTACTCATATCGCTAATTGCTCTAGTTTTCCTAACCCTGCTAGGAGCAATGAGATCCTAGCTAGGGAAGGGTTTCGACCTCCCATGGAACTTCTAGTTAAGACCAGGATCATTAGAAAGAGCTCAGAATGCTGATTACGAATATTGGTGTCAAAATTGCAAAATGAAACTCCTGTGCGAGTTATGGCCTGCCGAAATTGGGGGCCTCACCACAGGGTGGCTGTACGACGCAGCGGGCGCGAGAGCGGTGAGTCATCAGGGCTCCGTAAGAAGGGCCAGCCAGTGGCGCAGGGGTAGCGCTCACGCTCGTCGGGTTGCGAGGTCGTTGGTTCTGTTCCCGTCGTCGTCCGTTTTCTTGCAAATCATAATTCATCTTCGAAATGACCTTTTGTTCTGAACTATGACACGTGTCTGATCAAATAGCCGGGAAAATTACCATACACGTTTGTAAAAATGCTTGAAGGCGAAAAACTGCTACGGTGACATTTTTATTTACTCTGGCACCCCAAATTCAGCGAAGAGAATGGACACCACCTTTGCTGGTGAAAAGGACATAGTGAGTGAAGAAAAAGCAGACAACATCGACATCTAGTTCTTCCTTATCATACACCAGTCGTTCAGCGGCCTAGCGGCGACCGCCGACGACTGGTTGGGGGCTTCGCCCCCAAACCCCGAGAAGAGGACACTCCGACCATCTTCCTTTCCCAACTTTTAGACCTTCATACTTTCATTGCGGTAAAGAACTGGTTTTACTATATAGAGTACAGCCATCAGACGGGCCTGTCGGCCGCACTGACGGCTTATCAACAGCTTCGTCGTAGTGATAATCGTAGTGATAACTTCTCATCATCCATTTTAGTTGCAACCTATGTCATGGTTTCTGCAGGAAGAACACCTTAACTACGTCGATTGCGGCAGGTTAGAAAGAAATAGAAAAAATGAAGGACATCCATGCATAATTTGATCAATATCGATTGATGGTGATCGATACCTCAAAAACAAACTTCAGATTCGTGTTCAGCGACCTCGATTACCCCCAGAGCTAAAGTTTTGTGCCGCTTGAATGACATCCACAAAGAATCGATAACATCGATCGATATCGATTGGTCGACTTCAGATTCGTGTTCAGCGACCTCGACTACCCCCAGTGCTAAAGTTTCGTGCCGCTTGAACGACATCCACAAAAAATCGGTATTATCGATCGATATCGATTGGTCGACTTCAGATTCGTGTTCAGCGACCTCGACTACCCTCAGAGCTAAAGTTTCGAGCCGCTTGAACGACATCCACAAAAAATCGATAATATCGATCGATATCGATTGGTCGACTTCAGATTCGTGTTCAGCGACCTCGATTACCCCCGGGGGTAAAGTTTCGTGCCGCGCGAACGACATCCACAAAAAAATCGATAATATCGATCGATATCGATTGCCTCCAAAAACCCTTCCCGTCGATGATCGTCTAAGTGCCCAGGCACGGTTGCCGACGTGTTCGGCACGTCTACGGTTCGCCATGCGCAGTCGCCGACGTGTTCGGCACGTCTACGGCTCGCCATGCACGGTTGCTGACGTGTTCGGCACGTCTACGGCTCGCCATGCGCGGTCACCAACGTGTTCGGCACGTCTACGGCTCGCCATGTACGGTTGCCGACGTGTTCGGCACATCTACGACTCGCCATGCACGGTTGCCGACGTGTTCGGCACGTCTACGGCTCGCCATGCGCGGTCGCCAACGTGTTCGGCACGTCTACGGCTCGCCATGCGCGGTCGCCAACGTGTTCGGCACGTCTACGGCTCGCCATGCGCGGTCGCCGACGTGTTCGGCTACTCAGTGCCCCCATTCCAGTTGTGACGGAAACACACACACACACGCACACACACACACACACGCTTGCTCCTTTATATATAGTAGGATAGTAGGATTCTACTTACCTTTTTAATTCACACTTTTTTTGCTTTGTCTCTTGAATGCCAAGGTGTTAGAAACACCTCTAGTTATTCAATATATGATTTAGAATCTATTTGTGCAAAATAGTATATAAAAAGGTCTCCATAGCAGTTTTTTTGCCTTCAAGCATTTTTACAAACGTGTTTGGTAATTTTCCCGGCTATTTAATCAGACACGTGTCCTAGTTCAGAACAAAAGGTCATTTCGAAGATGAATTATGATTTGCAAAAAAAAAAAACGGGCGACGACGGGAACCGAATCAACGACCTCGCACCCAACGAGCGTGAGCGCTACCCCTGCGTCACCGCCGCAGCTGGCTAGCCTTAGGCCTCTATTATACTCCCGCGGGAGCATCCGCGGAACGTCCGTGGACCAATGGTGCACGGCGGAGGCGGGCGTGGCAGGCCGCGACGAGTGGCCCGGCACGGGGTCCCGACGCGATTTCCGCCCATCCGCGGAAGCTCCCGCGGGAGTATAACATAGGCCTTACGGAGCCCTGATGACTCACCGCTCTCGCGCCCGCTGCGTTGTACAGCCAGCCTGTGGTGAGGCCCGTCGCATTCGGCAGGCCATAACTCGCTCAGGAGTTTCATTTTGCAATTTCGACACCCATATTCGTAATCAGCATTCCGAGCTCTTTGTAATGATCCCGGTCTCAACTTGAAGTTCCATGGGAGGTCGAAACCCTTCTCTAACAATAATAAGAGTTTCAAGAAGAACCAACTCCAATACCGCAACTCAATGCTACCTCCAACGCAGGAATACCGCCCAACTACGCAACCATTGAGGAAGTGGAACACACTCGGTATTCAGGAGTATACGGACTTCGAGGAGAACAGTGCATCAGAGCTCACACAATGTTATGAATGGCAAAACGTCGCTCGTAATGGAAATGCACTCGTACCTATTGTTCATCGTTGGATGGATCCAGAAGGTCACAACGACATTCCTGGTGCCAATTTCATTTTCCTGCAGTAGCATCGTGCATTTTATGCTGAAATCATGCCCGTTTGGTCTCCTCGCCGTGACCAGTGGGCTTAATAAGTTTCGCTTTCGCTTGCCAGCTAGATGCTCTGATGCGAAAATTTACCACTCTGCCTGTTTCCCCTATCTATAGCTCACTGAAGGTTAAACACTGCGTTTGATATACTAGCCCCTTTCGAGAGAATTTCCAATTCTTCCATAAAGACATCTAGCTGGCAAGCGGAGGCGCAGCTGCTAAGCCTACTGGGTCGACACCGCGAAGAGACACACAACAGGCATGATCTTAACATCAAGGACCCTTGAGGCCTTCGGGATCCATGAACGCAATTTAACGATGAATAACAGAAACGAGTGTGTTTCCATTACGAGTGACATGTGGTCCTTTATTCAAATGTATGAGCTGTGAGACCCCAGGTTCCTCTGGGTCTCTATACCCTTGTATACCCTGTTTCGCTTACTCTATGGTGTCGTGTAAAGCAATCAGCTGTATAAGTGCAGAAATTCGAAATTCTTTCACCTATTTGATAACGATGAAATCGTTGAAATGTCAGGCATAACAAATTTACATTTTAGCAAATCTGCGTGGCACAGGAGAATTTAAACTATTCCGTCGACATGCCAAGGTTCTATGACAGTCGACCATGGAGGCTTTTAGCGAGAGGAGCTGTCGATTACCGAAGAACGTTCTAGGCATATCAAAACCTTATTGCAGATTTCCCAGTTGAAAACCGTTGAAACAAAAACCATGAAAACTCACACAAATATTTTAAGCATTATGGGACCTCTAACCGCTGTAAGAAAAACAGGTCTTGTCCTTTCCCGGCGTCGACCATGGGCCGGATTCATCAACGACCAAACACACGGGTATGAGGGGTATAGATACCCACGATAGAGCATTCTCTCTAGCACATATACTCCGCGGGTTTAATTGTTGATGAACCCGGCCCAATGAGTGACTCTAGATTAACAGAAACGTTCGGTCACTTCTTTCTCAACCTCTTTCCGTGGATGAGGCATGTGAACGCAGCCCAGCTGAGCAAGCTTATCTGTGGTCATATCTTTTGCTCGATGAGGTGCGGCGCTGTCGAAGAGGATACCTTCTTGAAGCGCTGAGACCGAATGAGTGTGAGTCGCCGGTACTCTCTTCTATTTCGTTCACCATGGCCTTGTCCATCGTCGTGCTTTTGGTAAACAGCTTCCAGTATACCGGTCCATGGGCGCAGACCCAAAAGCTCTGAAGGTGCTTCTCGCCATGAACATCTCGCCGGACGAAGGTAGGTTACAGGTCACCATGCCTCACCCAGACTCGCTGCTTGGCCGAGTTAAGGTAGAAGACTTACTTCTCATTTTGCGTTACTATTGAATCCAGGCTGCTCGGGGTTGTGAATTGGGGGAGATTTGCGCGACACAGGTCAACTCGTCAGACTGCGGTTTTAGCATGCTTGAAAGGGCGGAAGTGGTAACTTCTCAGGTGGCCTTCAGTAAGTAGCATACAAGAATAGAAATACGATAAGCAGGAAACCAGACTCCAGACACGAGATATATGGACACGGCATGGAGAGTCTCATTACTTTTGACCCCCCGCCCTCCTAATATTTTATAGTCCAAGCTGTTGAATGCTGTATTCGCCATTATGAGGCATAACACCGGACCAATTACCAGGCACATCTGGAAATTGCCATCCAAAAGAAAGGAACCACAAACAGAAAAGTAACCTTCCAAGACGCTTCCAGAAGAAATAGTTTATAAGCGATATCTTAGACACATTAAGAGGGTTCAAGAAATGAAAATTCAAGCGAGTTATGCCGACGATACGGGAAGGATTTGGAACTGTTTCCATCCAATCTCGGTCCCTTTCAATTGGTGAGCCTTGCTTCGATTTTATCCAAGAGTCACGGAAGAAGGATCCCAGGATGGAGACCATTGTTTGCAACGAAGAAAATATGAATAAAGATTGTTGGAAGCAACCTTCACCCACCTGGTCAATTTCGTAACAAATATCTATAGACTGCGATATGAACGGCTGTGTTGGACCCTCGAGGTGTCGATCTGTTTGAGTTGCAACATGAAGCCGCTAGAACGAAGGCTATTTATTCCTATTACACCTGAAGCTACAAGAAACAAAGCCAACAAATAATAAAAGAAATTAGGATAAGAAGGACTAGAATAACTATGAACTGATAAAATATAAACAGCAACACGGTGAAGAATAGAAGATGATTAACTCCTAAGGCACGCCCTCGAGATAGCGACAGACAAGTTTTAACGCTGACTCAGTTAATTCGGCAAGGTGTGTTTCTTTGACAACTTCTGAAATTCAGTGCCAGCTCGACACTCGCTTGCTGGCTGGCTGTGAATTGATTGACAGAGAACTGCTAGAATTCTATAAAGAAATTCAAGCAGCATTGGATAGGCATCTCCAAGCCTGTCCAAGATCAGGTGGCGTAATCAACACCGAGCAATTTACGTTGCGGCGAACGATGAAGCGCCAACGCAACCGCAAAAGGAAAGACAGCTTTCTCAATTTAATTACTAACCGCACCATAAGCAGTTGCATAGCCCGTTCTTACAAGGGAGGTCAATGAACGTCCCGTGGCAATTTTAAAAGTGACCTATTGAGGGTTGTAGGGAACTGTATGAGAAGCACCGTAGTGGTTTTAAAATTTCCTGCGGACTCCTGGGTAGGTTAAAAATTGCGAAAAAACCGTTTCACTTCAGTGCGGGCCGATAAAGCCAAATTGACGTCTGCAACTGCCATGCGTGGTTAGAATCTAACCTGCAAAAGGTTTGGGGCTGGAACAGCAGCGTAATTACAGCGATTTCACAATTTGCTTTTTAGCGATACAGCAATCGAAGGGGAACATTGAGGTGCGCGGCTCACCACCAACGACGCAGCAACCGGAATGGCTTGCGGGAAAAGGGTCGGGGTTCGGGTCCGGAGGAGCTGCTCCTGCACTGTTGGTCTTGCTCCATCCATTTCTGTCAATATAAGGTGTATCTTGACCACGGTAGTGTACCATACTGACATTATAACTTTATTTTAACCTGGATGATACGATATAAACACAAAAATCAACATCCAAAGCAATAGCGTTCATAATACATAGTTCCGTTGGCCATTGAGGAGGAGCAGGCGACTTTTATTTGCCCACAAAATAGATAACTTCAGAACTCCAAAGAGAAAACATTATCTTATTTTTAATTATTATTTTTCATTATTTATATTTTACCTAATTAATTAACAAATATATTTGTTTGATTTTTTTCGACCTTTCTTCGACCTCTGCAGAGGAATATAACAGTACCAATCTGTCTCCTTCAGCCTCAACCAGCCATATTGCAAGTGATATCACGGCCAGTCACACACAGCAACCTTCTCACAGCTGCAAGGAGCCGTAATACCACCCACATCATCGTCATCGTCCGACGACCAGTCTACACCCTGCGCTTCGTTCAAGTCAAGCTAACATCACGAACGAGAGAACAGGCGACTTTTCTTCGCAGTTCCTCGATAGCATTCGAGG
>OX377202.1:46580968-46883849 GCA_947396885.1 Heligmosomoides polygyrus polygyrus | reverse complement strand
TATTTTTCAACATTTATTTATTCATTAATAATTTCATTTATTTTGTATTAATCGGGCGCGTGTAGCGCACTCGGAGGCGCCGACGGTCGCATGCACCCGATACCAGGTCGCTGGCTCGGATTTTCCGCCCAGGCCAGCCAAGCCTTCCATCCCTCCCGGGTCGATGAATTGGTACCAGACGTGTCTGGGAAGGATAAAGCGCTGACTTGTTCATCGGCTGGCCACCACAAGTCATTGTATGGCCAAATACGCATTCGTCTCGTCTCCACGACATCCCGTAGAAGTAGAATGCGCTGGCGCATCCCAAAATGGATTGAGTAACGCCGTCCTTTATCCTTTATCCTTTATGTATTAATCACGTATTACTGATTTTTATTTATATTTATATTTTCAGTTAATTAACGTATATATTTATATTTGATCGATTGCTGTGATCGTTCTTCGACACATTATACGGCACCGCCCCCCCCCCCCCTGACTTGATATCAATTATATAATAATATACTACAATGTGTTCTCCGTGCCGAGTTACTAACTACCTTCGTCCCGACTACTTTGCCTCCATTCGTAGGGAGATCTCCGTAGCAGATACCTTTTGGGGCATATTTCAAAACGCTTTGTATGGGAGATATTGATTGTGCTGATGAGGATGGAACACTCCAGGTAGTTTTTTTTTATTATGACCTCGTAGGCACGCAACTGGCATAGCCATTCCGGGGCGGGTATTGTCTCTCAAGAACCTCTTTAAACTAACTACGCACCCCAGGCGATGGCCTACTAAGGAGAGACTCAGCGGAACTATGTGCTAAAATAATAAGTTAGATAAGAATATTGAAACGAAGACATTTGGGTTGTATCTGGGTATAGTTTTTAAAAATGAAGAAAGGCTGTCTTTAAGCTAAGGGTGCCGCAGTAATACCTGTAGTGTCCGAGTTTTCCGGAGTGGTATGGTTTAAAGCCCCTAAACGATAGCTGTCACAATATGCTCTCAATATGTTACTGCACGTAGGGAATATGTGGCATTTCGAGGAAAAGCACTAATACCCCAAATAAAGATAAATCTTTTTTATCCGTTTTTTAAATCTCTCTTCGACTTTTGAGTCATGAAGTAGTGCTAATAGACCCACCGTCAATGCCTAACGAAGACGATCAAGATAAAGAATATTATCTATTTTCTAGTTGGAATAGGCCCTCGAATGCTATCGAGGAATTGCGAAGAAAAGTCGCCTGTTCTCTCGTTCGTGAGCTTGACTTGAACGAAGCGCAGGATGTCGTCAGACGACGATGATGTGGGTGGTATTACGTCTCCTTACAACAGTGAGAAGGTTGGTGTGTGTGACGGCCGTGAGATCACTTGCAATATGGCTGGTTGAGGCTGAAGGGGACAAATTGGTACTGTTATACTTCCTCTGCAGAGGTCGAAGAAAGGTCGAAAAAAAAATCAAACATAAACATATTAGTTAATTAATTAACTAAAATATAAATAATGAATGAATAAATAATAAAAACAATAAATAAAAATAAAATAATAATATTTTTCCTCGATCTTTGGAGTTCTGAAGTTATCTATTTTGTGGGCAAAGAAAAGTCGCCTGCTCCTCCTCAATGGCCAATCGAACTATGTATTATGAACGCTATTGCTTTGGATGTTGATTTTTGTGTTTATATCGTATCATCCAGGTTAAAATAAAGTTGTAATGTCAGTATGGTACACTACCATGGTCAAGATACACTTTATATCGACAAAAAATGGATGGAGCAAGACCAACAATGCAGGAGCAGTTCCTCCGGACCCGAACCCCGACCCTTTTCCCGCAAGCCATTCCGGTTGCTGCGTCGTTGGTGGTGAGCCGCGCACCTCAATGTTCCACTTCGATTGCTGTATCGCTAAAAAGCAAATTGTGAAATCGCTGTAATTACGCTGCTGTTCCAGCCACAAACCTTTTGCAGGTTAGATTCTAACCACGACATGGCAGTTGCAGACGTCAATTTGGCTTTATCGGCCCGCACTGAAGTGAAACGGTTCTTTGCTATTTTTGACCTACCCAGGTGTCCGCAGGAAATTTGAAAACCACTACGTTGCTTCTCATACAGTTCCCTACAACCCTCAATAGTCACTTTTAAAATCGCCACGGGACGTTCATTGACCTCCCTTGATAGTATGGGTAAAACTAACGACTGAACTATTTAAGTTCCTTGCCTTGCGAAATAGAAATAAAGAGATCGGCCCAAGGTCCACCGAAACCTGCACTCAGGCTTCACAGTAGTCGCAGCACTGAACGGTTAGAAGTTCGTTCCCTACATCAAAAGTACGAGCGGCCAACCTCTACTATTGCAAAGATCTATTCCACACCAACTCATACTTCTACGCTTCCATCCAAACTTTACGCCATCACAAAGAGCTACTGCCTAGAGAACCTGTTCGTGTTTAACTAAATGACACGGAAAAAAATGTAAAATTATAACAAAAAGGATAAAGGATGTTGTTATCCAATCCTCATTTACAATGCGCCACGCACGGCAATTTAAATTATTAATTAATTGATTAATTAATGGTACTTATTTTTATTTTATTTTTATTATTATAATTTGGTCCATGCGATGACTTGCGTCAACCAGCCAAAGCCGAACGGCCTCTTTGTTAACAAAGGCGACAATCGACGTTAGGGTATCCGTACAGCAAGAAAGCATGAAAAGTGTCCAATTAAACTAACGCGAAAAACAGCCACCTACCCGCGACATTTCTCTCTTTACAGGCGTTGTTATCTTTGTGAATACCAGACCGATCATAGCCAGCGTATCGTTGATGTGATTGACTACCTGAACAACGGCAACGTTATAAATACGCAGGAAATTAATGCATAGACCTTAACAGATCAGCGGAACAATCTCGTCCTACACAGAGCACGAAAACATTCAATAATATCAGAGAAAAGTCCTACCTTCTCCGCATCCCTGTGCCCTTCTCGAGCCCAAATAGCGAGTCGATTGATAGCCAACTCAACGGACGACATTGTCTCAGTTAACAACCTCGCGATGTCTTCACGAGGCGCAACACGGTCAACCATAAACTGGACTATGGTGGCGAAGATGGTCTGAATCGATCAAAATCACTATGACGAGAGCAGAGGAAGATGCTGAAATATGATCTAACGGAGACGTACCAGCACTGGAATGATGTTCACTCCACGCACAATGAAGCTCGGTATAATGAAGTCCGTATTTTGCCGATAATCCGGTCCCTTCAAGAGTAATACTTGCTGGTGTTGGAATTAGTAAGAATCGTTAGTATACATAATGAGGAAGATGCCAGCGCTTTCATAACGTTTTCATCACCAACAAGTAGAAAAGGACATCCAGAACAGCTCAGGCAGCACTGCGTTCTACCAAGTAGCATGCAACGAGTTAGCTCGTGGCCTGAACTCCAATAATTGGTCATTGTGGGTAGCACTCCTGATACGCCTTCTGATGTTAGTCATGTTCTATGAAGAATGCCCGATTAACACGTTGGTGGCAGCCCTGGTGTTCGCCTGATGTCTCGCGGAATTCAGTCGGTGGCCGTTCTCGCACACTGGGTGTCAGCTGAACGCATTACGTGGCCGGCTCATCTAACAGCGAACATTGGTGAACGTACCCCTAATGATTCTCAACAAAACCTATATGGTCTTGTAGGGCATCTAACAAGAAGCAAGGAGTGAAGTTCGTTTTTGCTGTAGGCCACTGGTAGTCAAAAAAATGGCAAAAATCGGTGTCACCTCAGTGCCGGCTGATACGGCAAAAGTTGAAGTTAGTTAAAAGTTTCAAAAGTTTGCAATGACCTAGACCTACTCAGAAATTGAACTACAAAAGATTTGAAGCTTCAATTGCTTTTAGATTACTGCAATCTAAATAATAACTTCATAGGTTTGCTAAAAGGAATTGCTGGGTACATTTAGATTATTCAGTCGCGACGACTGCGGCAACGAATGGGTGGCCGAGTGGGTAGAGACACGACTTGCAAAAGTCGAGGAATCGATTTCGCGGGTGTGGTTCGAGAAATGCTAGGTGCACCGTTTCCCTCTTGCACATGAAGAGTACATTTTGGCATCGGTAGGCGGATCAGTAGTGCTGTCCACCACAATGCACCTTGCAGAAAATCGCATTCAACTAGAGTTTGATATGACCTGGCCACACCCAAATTTCGAGTTTCAGCAAGTGTGACAGAGTCAATATCGGGAAGAAAGTAAACGCCAGATGGGTAATCTTGGTTCTAGCTTAACACGCTGACTACAGTGCGTGTTTTGCAGCGCTGAGTGCATGGGACAATCAATTTTAAGTGAGCTGGCGTGGGTGCATCATATATGCTGCGCATCGTCTCACAGAACGCTTTTTTGTCGAAACTGTGGACAGGATTTCTAGGCCACTAACGTACCGCTTGGTTCCACTTCGAAAAATAGGTTTGATTCCAGGTAAAGGACACAGCAGCAATGACCATGACAGCACGCTCTTTGAGAGGCTCTAGGTCAAATCAAAGAAAACATGAATGTGCGTGGCCGTGTTCAGAATTTCGGTTTCTAGCCACGCATCTCCCTTGATAGAGAGCTTGTTAGGAGAGATCTCGGGCCGTTTGCCGCAAGGCCACGTGTCGCGTCTCCGTGTGCTGCCCAGAGACGCAGGTGCAGGGGATGAACTCCTTGCTCCTGCTGTGTCGGGTCGACGCGTTCCTCGCGTGTGTTCATGCACAGTGTGCATGGATGTGTTTGCGCCGTCCTGTCGGCCCAGCCAAAAGCTTGCACACGGTAGACTGAGGGTACATGTGAGGCGATTCGAGGTCGCCTTAAGCCTCGCCCGTCTCTTCTGGCAGTCTGGCTGGCTGCCCGGAGTTCTTCGCGCACACGGCAGAGCCTAACTACCCCATGTACTGCAGCCAAACACAGCAGACTAAAGGACCTCATTACCACCCCGAAAGTACCCCCGAATCGCCTAAGATTCTGTAGCGATGAGGACGAGTACGAAGAAGCTGCTAAAATCTCAGGGGTTAACCAGACTGCGCAAATTGAGATGGACTAGGATGGCGATCTGTACTTACAACGCCCTTGCATCAGAAGCATCCGTCGAGGACTTGATGATGCAAGAGAGGAAGATCAAGTACGACGTCATTTAATTTTAAGGAACACGAAATTTGCGCGAGACCTAGGTATCAAATACTCCGATTCACTTTGTTTTGAAACTATATTGATGAAACAATAACTACGGCATATAGAAGATCCAACTTCATTTTGTGTGCTTCTAAAACTCACAGTATGTCTACACTTTTCAAGCCTTTGCCACGTATGTAAGACCACTTTTAGAATATTGTACACCACTATGGTCGCCTACTAAGATTGCTTACAATGAAAAAATCGAAAAAGTGCAGAAAAAATTCGCCAACGCAATTTTCTCAAGAAAAGGTTTGTATCATGTCAGCTAGAAAGAACGACTTGCAACGCTTGGTGAAAACTCACTTAAAATGAGAAGAATTTTGTACGATCAAAATCTCGTGTTCAAGATTCTCTTTGGCTGTTTTGATATTGATAAAAGAGAAATATTCCATTTCTTAGATTTTGCTGAAAGAACAAGAGGTCACCCATTTCGCATATTCATAGGAAGAGTTCGCTCCCAACAGTTCCTTGGCTCTTTTCTAGTAAGAGCTACAAAAACATGGATTAGCTTGCCTAATGCAATAGTTTCTTCATCAACCCCAGCTAATTTTAATCATAAACTTGAAGCGCATCTCAAACAAAACGGTTTTTTCTGACGTTTCTTTTCTCTAAATTCCAGATAACGATTTAATGCAAGCGATTTTCAATTCACATTGTTAGAAAATGTTTAACAACAGATCAAAAACTTTCTTAAACATATAGGACATGAAAAATTAACTGCAAGTTAATTTACAAACGAATCAGCTATATTTTGATAAAGTACCTTTTTTTAGTGAGCCAACTGCTAGTTTCTTTGGAAAACAAAACACTTTTTGCGGTACTAATGGAAGAAATCCTTTCCTGCAAATCTTCAAAAGAAATTTTTTGCAGCAATATTTTGTGATCAAATATTTTTGTATCTCTTTTAGTACGATAACTGCTCTTGACTTTTGCTGGTGTTTGAAGAGCCAACTTTGGCAGTGTTTTTTTTTGTGTTCAACTTGTTTTGCACCACTTTTGGCTCAATAAATGTTCTGTTCTGTTCATCGGACTGACCGAGACAAGAAGACACCACACCCTACACGCCGCCTACGACTCCGGAGAAGAACTGTTCCTCGAACATTCGACAGCAGGGGAGTAAGCGGCGTTGGTGTTATCGTCAACACGCACTTGGCCATGGTACGAGTCTCTGACAATCCGAATCGGACGTCTGCGACTGAAGCGATGTGGCTCCGTGTCAGCTTTGACTGTGTTCGTCGCGGATGCCTCAACATTGGACTACGGCAACGAAGAGGTCGAAGCCTTTTACGCAGAGCTGGAGAAGTTCTATAAGGAAGATCACACCTTCTACAAGGTGATCGTCAGCGACCTCAACGCCAAGATCGGGCCTCGAGGATCGCCTGAAGAAATTCACATCGGAACCCAAGGTTTGGAGTGGAACGAGCAAGGTGAAAGGTTCAACATGTCGACCAAAGCCATACATGGAACCTCTCAGTACCAGAACCCCTATTGACCTGGGAATCCCGCCCTACTATGGACCTGTCTCAGTCTCTTAAGCCTCGTTTATACGCAAAAACAAATAACTTGTGAATCCTCCGCACTTGGATACTTCCTAGAGATAGCCTCAGTAAATGGCTAATTTGCTTATGAAATTAATAAGTAGTCAATAAAAAGGCCCCATCTTATGCAAAAAACTGTTTCACAAAAATGACCTTATTAATCGTCAGCTATACCAAGACATCGACGAAAGCGTCCTCCTATTCTTCACCAACTGAACAAACTATTGCTCTGCGAAGCCATAGTGAAAACTCCCGCTTACTAGGGAAGGGTTTCGAACATCCATGGAACTTCAGGATGACACCAGGATCACTAGAAGGAGCTCGTAATGCTGATTACGAATATGGGTGTCAAAATTGCACAATGAAACTCCTGAGCGAGTTATGACCTGGCGAGTTTGGGTGGCCCGACCACAGGCTGGCCGTGGGAAAGAGCTGGCGTGGGAGCGATGAGTGACAGGGCTCCCTAAGAATGGGTCGCCGGATGCGGCGGTGGCGTTGTGGTGATAATCCCGCCTGTCATGTGGCGTCGTTGGTTTGGTCCCCATTGCTGCCGGTTTTTTACACATCACAGTTTATCTTCGAAATTACCTTTTATTCTAAGTTGTTACACGTGTTAGATTAAATAGCCGGGGAAGCTACCACACACATTTGTAACATGCTCGAAGGCAAAAAACTGTTAAACTTTCAGAAAAACTGTCCTTATGGTGAAGTAGCCGCTCTGGCCACAAAGCTTGGAGGTTCAAAGTGACCCCGCTGTGGAAATCCTCCATGTTTTTCACCTCCAGTTGTTCAATATAAGATTTGGACTCGACTTGTGCAAAATAGTAAATAAAAATGTCACCATAGCAGTTCTTTGTCTTCAAGCACTTTTACAAACGAGTACGATAGTTCTCCCGGCTATTTAATCTAACACGTCCAATAATTAAGAATAAAAGGTAATTTCGAAGATAAGCCATTTATGCAAGAAAAGTCGGCAGCAATGGGAGCCGAACCAACGACACCACACGTGACGGACGGGAGCACTACATCTGTGCCGCCACCGCCGCAACTGGCGACCCATTCTTACGGACCCCCTATGACTCATCACTCCCGCGCCAGCTCCTTCGCACGGCCAGTCTATGGTCGGACCACCCATCTTCGGCAGGTGTTAACTCGCTCAGGAGATTCATTTTGCAATCCTTAGAACAATTTTTTCTGCGCCGTTTAGCTGTCGTTAAATATCAGCTTTTATTCACATATATCAGGATTAAAAGTGAGGCAAGCTTCTAGGCTAAAATTGCACGAGGATTCCAAGACGAGAGATCTTTTAACAGAAGTTTAAAGCGCTAGTTTCAACATGCCATCTCTTTGTCATTTCGTAACTGATTTTTCTATGAAACTTTATAATGCACACACCATATATATCGAGACTAAGACTGAATAGGTGGTTCATCAAATCTAATGTTCACCGAGAATAAATTTCATCACACAATACTTCAAATTGCTCGTCCAGTCGTTCGTGGCTTCTAGCACTTTTTTGACCTCGCGTCCCACCGGCAGCGTACCTGCATGCATAGCCAATGCCACCTCTACCAATTAACGAGTTAGGAAACACTCATGAAATGCTTTGAGAAAACTAGAGTGCTTAAGTTCATCTCAGGCCTACCGAATATCAAATCGAACTCATCGTTTATTCCAAACCGGAAAGGTGCTCTGCGCACTGAAAGATAATGTTATTTTCAAAAAAGCTGAGCAGTTGAGGTTCCCTTAGAAGATGTCTCGCCAATCTAATCGGATTCCTCGCGCAATTTCAGCCTGAAGGCATGCTTCGCAATTAATTCTGATATAAATAAACACTGATATTTGATGAAAATGAACAACGCCTAAAAAGTCGCCTTAAGGGTAATTTAGACAGGATAATTTCTGGCTCATTCGACAGAGATCGAAATTCTAATACAGGAGATGATAGAGTTCACATCAGTAGCCTGGAACCATACCTCGTAGCTAATTCTGATATAAATAAAAACTGATATTTAACGAAAGTGAAACAGCGTCTGAAAAAAAATGTTGTAAGAGTTACTGAGGCAAGATTCTTTCCTGACTCATTCGATAGAACTCGAAATTCTACTACAGTCCGCCCCGATTACAACGCCTCCGGATAAGACGCGACTATCATTTTCTCTGGCCCCGGCCAGCTTACCTTTACGCTGCTTCCGTTACAGCGCGGTTTTGGGAGGAACTCTGCGTTCAAACTGACTCCCTTTCCGGTCCACACAAAAAATGAAGACGAGCAAGATGCTAAGCGCGTCTGCGATCAGATCTAACCTTCTATTGCCTCGTTCACAGCCAGGACCAGCACCCCGTGTGACAATAAGTTGGATGCATATAGACGTGTTTCATGCGTGCGCAGCTCACAAAAGTGTTCATGGTCAGCAATATGTTGCGCACAGTATAAGACTCCCGGTTAGGAGCGGCCGTAAATTATTATTGTTATTATTATTGACGTGTAACATAAACACACGTGAAAAACAACAAAATGGATATGTCAGAGGTGAACATCAGACAAACAGTAACACTTAGAAGAAACAATGAGAGGAGACGGAGAAAAGAAAATAAAGATTAGTTAGCCATACTCTATAATAACGGGCTAAGCGATTAGCCACGGAGCACGTCAAAAAATAGGGGCGGAAACATCAGGGGCGGAAACATCAGGGGCGCGAAAATAGCAGAAAATACCCAGACGGCTTCTACGTGCCTGGCGATGCCGTAGATGCACCGAACACGTCGGCAAGCATGCCTGACAATGTCGTAGACGTGCCGAACACGTCGGCAATATACCTTTGTCCTTTTCGAATTTCGAATAGTCGAATTTCGAATAAATTCGAATTTCGAATATTCGAATATTCGACTATTCGAAAAAAGTCCAATATTCGAATTATTCGATTATTCGAATATTCGAGAAGGTCCAATATTCGAATTATTCGATTATACGAATATTCGAGAAAGTCCAATATTCGAATTATTAGTTTATTCGAATATTCGAAAGTGGCCAATATTCGAGTATTCGTTTATTCGAATATTCGAAGGCTTCGAATATCGAATATTCGAATATTCTTTATCAATCTCTTAACAAGTTAGTGGCACTCTTTTTCGAAAACCAGGGGAGTCTGACCTTATGATAAAAAACGATGTTTGAGTTTCGTGCGTCGCTCAAAGTGCGCCGAATTGTGTGTACGTAATCTGACAAGAGAAGTCAATGAACTTCCCGTGGAGATTTCCAAAATGACCTATTGTTTGTTATAAGGGTGTGTCTAAGAAGCACCGTAGTGGTCTTCAAATGTCCTGCGGGCATCTGGGTAGGTCAAAAATTACAAAAAACTGTAGCACTTCAGTGCTGGCTGATAAGGCGAAGGTGACGCCTTGAATGGCCTCGAAATACTCAGAAATTAACATGCAGATGCTATAGAGCTTTAATTATAGTTAGATGTTAGAAATCTGACGATTTATTAGGTCAAATGAATCATTCACTGCAGACGGGGCGTGGATAGCGGGGAGAGGTCCAGGTTCGAATCTAGGAAAGCTGTTTACGGATTGCTGTGCGTTTTGGTAAATGTAGAACATATTCTCATTTTAACCATATTTACGAACATGATCGAAATGTGTTGCTTCAGTCCATCTCTGGGATGTGCTGATCAGTCTTCGGGTTCCTATAGAGAACGTTTCTCTTGTAAATTTTACTAATTTTAGCATCTCTTATAAAATGCATCATTTTTGACCCACTCCGTACTATTGTACTCCGTAGTATTCGTAGCATTCACATATAACATCAAATACAGTTCTAACAACTAAATTAATTAGTCACCTTCTTCACTGACGAGCCTCGGAGTGACTAATTATAAACATGTTTTGTATGAAGGCAGAGGCGAAACAAGACATGTTTAGTGTTGTTGTTACCATTGTTTTAGTTATTACTTGTTTCAGTTGTTGCTTGTTTTCCACTTGTGTTTGTTATAGTACAGAGTGATTTAGAGTTCATGTATACCCCAGGTTATTTCTAATTCTACTTCGTTGTTTAGACATTGAATTTAAAACTGTTTGAGTATTAAAATTTACATATATGATTAACTTATTCTATTGGCCTTCTTGCAGCCTATTCTTCCTCGGCCACTCTCCCGCACTGACTGGGGGGGGGGGGGCTTTGCAAACGTAGGTACTTGTATTAATCCCCATGACTTTGTAAGTAGATAATAAAATTTCGTACAAATGTTGTCCTGAGGGTTGACTGAGGTTCTGATCACGAAGCTGGCAAACGCGTTCGGTGTTACCGTCGACCACAATAGGCGACGGTGAGTATGTGCAAGAAAAGGTGCAGAATAACCGGCCGCGTTGTACTACTGTGACTCCAAAAGTGGAGTGGAGGTCGATTTTTTCGCCCAAACATCACCTGTACTGTTATTTTGGATGCTGAGCACGAATATGGTATCCAATTTCGACAATTTGGCCGCTTACGATATTTCATAGTGTGTGTTCCTGAGTAAGGATGGGGTTGTCATGACCACTGATTTCGTCCTTGAATTTTCAACCACCACTTTTTAACAAAAAATTTTCGCATTAAAAAGGTAAATTCGGTAAATTCGTTAAATAAAATGTCCCTTAGCTGCATTCAGTTTTAAACCACTGGGGTGCCTTTCGGACAATCCCCCACAGCGCTCAATAGGTCACTTATAAGATTCCCACGGGAAGTTCATTGACCTCCCTTGTGAGTTGACGCGAAGTAAGCGCTGCAAGCGCGGCCCTCCGCTGCGCACCTGCTTCCTTGTAAACGGCCGTCGAGCGTGCTGTGGCCATTCACGTGAATCGCAAGTGATTAGGGTTATGCCTGTACACAGATATTTTTACCTTCAGTATACTACGGCGAATCTTCGTTTTGTATTTCTACCCCAGTTACAGCAAGGGAACGATTAGAGCCGAAGGGGCTGCGGTAGGGAGGTAGAACTTTCAGGGGCCTAGAAAGCTCCTGCTTTCTGCCAGCAAAGACGTTGAAGAAGAGAGGAAGAGCAATGGCTATGGAGTACAAGAGCCAGTCATACTCTGTTTCCTATGAAAGTGAGCCATCCCCTTTTCGCTCTGACACTGTCCAAGTCGTAGTGTCTTGTCAGATTAGATTCCAACGCGGGTCCGTTTCTCTTCAACGGAGCTAGAACACAAACTGAATGCCATTCATGAGACTCCAGTGCGCCTTTTCCGCACCAGATCGCCTTTGTGTCATTTCTCCGTCCATGATAATCATTCTTTTACCACCTGGAAGCTTCGCTATAACACAAGGAAAGATAGCAACCTATAGAGAAAGACCTATAGCAATCTAGCTCTGCCTACCCAAGGTGTTTCTCTCTTCTCGGTGAACGAATTCTTAGGGATGCAAAGCGTGCTTCATTGCCATTATACCGCGGTTATTGTCCTTTGGTCTCGCAAAGGAAATGGATGGAGCAGCCATCCATTTCCTTCACAGTGGGTAATAAAAAATAATTAAATGTCAACCACTGGGTGACGACAGTAAATAATAGTGTTCATTTGATTATTCGAATATTCGACTATTCGAAATTCGATTATTCGAAATTCGACTTTTTTAAAATCGAATATTATTCGATCATTCGAAATTCGAAATTTTGAAAATCGAATATTATTCGATCATTCGAAATTCGAAATTTTGAAAATCGAATATTATTCGATCATTCGAAATTTGAAATTTTGAAAATCGAATATTATTCGATCATTCGAAATTCGAAATTTTGAAAATCGAATATTATTCGATCATTCGAAATTCGAAATTTTTTCCCAAGGACAAAGGTATAGATAGTCGGCAACCCTGCATGGCAAGCCGTAGACGTGCCGAACACGTCGGCAACCGTGCCTGGTGATGCCGTAGACGTGCCGAACAGGTCGGCAACCGTGCCTGGTGATGCCGTAGACGTGCCGAACACGTCGGCAACCGTGCCTGGCGATGCCGTAGACGTGCCGAACACGTCGGCAACCCCGCATGGCGAGCCGTAGACGTGCCGAACACGTGGGCGACCTTGCCTGGGCATTTATATGACCATCGACGAGGCGTTCATAGCAGGGGGAGACAATCGATATCGATCGATATTATCGATTTTTCTGTGGATGTCATGCAAGCGCCCTGAAACATCTGCCCTGGGGGTAATCGAGGTCGCTGAACACGAATCTGAAGTCGACCAATCGATATCGATCGATATTATCGATTTTTCAGTGGATGTTGTGCAAGCGCCCTGAGACATCAGCCCTGGGGGTAATCGATGTCGCTGAACACGAATCTGAAGTCGACAATCGATATCGATCGATATTATCGATTTTTCTGTGGATGTCGTGCAAGCGCCCTGAAACATCTGCCCTGGGGGTAATCGAGGTCGCTGAACACGAATCTGAAGTCGACCAATCGATATCGATCGATATTATCGATTTTTTGAGGATGGCGCTCAAGTGGCGCGAAAATTCGGCTCTGGGGGTAATCGAGGTCGCTGAACACAAATCTGAAGTCGACCAATCGATATCGATCGATATTATCATTTTTTGAGGATGGCACTCAAGTGGCGCGAAACTTCGGCCCTGGGGTAATCGAGGTCGCTGAACACGAATCTGAAGTCGACCAATCGATATCGATCGATATTATCGATTTTTTGAGGATGGCGCTCAAGTGGCGCGAAAATTCGGCTCTGGGGGTAATCGAGGTCGCTGAACACGAATCTGAAGTCGACAATCGATATCGATCGATGTTATCGATTTTTCTGTGGATGTCGTGCAAGCGCCCTGAAACATCTGCCCTGGGGCAATCGAGGTCGCTGAACACGAATCTGAAGTCGACAATCGATATCGATCGATATTATCGGTTTTTTGAGGATGGCGCTCAAGTGGCGCGAAAATTCGGCTCTGGGGTAATCGAGGTCGCTGAACACAACTCTGAATCCCGTTATTGAAGTGTCGAGGGCCTTCATTCCATTTTGAGCCGCATTTACGATTTGTTTGTGGATGTCTTTCTTGCGGTCCGACCTCCCCGCACCCGGGCTAATCGACGTCACTGAACTCGAATCTGAAGTTCATTTTTGAAGTACCGGCCGCTATCAATCGATATCGACCAGTATTACCGTTTTTTTGTGTAGTAAAGGTGCTGTTACCCTACCAAAATCCAGGTTTGAATAACGCGCCAATGCGGTTACACTCTTTAACGTGCAGTGTGCCTTGGTGCGTGAAGTTTCGAAAATCATGGCTGAATATCGATTTTTCTGTGGATATCCTTCTTGCGGTCCGGTATTTCCGTCCTGGGGTAGTCGATGTCGCTGAAGGCAAGCGTGAAGTCCACATTTGAGGTGTCCATCGCCATCAATCCATTTGGGCCATATTATCGATTTTTTGTGTGGATTTAGTTAGTGGGCGGAGGGAAATAGGGGGGGGGGGGGAGGGGTGAATTACGGCACGAAAAGCGAAAAATACCCAGACGTCCTCCCTGCCTGGGAATTTCTGCCCTGGAGGTGGTCGAAGTCTCTAAACACAAATCTGAAATTCGCTTTTGAAGTATCGATCGCCATCAATGGATATTGATGAAGCTATAGATTTTTTGGGGATGTCGTGTAGGCGGTTTAAAACTTTAGCCCTGGCAGCCGAGGTCACTCAACACGAATTTGAAATTCGTTTTTGAAGTATTGATTACCATCAATCGATACTAATCAAGTTATCGAGCGCGAAAATAGCGGAAAATACCCAGACGTCTTCTACGTGTCAGGGAATTAGAAGACGTGCGGAATACGTCGCGTGACGTGCCTGGGACTCAAAGGATGTGCCAAAGGCTTCGCTCAGCGTGTTTGTGGATTCAGATAGACGTGCCGAAAACGTCGTCCGCTGAGGATGGATCAGTGAGGGGAACCAGTAGCAGTAATGGGGGAGGTTTTAATAGGGGAAGACCAGTAGTGAGGAACCAATATATCGCCCTATCACACCATATATTATACGTACTGCGAGCCTTTTGTACTCCTAGGTAGGGAGAAAGCTGTGCAAGTAGAGCAGCTAACTTGATGTGATTCTCCTTAGCTTAGTGATACTGCAACATCGCGCGAAGCGCGCAAGTGCGAGGAACGCCGATAGGCGTGACGGAGCACTTGTTTGGAATAAAGGAAGCAGCTGCAATTGATTGACAAACAAATTTAAACAGAGTAGCATCCATCAAATTTGACCAAACTTTTAGCGAATAATAAGATTTTGAAAAGCTTGAACAGACAGTCCTAGGATATTCACATTCACATTATTCATTATTCTTATTCACAAAGTAGTTTGTTGAACTCCCGTAGGTTTCCATACGTAAAAAAATTTGACCTAATCTGGGATTTTGGCACAGGAATATAAAGCCTGAGTCTTCCGTTTCTTTCAGTGGTGCACCAAAAAAGTTACTGGATCAATAGAAACTCTTTTTGTCAGGATCTTAAACATCGGAATCAGATATGCTTTCCTACGTCTGTTTTGAAGGGTTTGAAGGCCAAGATCTCTGGCCATCGGCATTAAGCCGTTGGGAACGGCGTTGCAATCTTTTTCAAAACATCTCATTTATACCTTCCGAGTAAAATTTTTTGGACACTTTCTAGCATCTCTATGTCTTTCCTTTTAAATGGATTACATACTGTTATTCCGAACTCCACTATCGGGCAACATATGATTTGTAAGCTTAGATGAAGGAAGTTGAAGGGTTTCCTTTCTCAGAAATGACAGAAGATGTGGAGTAAACCTCAGATTATTCAAAACAATATCCTACACATTTGTTTTAAGCCTAGAGCAGCTGTTATGGAGACTAAATGCTGTCACATGTTGTTTTGTTGCGACCAGAAATCTCGCGCCATGCAGGACCTGTACATGCACCCTCTGCTTTCCAGACAGGATTACAGCAACAGCTCTCTTTGATTGCGTGCAACATCCCGATATCGTGGGAGAGTGGTAGAGTGCTGAGAGGACACTGCAACGAGGATCGCGGATGTGGCGTGCGATTTGACAGCGCTGATAGCGTAGTGGGCTAGCATCCTGCCTGGAAGGTAGAGTGCGGGTCCATGTCCCGCCTGGCGCGAGAGTTTTGACGGTGGCAAAAGATCTTGTAACATCACGTTACACAGTTTTGTTGTTCATCACCTCTAACTCACCTCTAGTGCTCATTACTCCTCGCCCATATCTGTTATACTTATGCATATAACGGAGAATATCTGAGGACAGGATCTCATTAATAATCTATGGACGTTCATGGTCTTGACACTCTCTTCGTGGTCACTACTTCATTATTATAGTCATATTTTATTTTTGATAAATATTTGGCATTGCATGCGATTTTATACAAATCTACGTGTAAAAAGGTGTAAAAAATGTCAGCTACGGTTATGACGCGACTCCCGATATAACGCGGATTTTCTCTGGTCCCTTCAAACGCGTTATAACGGGAGGGAACTGTATAGGAGATGGTAGGGTTCAGATCAATCCCATATTCTAGACTGCCAATGCAAGCCGTCTGAGCCTCCTACCCCTCTATCAACCGTAGACACACCGAATCTGGTTGACCTATAGGTTCCCGTGGTTGGTTGGGTCACCATCGCCTCCGCGGCGGAGGCTGTCTTGCTGAGTGCGAAGCGGCGCGAGTCGACGCTTATTGGCTCCGGAGGCACTATCCCACGCCTTTGCACGCGCCGCTTTCAGGCAGAACGTCTCCCTCCCGAAAAATATCGGCTTGGGGAGCTTTCAAGAGCGGCGAAGATATCGTGAAGAAGACGAAGAACGTCCGACTCTGTGTCCACCTATTCGACCCCAGTGTTCTTCCTGCTCAGAGACCTGGGCGAGAGCAGGATGAACACGTGATCAGCGTCGCTCAGCGTGGAGTCGAGAGGGCGATGCTCGGAGTCACGCGATTCACGCAAGTGAGAGAAGGCCTCCAGAGTTCCTAGCTTCGTCGACGTTCGAAGATCAGAGACGTTGTCGCATAGGCCACGTCGCCGAAAATTAGGTGACCCGATCGTGTAGTGCGCACAGTCGCGCTGGACGAGATGCGTCACCGACTGGATTCCGCAGGATACCGAGAAAACACCAGGAGGCCGACCAACCCGTTGGTCGGACTTCTTCGTGAAAGCCCTGAACGAATGATATGACGCCCTCCATGTCGCTAAAGGGAGGGAGGTCCATTGTAGCACTCTGGCACGCGAGTGGGGAGAATGGAGACGCTGCTAGTGCCCGCCTCAAACAACTCCGTGATCGACGGAACGACAGGTGATACAGGTAATAAGCCAATCTTACTCGTTGCGTTCCGAGTTTCGTGCTGGAACTGGAACGCAAATGGAAAGTGCGAAGACACGTGTATATATCTCGCAAAGGGTTTTCAACTTTTTGGAATAATAACAGAAATCATTTCGTGTACCCGCAACATACTGCGAGCACTTCACTCGATCTCTGGTGAAAACAGTATTTCTATTAACATCCAATTACTTCACCAATTTTTCCACTGCCGAAGTGATTTTAGTTACTCACTTTGTTACATTTGATTTCATTTTTTTTATAGATGAGAGGGTATGTCCTTATACAATGTGCCAAATTTTCTCGATTATCTCGAAAGCGTTTCATTAGCCATGACTGTTGGAACTTCTCATCGTAACAATGTAAAAATTCGCTCATAATTGCTTCACTTTGGATGGAAATCGAAGTGCGAAGTTACACAGAAAGGACGGTGCGTATTGTATCACACGACTGCCTGGTTATGCGGCAATTGGTAATTCGTAATGTTAATGTGTTGAGGTAACTTATTAAAAACATCCCAAATAAATGCCTACGATCGCAAGAAATCAAATAGAACTATATTACTTCGAGAACACAAATTGGAGCATTGCGGAACGTACCTGAAAATTTCCAACCTCCAAATACACTCGATTGTATATAAGAGTCACCGATCTCACCATCTTTAGCACCTTCACATTCATCTCAACAGCTTTCAATGACCTGGAGTAAACGGCTCTTGAACAGAAGTAGTTAAAAATACAGAGCACGTTCAAAAAAACGTGCGTTGACGGCCTTTTTAAATAGCACTCGTCCAGCAAGATAGCAGAACAATTATGAAAGGGCCAATAAAGAATCCCGCGTTATTTTAATCTAGCACAAGCATTGATCTACCATCCCAAGCGCGACGAACCCGTTAAGAACTCAGAAAACGAGACGCCTAAACTAAAGAAGAATGCTAGGGCAGACTAATGGAGTTATCCTTGAGGCACACCAACATGGGAACGTCTCCACACAACATCTGAAGTGAAGAGTTGGATCCGTCTCATCCCTCTACTTTTATCAGCCAATGACGGTGCACTCTGAATTGATAGGGTCTAATCCCTTTGGGATTCGCCGCGCATTTACTTTTGCTGGACAGATGTTCGAGCGCGTACTTGCCAAAGTATCCCTTTCGTTTACCTGCCGATAGCGCATCATTTTTTCTCAACCAAGTTCGATATCGAGTCGCCATACCGGTTTGTAGGAGAGATTGGTTGGCCTGGGGGGGGGGAAGAGAGGGGTGGGGAGTGCGAACCTTCAGCCGATTCGTTGTGCACACTAAGCAAGCGGCACCTGCTTGCCGCATCACAGTCCTGGTATACTCGGTGACAGAGCAAGCGACTGTCACTGGTGCGGGCGAGAATACCGTATTTCCACGAGACTACTGCATTTGCCTTTGCTGCAGCGGTGGACGGCGCAGCGCGTGTCGTGGGAACAGCTGTCGCGCCGTCGCTCACGTGACACGTCGCGGAGGATGTTATACCTCCGTGTGGCGGAAGCGGAACATAATCCGGCCGTCGTGTACAATTTTTGCACTTGTTCCTAACGCGCGTCGTAAGGCATCGCTGTTGCTGTACAATCGCGCGTCGCTGCGGTGGACGGGAGTATACCATAGGCCCCGTTTATACTTTGTCGCGGCGCGATGCGATGGCGAGCAATGAGGCCAAATTGATCGATCGCGCCGCACAATCAATACAGCCACTATATGTGGCGTCGCATCGCGCCACGACGAAGTATAAACGGGGCCTTAGACTATACAAGTGCCCAGGTCGCGTCACAGTTACTCAAGCAGACCACAGACTACGAGACAACCACAGCAGCCGTGTAAGAAAAGAACAAGTATAGAGTGACATTCTCCTCTGGTAGCGCAACGAATGATGCGCATATTTCGCTGAAGGGATTGCGCACTAAATGAACAGAACCAGCCAACGGGTAAATAACATCCGTTGCGATCTGCCAGTGGGGCGAAGCCAAGCAGTAATCGATTAGACCGATGGCCGGCCTGACTGCTAATATTAAAACAAGAAAGCAGATCTCATTTTAGAAACCAGAACCCACAGTCGTGGAAAATTCGTTCCATTGTTGTGGTTCATTTCGCTGGCAACCTGACGTATGCACGCCCACAACGTCTTCAACAGGTCGTACAAATGTGATATTCGCTAAAACACAAAAAATGTTCGGCTCACGGCTTAAATAAGATGAATTAAAAGAGGAACCGTGTCAATGTGTTACCTGGAAAAGAACAATGTAATGATCAGCATATGGCACCGATACGAACTCGTCGAGTTCCTCCCGAGCGCACTGTCGTATTCCCCTAAACAAAGAGCATAGCTTTCTAGGTAGGAAAGTGGTAAAAAGGAGCGTGACATTAACAGGAGCATTTCGCAGAATCGTATAAACTAATTAACAGACTATGCCTGACAACAAGATCGAGATAGAACCCTGCTCCATGAACACAGAAGACTCACTCGGATTCGGCGTTGAGAAGGGAACGGACAATCGCGAACCGAATCGTCTTAGCCGGAGCTCGGAAACCAACAGTGGCCCAGAAGTCTAAAACACACCGAAGCGATCGACTTCGTGCAGGGCTAATCACATCTTCGGCCTCATCATAGAAACCACAGATAACCTGAAAACGAATTCACACCCTGAGGAATGTTTTAAGTGAAGTGGCTGCATTGAACAGCACCTTGTTGTAAACTTCCTTGGCGTCGGGTCGCACACTAGAAGACTCCGCCTTTCGAATAAGCCTGTAAGACGAATAAAACGTATCATTCGTCAATAGGTAAAAGATAAATTATTCAAACTCACGCCATCAGCATTGGTTTAAGCACGTTGCGATACATCATTTTTGCTTGGCTATCTATTACAGCTTCACTGGACAGCGTAACCGGATAAGTGTCGCCGTTGAATTCCAGGAGGGAAAACAGCTGAAACGGAAGCTTTGAGGAAGCACAGACGAAGAGTGGATTGGCATTACCTTCCGCTTCTCCTGATCAAAAGCTGGCTCCGAATACCATGGCTCACAATAGGTTGATAAGGATACAGCTATGTTTTCAGGATCAGCGATTGCCTGAAACACCGCAAACAGCATATAGTGTTCCTTTTTGGCAGGCGCTTCACAAACTTCACATCTTTATACATCAAACTAGTGAATGTAGAAATCACTTACTCTCTCCGAAGGAGTGCCGGTGAGCATATCTTCGTGGTTTCCGATTGGAGGTGGAGGTGGACAGAACTCGCCTTCAGCTCCTTCATGTAAGATTTCATAATCACCGTCCTTCCCAGCGTCGTTTTGCAGACCCTGGTAGTGTTGGACTCCTGACTCCGAAGCGGAGCCTTCATCTAGTGTCCCACAAATTTTCGCCGCGTTTCCTTTCCCGTCCTCGTTTTGCGTACACCGATAGCGTTCTATTTCTTCCTCCAAAGCAGCGTTCTCACTCTCAACCCGTTCTCGAACGTCATCTATTAGGAAGGAAGCGGTTGGACGGTCACCTTAAAACGGATTCCTCTCTGCATCTAAGGTAGGGGAACCGAATGACTCACTTGAGAATAACCACGGCTCCGCAGCAGAGCTAACGTAGAGGAGGAAATATGCAGATGTTGTACGAAGGCCACCAATTGCCTCTGCCTCTATATCACTCCAAGCAGCGCTTTCAACCCTTTGGTCGTTAAACTTCTCCCACTGAGAGTCATCGTTTCCTGAAAAATAATACTGAGCCTCACTGAATGGGCGATAAGATAATTCCTCTGACACCGATTACGCACAGGTGAGCAGCGATACGAGCAAACCGCGAAGGGTGAGTTATGATTAAGTTACAGCTATAGCCAGGATGCAACTGTACTCCTTTCTCTCATGCCCACATTAATATCATCGAGACTCGGAAGCTCCGCCACCGTGGGCCTAACGTACTGAATGCTGAATACTTAGCATTCAGTCGTTAGGTGAGAGGGATTGAAAGTTTGCACGTTTAAGTTTTCCTGGAGCATCTTACTAAACACGTGCATAACTGTATTTGTTCTATGGAGTGTTGTAGAGATAATTTGGAAGCGTATATGGATTACACAATGACATCTGGTTGTCAGCTAATGGACAAGACAGTGTTTTCCTTCCCAGGCAGGTCTGGTACCCATTCGCCGACCCCGGGGTTGGCCTGCGGCAAACACGAACCTAAAACCTCGATACGGGTTGCATACGCCAGCCGGCGCCTTCCCAAAGCCTTCTCGCCACCACGATCTCCGGCCTAAACTAGTGTAACAGTACAAATTAAAATATTTCATACGTAAATAAAAAACTCTCGAGAGCTTTAGCAAGTGAAGGAATAGCTGCCAACTAATCACGCATGAGAGCTGTCCCAGAGGGACCACTGCGCCGGTTGTTGACCGCTACGCGACATGGCCAAGGGAGACAGCGTGCCGGGTGACCATCAAACAAAACATAAAATCTTTGCCCTTTGGTAAAGGAGAAGGTGGAAAAGTTTCGGAGGAAGTCAAAAACACGCAAGAAAAATTTTCATAAAAACTTAGATCCATAAGAACGGGTCACCAGCGGTGATGTTGGCACAGGGGTAGTTTCCGGGCCGTCAGATGTGAGGTCGTTGGTGGTTGCCACATCTCTTGCACATCATGGTTTATCTTCGAGATATTCTTCGACATATCTTTTATTCTGATTTATGACAAGTATTTGATTAAATAGCAGGAAAAACTGGAGTACCATAGAGGGACAGCCTAGTCAAGGTTCTATCGCAGATTTATCGTATGTTTTGTGCCCCTAGGTTTTCAAACCTTTTGGAATATTCGTGGTATACGACAGATTACGTTGATGATGACCCAGGTGTGTTTGTCACTCCTGGTGCATATTTGTTTGACCTTGTCATATCGACTGTTTTGTTGTTGGTTGTAGAGAAGCTGCATGTATAAGATGTGCAGTGTGTGAGCAACATGTTTTTTTCACACTTCTTTTTGCTTTTTTACGTGAATGCTAAAGTTGATCGAAACACCTTCACCTGTTCAATATAAGATTTTGCCTCCATTTGTGCAAAAAGTAAATAAAAATGTCACTACAGCTTTTTTTGCCTTCAAGCAAATTAGCAAACGTGTGTGATAGTTTTACCGCGTATTTAATCAAACGTGTCTTAGTTCAGAATGAAGGGTCATTTTCAAGATAAATAATGATGTGCAAAAGAGAGGGCAGCCAAGAAAACCGAACCAACGACCTCACAACTGACAAACCGGAGCACTACTCCTGCGTCACCGTCACCGCTGGAGAACCATTCTTTTGGAGTCCCATCCCTCACCGCTCTCGCGCCAGCTCTTTCGCACGGCCAGCCCACTCAAGCCAGATCACAACTCGCTCAGGAGTTTCACTCTGCAATTTGGACACCCATACTCGTAATCAGCATTCCGAGCTCTTTCTACATAATGACGCTGGCTTCCACTTGAAGCACCATGGGAGTCGAAACCCTTCCATAGTAAAAGCTGTCGTTGGAAGCCGTCTAGTTCACATTGCTGGAAAAATTGCTTAGAATCTATAACGATTTCACTAGAAGTTGAGGCTGAGCCATAGTTGACACAACAATCTCAATTCGTCTATTTCTTTCATTTATGATGGTGTGTAAACACAGTGGACGGAGAAGATGGGTTTTAGGCTACGTTCCGTGCTAGCTCTCCCAGCTCTGTGGAAAGCCTACACATCGTACCGTCTATGAACATAAATAACAACCGTCAAAGCCTAGTTCTTACCTTTCCTTATGTAGGCCCAGTAGTGCCCTGCGTTCGCCTGGCCTTGATGAATCGCCACCGCATGCAACCGGTACCCGTGTTGTTTCAATTCTTCCCTTTCATAGATTTCATCGACCGAATTGATCAGCTCCCTTTCCCGAGCACAGAGTTCTGGAACAGTACGAAGAACTAGAAACCAAGCGGCAGAAGAGAGGACAATGATAAATAAAATCGGGTCACCAAGTCCTTGTCCCAGAACAACATTATCTGTATTTCTGTTAGACTATTCAACATTGGAAGAGCGCTCAAAATAGGTTCACAATTGAAGTGTACCTTAACAACTGAACGATTTTGCGGCAAGGACCTGAGATGCTACGCTATTGGAACAGAAATACGTTAGTTTAACAGAGCTTACCATCCTAATGCACTTACCGTGAGCGCACGCAATGCTAATCGGTTCAGATATTAATTCAGATGAATATATTTTATTCTCCAATGGCCCCATATCTGACTAATTTATTCCCTTACGTAACCGTTATAAACGCGATCGTAAAATAATATTATGCTAGGCAGTCAAGCCTAGAAGTGCGGTTCGCAAAACTCACCACTATGTTTCGTTTCAAGTTCCTTGATCGAAGCTTCTAGCTCGGGAACGACGGCGGAAAGTTTCTGCGAGTTGGCTAAGGACGGAGCCACTGCAATGGAGGGGGTACCAACGACAAGGAAAACATCGAGTCCGTTAGGTAGAGCTTACCAGCTGGCTTTTGTTCCACAAATGACTGAGGTTTGTTGACAGAGAGTGGGCCCGGCAGAGCTATAACACCCGTCCCGACGTCCATCTGCTCAGCAGGTGAACTGCAACGCAAAGAAAAACGTGAGCTTCACGACGGCGATTAAGCAGAAAGACCTACCCATTCACCTCTACACCTTTTGCAAAGTTAAGTGTTGCACGAAGAATATTTACCAGTTTCTCGGTATGGTCGCCGACCGGAAACTCATTCATCCTGTAAATCCAATAATTATTTATTAAAATATATAGGAACAAGTTATACCTACCCCTTCAACTCCGCACGAACATTAGCTAGCTCCTGTCGCAGGCGGTTTCTTGCTTCCCGAATTTCGCTAATACATTCGTAATTGCTGCAAGAGAAGAATCCCCCTTATTGTTCACGAATCGAACGCTTCAAGCAGAGGCTGATCAACGGAATGAAGATCTTAATGAATACCTAGCCATGTAGCGATCCATGAAAATTGTCCGCGGGAAGTGGAAGCGCATGTTAAGCTTCTCGGTTTCTCCTTTGGTTCCGTTAAAGAAGTAGCGGCCAAGTGAGAAGATCAGAACAGCCGGGAGAGACTCAAACCAAGGCTGTAAAGCAAGTAGAAATAAAAGGGCGAAGGCAGTGCAGCAAAGCGCCAAACAACTCGTTTAATAAGATTACATCCCAACGGTAAAAGGAACAAAATAAACAGCCCCTACCTCTTTTCCAGAATCATTCAGGAACTGATGGGCTTCAAGAGCGTCGTGCAGATTACCGTGAGATACATGAACAGGTATCAGAGATGTGTACTCCAGCTTGTTCCATGAATTTGTAACGTCTGCATGAACCAAAACGATAAATCTCGCAAGAACTGCTCGAAGAAGTGCACTATTAAAATTACCGCTTACTATTTTAGCCTTAAAGATTTATGATTGATATGTTCTACACCTCACTGTCGGCCGAAGGACAGGGTCACTACAACCCGAACTCTTAGTGAATGAAATGAGCTGTCGCAAAACCTCTAACAAACCTCCACTGCGCACTATTTTCAATATTCTTCGGATACGGTTCATAATAGTGTCCAAGCAGAAGATGGCGGTCTAGTTTTGCCTTGGTTCCTTCTTTGCTTCTTTGCTGTCACAGGTATAATTGGCCATCCTACTACTACTTGTTTCGAACGTTTCATGAAATAAATACATCATAATATAAATACACGATCACATGGAAGAGTGACAATATGCTTGCTTACGATGGTGCGGTCATCTATAGCGTGGAAAAGAGGACAGCGCCCGAAAGAAAGGCATTAACTTCGAGGTAATTGGAAAGCAGCCTAGAGAGCTCCCGAAGCAGTGCTGTCTGATACGGTGCATATGGACTTGAAGGTTGCTAGTGTCCACCGCGATCTGGATCGGGAAAGCTGGCGTCATTACACCAGAATAGCGGACTCCACATACGCTGAAGAAGGAGAAGAAAAAAAGAAGAAGAAAAAGAAAAGAACGATGAGTTACATGTCACACCCCCCCCCCCCCAAATAGCCTTCTGATCTCGAAAATAAAGATTTCATGAGAGTACCAGTCTTAGAAGCGGTCTTCTTTTGAAAGGTTGCGCTTTAAATTTCAAATCCACTGACGGGGACAAGGCATGCAAGAGGCGATATTTAAACCGAGGTGATGGGTGGAGGAGTGGAGAGGTTTTGCGGCATTTGGGTTGCACCTCAAATCCACCACTAGTTAATTTTCCATGGCACGACACGAGATGTGGGAGAAAAGTAAAGGCAGGCAAGTTACCAGGAACATTTCCGCGTCTAATTCAGTTTTTGTGTTATTTTGCTGACAGTGTGACCTGAACATTTGAATTATCCGCTAGAAGCCCTCTGTCGGAGAGATAGGCACATGAGAGGTTCCTTGCGGTAATCCTGCTGTAAAAGCGCTATCTAGCTAACCATACGATTGACTGACTTTTATTGAATTGATCGAAATGTTAGTGCAACTGTTGCAACAGATACAGTTTTCCTATATGAAAGAAACGACGTGGGAGGACGGGCGCTCGTCTGCGTTAAACTTCCTGGTATTAGCAAATGGAATCTTCGAGCTGAGGAGCCAATATTGTTAACCATTCTTCAATAGGGTGACGTCTTTAATAGTCTTTAATAATCTCACGTTTCGGCGTAACCAACTCCTTCAGAACCTGGAAAATGCAAGCGGGGATTGAAGAGTTATTTATCCAAGGGCTACTTCAGTTTCGAGATGTCGCAGGAGAAGAATACGAAGAGACAAAGACAATACGACTTGCCTCATGGAGGCAGCCAAGAGGCTGAAGAGTTCCCCCTATGAGAATTCCGCTGAAGAGGCGAGCGATCTAGCTGCGACCAGGAGTGAGACAAACCTTTGGCTGCTTCCATAAGGTTCAGTGGGTTGTCTCACTCTTCGTCTTCTTCTCCTATTACCTCGGTCCCTTTCTCGAAGATCCCAGTTACTATCAGCGCCATGCCAAGGTTTAGCGAGAGTCGATCATAGAATACATCTGATTTTACGTTTGGATGCTTAGTATCTCGGCCTAAGTGCCTGATCCAGTTACACGATGGTCGCTGACCAGGTCGGGATTTTGAGAGGTTTTCCTCGATAATGACCAATGAGGCAGCGGGAACCTTTGGCAGGGACTATCTCTGTACACTGTTCTCGTCCGTTCAAAATCGTTGTAGACGAGTGATCAATTAACTCCAAAAAATGTAAACATGAAGGTAATAGTTCGCTTCGTAGTTAAAACCTGTTTAAGAACAATGGTGAGGACAAACCATTACTGGCGCGCTCAGCCTGGTATCCGTGAAACAGCGCTTGAAGGCATTCCAAATGTGATGATTGTTTAGATGAGGCGGCTGCATTCGGAGAACGTGCACTTGTCTCTGAACCACGATTTTTTTGAAAACAACGAATGGCAATCATTGCCAAGGTATGTACATATTAACCTGATTTGAACGCACCAATCTCTTCTACCTTCGAAGCATCAGGAGCCGTTGCGGTATCCATAACTGAGCTTTGCTCAACTGAAGCATTGGGTGATGTCTCCATAGCTTCCACACTACTGCTCGTAGGAAAAGCTGGTGACTGCTTCAAGAAAAGCAACGATTTCTTGACTACATTCTCACTAGACGTATTGCTAGCTGATGAAATCCAGGAATCTCTAACAAATAAAACCTGAAATACCTTAGTATTATCAGCATCCGGATGCGGTCCTTCGCCGGCCTGGGGAATCAGACCCTTCTCCATCCACTCCATCAAGCTAGACATCATTTCGGAGGCATCCTGTGTATATCAATCAGCGTGAACGTAGATATAGACAGTTCCATTCACCAAGAAAAGCCTCCTCAAGCTATAAATACGCGGAAGTAGGGCGACAAACCTGCTGACGACCAAGTATCACGTCACTTCTGCTGCGAGCCGCTAAAGCACTAACGACGTTTAGCGCATCACTAGGATCGATATATCGCCTGTTCCCCAAATCCATAGTCGCGAACAGGTAGCGCATTTTCTCCACCAAGTCGGCCTCCGAGACTTCGTCTTTCTGAAGGAAAAAAATCAAAGTCCATCAACATAACAAAGATTCACACTTCATATTTATCGTTAGTCCTCTTTTGCTGTTCGTGTTGTCTACCCGCTTTAGAATAAGTCCTGAGCATTATGCTCCTATACTCCCCTATATGATTGCTTGCCCTTAACAAATGGGTAATAATTAGCCCCTAAAACGCATACCATCCCGTTGGTTTGGAGAGTTTCTTCAACTCCAGGTAACTTATTAGGTTCTTGATCAACACAACTTCGCCAAGTCGCATTTGGGAAGATAGTAGGGCAAGCAATCTAGTATCTACAAGGTAGGGGTGTTAATCATGTCTAAGCGAACAAAGTGAATATTATAAGACTGTTGCCAAACATGTTCAAGAAGGGACTCGTTCTAGCTGAGTGGCAAGGGTAAAACAACGTGTGGGAGTGACAGCCCCTGGATCACCTCGAAAGGACAATACTGCTGACCATCGCGAGTGGATAATCGGGCCGTACGAGTACAGCAAACGGATGAAATGATCAGCATTTCACCCACATTCTTCAGTGAACCCTGAATCTGAACAACTTGTTAGACTTCTAAGTGACTTGATTGCCTGCGAATTGCATTCAGTAATTGTAGGTGATTTTAATGTACCACAATTTGGCACTGAGTGTAGAGAGTCTCCTGGTTCTTCCGCTATTATGTTACTTGAAGAGTTGGATTACAGCCACAATCTTACGCAATACGTTAAAGAGCCTACTAGAGTGGGTAACATTCTAGACCTGGTCTTTGCTACAAAACAAGATTTGATAAGTGGAGTTACGATCTTACCTCCAGTAGGTACAAGCGATCATAATAGTATTTCATTTACTATCGCGCATGCTGTCACTGATTGTATACCAGTCTACCGTCGTGTTTATGCGTGTTGCAATTTTACTGAAATCTGTAAGGAACTGGCAGGCATAAGATGGGTAGATCTTCTAGAAACCAAAAATAATGTTAATGAAAAGTATGAATTGTTTTTGTCTGTATTGCATGATGTTATTGAGTGCCATGTGCCTTGGAAACTAGTGTCCTCTTTAAATTCTACCCGTCTCCCTCGTCATATACAAAATATGCTAGAACACCGTGACTGTTTATTTGGAGAAGCTAGGAGATCCAATGACTGGTCAAACTATAAGTCTTTCTCTCATAAGCTTAATGCCCTATTGCATAGATATAACTGTTACTTAGAGAAGAAGGTAATTGAAGACTGTAATAAACGTAAGTTCTACTCGTATTTGAATAGGAAAATTAAAGACAAGAAACGAATTGGATGTTTAAAGAAAGATGTGCTTATTGCAACAACTGATTATGACAAAGCTAACATGTTAGCGAATCAGTTTGTAACTGCTTTCCAAATTGACGATGGCTCTGCTCCGGTCATGTACTGTCCTGATAGTGCGCCCATGAAGGTTACTCCGTGGTTTCAATCTCATCAGCTTTATGAGCTGATCATGAAGTGCCCGGAATCCTTTTCACTCACTCCAGATTTTGTATCACCATTCGTAATAAGGAAAGTTTCAAGTTATTAGCGGGCCTTTAGCGTACATTTTCAATCAATCATTAATGTATGCAGAAGTACCGTCACGGTGGAAACATTCGTTTGTAACTCCTATTTTGAAGAAAGAACCTTCTGAATGTCCAGAAAACTACCGACCAGTTAGCATTACATCGTTTTTCTGCAGACTTTTTGAGAAAGTAGTTAAGCATCTAATTCACCATCTTTCTGTCCATAGGATCATTCCTAAACAACAGCATGGTTTTGTATCAGGAGGGTCTGTAGAAACCAACCTAATTAAATGTATGGATGATTGGACCGAAGCGCTTGATAATAAGCGGTGCTGTGATGTTATATATTTTGACTTTGCGAAGGCGTTTGACAGGGTATCTCATAGAAAGGTGTTCAAACTGGAAAAACTTAGGATACATCCCATGCTTACGAAGTGGATTGCTGATTTTCTAAATGGGAGAACGTTTCAGGTCAAGATTGGCAATGTGTTCTCCGAAGTAAAGCACATTATAAGTGGGGTACCACAAGGAGGGATCTTATCGCCTATACTGTTTAACATTTTTACCTCGGAAATACCAGAAATGTTGTTCAATGTCCCATGTATGCTGATGATCTAAAATTATACAAGGTCATTAATGGTGCTGGTGATGAATTATGTCTTCAAAGGGGAATCAACTTATTTGTTGGCTCCTCATAAAACGAGTTTCATGCGTATTTGCAACACTCCGTCTATTCCACAGCGTGCATATGAAGTGGATGGTGTCTCCATCACATCTGTGGATCTCATTAGAGATCTTGGATTTACGTATAGTAACAAGTTAGACTTTTCTGAACATATCAAAAATCGTTGTAGAGTTGCGATTTTGCGTACATATCATATATTCAAAGGTCTTTCTCTTAAGAGTAAAACACTTTGGGTCAAAACTTATAAGACTTATATACGCCCATTAGTTGAAACTGGCACTACAGTGTTCAATCCTTGTAGGTTAAAAGATGTGCACAGAAATGAGAAGGTTCAAAATAATTTTTTGTTGATTCGCATGGGAGGCTTCTTATACTCCAGGATCCCTAAAGCAATATTCAGAAATAGGTACTTGGATTTTCCATCCCTCGTATCACGGCGCAAAGTATTTGATGTTTGCCTCGTTCACACAATTCTTCACAAATCTAGTATGGTCGGGATTATGGAATTATTCAGTTTGATGCCCTCCCGAACTAGAGGAGAGGTAATGAAAATTGCTTTGTCTTGTCCAAGAACAAAAGTTCGCGCTTCCTTTACGCACAGAGCAGGTAGCGCTTACTTAAAACTCACGAAAAACCTTTCAAAAACGTACTCCATTCCTCAGTTTAAGCGCTACGCATCGAAAAGTTTACTTAAGTTTGACGGAATCTAGGCCTGGAGATCGGCTATATGCAGTTTTGTTATGATCGTGTTACTAACTGATGTTCATTGCTTGTTCGTTTGTTGTGATCTAGTTCTGTCTCGCGTCTGCCTTTTGCGACGTATTAAACATAAACATAAACATAAAAACCCTACGTTTTCGGTTCCTCACGATTAGGTTTGTTTGAACGCTACACACTGCAGATACAAGGTAGCAAACTGCACGAAAAATCCTGACCCCCGGAGCGGCCAAGTGTAGTAAGCACCACTTCGGGAGTCGATGCACTTATCTCTCCAAAATCTTTAAAATCTCCTCACCTGCTCAGACTTGTCTGTCTCGTAAATACACGCCGTGGGCGTATACTCATAAACGATGCGACGAAAACGAGGTAGGTGAAACAGCAGCTGGGCGACAACGTTGAACCAACATGTATTCCCAGTATTGTGCAGGCCAACCTAAACCAACACATTTACCCGCATTAAGATAACCACATTGCAGTGATCTATATGAAGAAAATTCGGCCCAATTCCAATAGAATACGGAACCGGATACTGCACAAATTGCGGCGGCAATGTAGAACAAGATGTTGACCCTGCAACTTCTCTATTGGAAAAACCTCAAACGCTTGCTTGACCCCGAGACGATTTTGTAAACCAGACATCGCGATAATGAGGAACCATCTGCGCAGAAATGCCATACCTTTCAAAATGCCACAGACTTGTTACACTTATTTATGCACTCATAACCACCATTTTTCAGTTGCGCATCGCGAGCACCCAAGGCAGGGATCGTCAGGCAAAGTCTGCTCATGACACCAAGGGGCTAGATCTTCGACATTTTGCAATTTCAAACCAACCTAGAGACATTTACACAGCTGATAGAATAGCGATTTGATTAGAACTTCATGACCGCTCAAGTAGTATACTCATCTTCGGGACACTCCATAGGGCGTTTGAACAAAAATTTTCATGCATTGTTCAAATTTAAAGTGAAATATGTCTATCCTTGGGCGAGGGGCAGAACAGATCAGATCAGCGGAGCTCTGCCCTGTCCTACCGCGCAGCCGGTGATACCGAATAGTCCCTACCGCACGCGACGGCCGCTGAGGCGCATGCGGTGACATTCGTGCATAAAGACCGCCCTTTCACCCACCCCGAGTGTAAATAGCGCGCAGACAGAAACAAAAACCTAACGAAAGTGGCGCAAATAGGGTCGGAAGAGGTGGTCACCGTGTTGGACGGCCCTGCACAACGGTTTGTGCTATACGAAACCAAAAGTTTTCTGCAGCACAGATTGTCCTGCCCCTACAGTGAACTGAGATAGGTTATTTCTGATGTAACTGGACATACATCTCCCCTTCCCCATCCTTTCCCTGACAATATTGACGCCACGACTGTAGATAAGAACCTGCTAAGATGATCGGAATCTAGACACAATTATGATAAAGGAAAAGTAATACCTGGTGAATTACTTACTATCCCTACGTAGAAGGAGAAGATTATGCTAGTCTGGTTCGGGTAATATTTCCATCACGTTGAATTGAAGCAAATAAAAGTTCGAAAAAAACTGCACGCAACTAAAAAACTTACTGAAACTCCGTCCTTTCTAAGCATGTCTTCAGGATTTGCAGGGAGCGAAGAAATGTAGGATCGATTCCCTGGTGGCCCTTGGGAGATTAGTGACTCAGCGATTGCCCTCAAAACATGCTGCAATCATTATGAAAAGGAAATATCAATTTCGTAAAGGCTGTTACTTCTCGATATCGCTTTGTTCTCGCTCGGCAGCTGACGTGAGAGCAGGCAGAGGAGTAGTAGACGTAGCAGCTGATCCAGTGGAGGCTACAGGAACTACATTCACTGTTCCAGCCTGATTTGCCATCTCTGCTGCCGCCTCTTCTATTGTCTGCATTGGACGATTGGCGCATCCCTGGGCCTAAAATGAAGGCGAGGAAGATACAGCACGGCGAAAACGAAGTTCTAGTACAAAAGTCTTGAAAAAGTGAGGAGAAGTTCTGCAACGCGCTGGAAGGCTCCGTCGAAATAGATAACACGCAAAACTTTTCCAAAAATTCACACAGTGTAAGGTGTCTGTCCCACTGAAGGAAGATGAGAATTGCTTATGCTGGTGGTCCGCCCTAGGCGTAAGGATTCCTAAACCACTCGTCATGTAAAAATGTCAGAAGCCATACCGCTAGAAAGCCATTAGGAGCCATGGTAAGAAAAGAAGAATAGCGATGTAACCGCACAACTTACCGGGCGTGGAGTTTGTGATCGTTGTTGTCCCTTCTCCGACGTGTGGTTCAATTCATCCATATACACACCAACCACTTCTTGCAGATATTCTGCTTCGTTTGTGTTCTTTTGACTTCGAAGTCTTGGGTGCTGTAAATGAAGGTTTCATTATTTGATGTTTGCATGTTTACGAGGAAGGAGATTTATTTTCGTCTGTATTCCACCTAATTTACCCTCCATCACAAGGATAAATTCGTAAATTCTCTAAATCTACCTAGCAGCCGGTTGTGTACACGGAACGGCGAAGGAAGTTTTCGTATCCACAAAGAGCTTTGATTTCACATCAATGGACTCAAGGTAAAAGGACTTGAAGCTGTCACTGTATTTTCGAGAATGAAAACTCCCTCAGCGCGATAAGCTTAATGTGCTTCGAATATTAAAGTATAAACACGCTACATACGTGGAATTCTTAAATAAACCCAGCACGTGCAGTATCTTGGATCCTGGTTCAAAAACTTTGCGTAGGCGCCGTTTCCGAATGCCGATGGCCAGCGACAACCTGCGCTGTGCGACGTCCGGCGACAAGTTGACGTATGGCCGAAGTATAACATATGCCGTAGGCCGGGGGCATAATTCCATCGCCGCGATGCCATCGCGGCCCTCAGTCAGAATCATTTCGCCGCGGGGCTCCAATATTCAAAGGATACTTCGCCGCGGCCGTCGCAATAGTGTGGCCGGCATGCGCGATGCACTCATACGTCTATCGCGGGCATGGCATATTTTTTCGCGCGCGGTGTTTAGCATTGGTCCTGCTCGGATCTCCGTCGCGCTGCCTTGCAGAGTGATGAGAAGTACAACGAGCACTTAGAACTCCGCATTCTTTCGCGTCGCTCTGTAAAACTCAACGCCGCAATGGGAAGTATGCACGTGGCATTAGACTTCCATCAGAAGCAACTGTTGATCAAAGATGCTTGAAATATGTAACTCGTGAGAGCTCACTGCTATTGATTCTAACGAATGCATGCTCACTCACGTCAAAGATGAGACAACTGAATTGGTTTTCAGAATTTTTATCGTCTAAACCTGAAAGCTTGGTTTAAAAAAATGAAGAATGGATAGATGACGCACCCGAATCGCTTTTAAGCACAAATCCTCATCGAAATCAGATGAGCCTAAGAAGGATCTAATGTGCTCTATCGTGCACTGCTCCTCCATAGTGGGGCCGCCACCAGTCTGAAATGACCGTTGTTATTTTACAGAAGTGTGGTACCATTGGGTGAAAAGTAGAACGAAAAATCGCCGATATGTCGATGGAATGAACTGACGCTGAAGAAAACAGGAGACTCCAATTTACCTCTCGAAATGTGACTGCTAACGGAGCAGGTTTGGCGTTATATGCAGGAGGAGGTGATTTGATGGGCGCAAACACTGGCGGCTGGGCCTTGTGACTCATTTCATTCACCTTCAAGAAACTTGGAGGCTGAATCGACATTTAAACAAGACGAGATGAACGTGCAGAAAGGACGATGAACATACATTCGGGAGGATCAGAGACAGGAAGCGAAGTGATTCCCGCAAGTCTCGCAGCGGTCAACACGAAGCGAGAGCAGAATGCAGATTTTTTCTTCACAACAGACGATGCCAGAAACAACTCATGCGTTTTGGTCTCCGGCCAGTCGAGAAAACTAAGCTTCGTATTTTGACTGTTTACCTTTCCTGCCTCTGACGCATAATACAAGCACAACTGAGCATCCCCGCAAGCAGTATATCAGGTGGCCTCATGAGACCCCAGACGGACGGTTTAACGGCACCGAATATGAACAGGGACCTAGTTATCACGGAGCATTCAATTCTTCCCGTTAACAACTCTCCAGTTGATCTGACACTTAAATGAGAGTGAGTGCAGTAAAGACGAGCTTTCTGGTAGTATGAAGCTCCCGTCGAAGGAACTCAGGACTGGCTCCACTCTTTCGGACAAGCGCTAACATAGAAGCCCCGAAAACGGCGTCAAACAAGAAGAAGTCAAAACACTGGCAGCGCGCCAAAAAGCCCTGGCACGTTGCTCCGTCACCCACTGCGTGGCAACCCCGTATCGCCGAAGCCCTGGGACACCGTCAGGCGGCCACTGAATGGACCCTGACAGTGGTTTGGACGGTGTCTGCGGAGAAAGACAGAAGAACCGTCAGTTCAAGGGACGGCGATGAACGCAGAGGACGAGCGGCCCGCAGATGCGGTCGCTGGTGTGCAGCCGGAGCACATCAAACGGCGTCACTCGCACACGACGTGCGCCCTCTGGCAGCGACTGTCCGTTTTCCGCTGCCGGAATGACTTCCGAAACGGAGCTCCCTTCATTCAACTCGGCTCCCCTCGAACTGCTTTCAGGACTGCTGCGGTACAGACCATTGCGGCACTAACCTAATCGAAGTGATGAAATTGAGCCTGAACTGCGCAACTTTACGGGAATACAAGGAAGTCGTGGAACATCAAGCAGGTCGCCTATAGGTTCTATCGACCAGTCTTCTCCCAAACTCCCACCCGTGTTCACCTCCCACTCCCGCTATGTTTAAAAAGCATTGCTAAAGAAGCAGAAAACAAGGACAGAACAACATTTCAGGCCATAGCAGGATCCCTAGACTCCATCGACCAGTCCACCTGCCATCGTTGTTCATACTTCCTAGGAGCTGCCGTCGTTCTTGTCGCTGCCGTCCAGAAGTATGAACAGGTTCTAATGGAGGTGGTCTACTAGAGATTTCATTGTTTTTCACTTTTGTACCTCCGTTCACTCTGGTATAAATACCATTTTGAACTATTGTTTCTAACAGCGAGGTTGTGTAACGGTTTATTGCGTGTCTTTATGAGCGGTATCCAACAACATTCGTATACCATTGTCACACATATTTGGTTTTCTTATTGACAAAAATATACAGTACTTCAGTTGAATGTATGATCACATGAATACATTTCTATTTACAGAATGAGGAGTCAATAAGGTTAATAATGCTAATATTGTGACAATGTGCATCTATTTATAAGTACATCGATGCAAATAGTGTACAGATCAACGGGCAATAAACTTGGGATACATTCTGTTGAAGGAATAGGTTAATGATAAGCAGCTTAGGAGTTTTGATGTGAGTGCACCAGGGGTCTGCGCTATCCCCACTGCTCTTCGTGGTCGTCATGGATGCAATTACACGAGATCTCCAAAAGGCAGCTCCTTGGACGTTGCTGTATGCCGATGACGTCATGCTTGCATGTGAAGACAAAGCCGAACTCGAGCGACAGGCACAGGAATGGTGCGATCGCTTGGCATTGTTCGGACTCAAGCTAAACGTCAGAAAGACGGAGTACTTGACAACGGATGTGAATGAGCTCGGATCTATCAAGATCAATGGTGCTGAGCTCTCACGAGTTACAGCTTTCAAGTATCTCGGATCAACAGTTACGCCCGATGGCAGCCTAAAGTTGGAGGTGAATGCGCGCGTAAGTGCAGCCTGGTCCAAATGGCGGTCGCTGACTGGGGTTCTCTGCGATAAGACAATACCCGAGTACCTCAAGTCGAAGGTTTATAGAACAGTCGTCCGCCCAGTAGCGACGTACGGTGCTGAGTGCTGGCCCGTGACGAAGGAAATTGAAAGCCGCCTCAGTGTAATGGAGACGAAGATGTTAAGGTGGACGGCCGGAGTAACGCGATTGGACCGCGTTCGCAATGACACCATACGACAGAGGTTCGGTGTCGTCCCGATAGCCGACAAGTTGCGCGAAGCTCGTCTACGATGGTATGGCCACGTCATTCGCGCTAACGACGACACCGTCTGTAAGATTGGCGAATCTTGAAGTCCCGGGAAAACGGCCCAGAGGACGCCCGAAGCAACGTTGGCTAGACACGTTGCACTTGGACTTAAAGATAGCTGGTGTGCATCCCGATCAAGCATTTGATCGGGAGAAATGGCGTCACCACACCAGAAGAGCGGACCCCGCCACCAAGCGGGACAAACGCTGCTGAAAATGACGAAGCTTAGGAGTCTTGATGGGTAGGAAGGGGAATAGGTGACAAGTTAATGTAGCGCTGGAACGACCTAGTGGTTTTCCACCTTCCTGCTTGCATGACGCTGACCTGTGATATGCCTGCGTTAAGGGCTGAGGAGGTGCTCCCTCCCTCCCCCCCCCCCTTCTAAAGGAATGTGAAGCGATATGAAAGTGTTTGAGCTTAGCAGAATGCAACAGCGCCTTCAGTCTGTCGTCCAACGTTATTTTACAAAGCTGTAGTTTTGTGGACGCGGACTGAAAGAGGAATTTGTTAGCTTTGGTGCTGTCCTTATACTTCTCCCAAAGCTGCCCTTCTGTTTGGCTTAGCTTGAAAGGTACCTTGAACCCGCGACTTGTTTGATCCGTCTTGGATCTCTTAATGAAAAGGAAGAAAGTATTATCTACTCCTTGGTAGATATCCCGGGTTAAAAGATCTTCAGCTTCGCTAATGCGAAAGAAGGCTTTGAATTGCAAAAGAGCTAGGATTGCGGCTTGTGTGATTTTGGGGTCGCTGCTTGCTATATCCGTCTTTACTATGGTGTGCATTCAAGACCAACCTTGTGCTTTTCCTTCGGAGAGCTACAAATTCTTCTCTCCGACTCTAGTATTGCTGCCTCTACTTCTTTGTTCACCCCCGAGAGCGGGGAAAAGAAGTAATTTAATGCCGAGGAAACTATGGAAAGGGATTTTTGACGTCCGTTGGCTGTGCAGTGTGCGAGGTAGAAGTTTCTAAGTTGAGGAAGAGGAACGTTGTTGAACGTGGATTCGTTCTTCCATATTGTGAACCGTTCAGCCTCACCAGGATACTATCTCAACGGTAGGTCGGAACGGCGCAAGTGTTGTATATGGGCAGAACCGCCTCTCTCTGGGTAGTAACAAACTGCAGGTATCTCGACCCCAATACAAGTCTGCGCAGAGTTAGGCACCTGTTATACTCCCGCGGGAGCTTCCGCGGGACGTCCGCGGACGGTCGGTGCACCGCGGACGGTCGTCGTCGCCCCGGGGCGGCTAGCGTCGCATCGGAGCGCGTTTCCGAACTCCGCGGGACGACACCCTTCCGCGGTGCAGTGCACCGCGGACGGCTGCCCTCCCGCGGGCGGGAAGTATAATACCCCTCTCGTCGTCTGTCGGTGGCGATCCGCGGACCGATGACCGACGGATTACCTATTTATCATATAGGTAATCCACCTAGGGGTATTATAGTGTGTTATAGAGCTTGTTTACATATAACATATGCTTCAAACTACAGATTAGCTAAAATGTTCACTTCTGTGTGTCACTTATTTTAAGCCTATTTTGTGTGAAGCTATAGTTATGTAACGATAGATATTTGGTGGCACTAGTAAAAAGTTTCGACTCCACCGACAAGACTTCGGTCAAAAAATTTTTTCGCTGAAACTTCGTCTAGGGGGGTTATTTGGGGTGCTGATCACGAATCTGACATTCGTTTTTCACGATTCTGTCTCTACCTGCCGTCATCGGCAGAAACTTTAAGAATGTAATCTTGTGCCTTCCTGTCTATATTATTCAGCCGAATCGTGAGAAACGGATGTCAGATTCGTGATCAGCACAACAAATAACCCCCCTAAACGAAGTTTCAGCGAAATCGGTGACTCTGCCTGGATCACCCTTGTTAAAGCTATGGGTGGTCTCCGACCGCATCGTGAAAAAAGGATGTCGATTCGTGATCAGCACCCCAGATAACCCCCCTGGACGAAGTTTCAGCGGAATTTTTTTTTTGACCGAAGTCTTGTCGGTGGAGTCAGAACTTTTAACTAGTGCCACAAAATATCTATCGTTACATAACTACGGTCACACAAAATAGGCTTCAAACAAGTGACACACAGAAGTGAACATTTTAGCTAATCTGTAGTTTGAAGCATATGTTATATGTAAACAAGCTCTATAACACACTATAATACCCGTAGGTGGATTACCTATATGATAAACATGGATTTTGCAAAAGTGCAAAACAGACGCAGTCTTCAGGATCCAAACCCCCGACCCCGCGTCTACGAGCCCGAGCTCTTCCCTACCACGCCACCTGTGCACTGCGCTTGGCCGCGATACGAGCCCTCATCCCGCGCGCGCCCGTCAGCTGTGGAGCACGTGAATCAACAGGGCGCCAACCCGCGACTTCCGTCGTCCCTAACTCTGTGCAGAGTTGTATTGGGGTCGAGATACCTGCAGTTTGTTACTACCCAGAGAGAGGCGGTTCTGCCCATATACAACACTTGCGGCGTTCTGACCTACCGTTGAGATAGTATCCTGGTCAGACTTGTAGCTTTTGATTGTTGCCGGCGATTTGTCGGAGTGCATAGCATTACGGATGACAGTAGCGATATCCGTTAGCCCTACACTCGTGGACTCAGCGACTAGGAGGTCTGATTCAGTGAACCTTCGAGCTGAATAGATCCTTTTATGGTATTACTAATAGGTTATTTTACTCCCACGTAATTGGGCGGGTGGTTTGGGCGCTCAGTAGACTCACAGAAACCTAGATGACTTCCAAGCGGCCCCTCACGGGGGGCGTGACTGCGAGCGTGACCTCAAGTCATCACATGACTGGAGGTCCCGCTGCCTCCCCTATCCACGCAGGAGATGGACAGAGAGTAGGGGAGGCCAATAGTTCAAAACATAACTTATACTCTCCAATTTGTGGGGTTTTCTCCTAAAATTGAAAGAAACGCCAGGATTCTGGGGAAAAACAGAAATGACGAGAGCTTGTTTTACTTGAGTAAGCTGGGTGGGGTGCTCTCGTGGCTTCGCAACGACGAACTAAAGTTGCAAGATAAACTCGTCTTCTTTAGTGGGGTCGCCCCATTGAAAGTACCCGCGTCTAAAGCTACACGGTAGTGACGAGTTTTCCGGGGAGGGTTGGACGAGTTTTTGTACAGTATGCAGGCATCGTCGCGGGACCGATTGGCGGCTGCGACGCGGTCGCAGCGAACCAGAGCCTGGTCCAGCTGAACTGTTCCGTGACTTGGTCAAGGGTGGGAATACAATACAATGTTTACACACATATAAGACCTTCCAGGTAACACCAAGTGTACCTATGATCCTTAGGTTCCATCAAGAGAAAGATAGTAGTCTTAAGTGCAGATTAAAAACGGTAGGACACTTCTGCTGAAATCATTTTCAGACGTTCTTAAATAGATCTATATTTGGTACTATTGTACTTTTGGTACCCCACTTAATCTTGTTCATAATAGGTCTACTAGGGGTAGTCTGCCATGGGAATAACGAATATCATAGTCGTTTTTTGCGGAAATGCCTTATAAGCCCGTTATATTAAGCTCTAATTGCCTAAGGCCTTGCGAGATAGCGCGCGCTGATAAGAGACGCAGAGACTACACCTCCTAACGATGCGCACTATTTCGCCGCCCCTAGCCTGCAGCAGAGGTTACCCAGGGCATAAGCCTTGAAATCTCGAAAAGGCTTGAAAGCTCTGTTGTGTGCTATCTTTCGCTCACGCGGAGGAGAGCACATAGTTAGACAGGGGATGGGACTCCGGGGTGTGGGCCCACTAGGACACCCGTGATAAAATTGCCTTCATCCTAGAGGTCCCTCTCTTGCCCTATTCGGAAGAAAATGAGACCGAATCTGTAATCGAAACGAGGAGATAAGACTGCATTCAATTTGCTGCGAGTATCTAGTCGCTACGCCTGCGCGCCAAGGCATACTATGGTAACCCCCTCCCCCACCCGAGACGGCCGCGAATGCGTGCTGGTAGGGGGCGGAATCTCTGCGTCTCTTACCAGCGCGCGCTATTTCGCAAGGCCTTGGGCCATTCAACCTTAATATAGCAGGCTTATAAGACATTTCCGCAATGAACGACTATGATATTCGTTCTTCCCATTGCAGATTACCCCTAGTAGACCTATTTTGAACAAGATTTAGTGGGGTACCAAAAGTACAATAGTACCCTATATTTTATGTTCCTTTGTTGTTTCTGGACCTGCAGACGGAAACGAAAAGGACCTTCTTCACCAATAAACGATTATATCATTTTTTTATTCGAATTCGAAGAAGATTTTGCTGCAGTGCTCCTTGCAGCTACAACGTTGTGGGTGATACCAGCACGAAGAAAAGCATTAGCCACAGAAGCGTAGCATACCGTGGGGTGCAGGAGTGACGAGTAGCTACATACAGCAAGTGTAAATGCAGTCTTAACTCCTATTTTCGATTACAGATCCGTATTTTGTCTGCTTCCGTATTGGGCGAGGGAGGGAACTCCAGGATGTAGGCAATTTTTGACATGAGTGCGTCACTCCAGCCACATCCTGGAGCCCTTCCCCTGCTCAAATCTAGAGCTTTTTATAAGGTGACCCCCACAACTACCATAGTTCGTTATAGCAGACTAAGAAAATCGTTCAACTATCTACTGCAGAATTCCGCTTAGATGGAATTTCCACCATCAATGAACAATGTGGACAGGTGTGTGGCAGACAGTTCCTCAAAACAAATATAACATGTGAGCCATAGATACTTCTCTAGTGGAAGCGAAAACAGAAGCTCATGCCCATCCCAACAGTGCAAACGTTTGCAAAAATTTTTAGGGAATTAAATGTTTTCTATTCCTTCCAGCTCCATGCTCGTATTGTAGTTACCGCCCATTCCTAGCACTCGTCTCCTTTTTCAATGCAACATCCATAGATTCCTGCTGAGTACAAAGCCTACTCATAAGAATTGCGCGTAAGTGATACCAAATAGTACCCGCCAGCGAAATGAAAGTTGACAAGTGTCCATTGGTTTCTGAATGATTGATTGGATCACTTGGGTCCCGCAACGATCGCCTGCATACTGTGCGAAAACTCGTCCAACCCCGCCCCGGAAAACTCGTCACTACTGTGTAGCTTTAGACGCGAGTGTTGAAAGTTCATTCTGGAGTTGCAGGACGCTGCTTTCAAACTACACCACGTTTCTACACGAAAGGGGAGAATTCCCGCCAAATACCACATCCTATATCGTTGGCAATATGTATGGGTGAAGGATAAGAATAAAGCACGATGTTAATCAGGTCCTGTATGGGGTGCGCAATGTTTTCTATTTTCAGGGTATTTCGTGGAAGCAAATTGGGGTCCAAATTATTTGACACCGGCGACTGCCGCGACGCAACCGCTTCGCGCTACGACTTTGATGGAACTTACATTGCACGAAAATGTTGCACGTCCCCATTAACGGGTGTCAGGATGAAGGCTACTGCCTTTGTTTCCTGACTGAATAATGGACTTCTAAAGCTGAAGGACTAAATTTCAGTCCATCAGAGCTCGAACTATGGTGGGATGTGTATCGTATTGAGAAAATGGTTGCAGACGAGTTCAGCTAATGGGCGGTTTTGGGTCCATGACTAATCGCCTTCTTGAAGGGATTGCTCGCATTTTTTAAGCATGAACAATCGTCGAATACTCGCAGAATCGTCAGCGGATACTACTAGAATCAGACTACAAACACCTATATTGTACTAATGAGAGAACGAAACACAAGGTCACAGAGATAGTCGGAGGCGACATGTTCGAATTTACAAAGCTTACAAATATCCCTGGAATAAAGGTGCGTGCAGCAAGGTAGAAAGGAGCACCGGCTATCACATGTATCCCAGTTTGATTCAAAATTCGTGATCCACCCAGGCAACCCTAGTGGACGGATAGTGGGAGCGGCGGAGATAGCGAAATGGTAGAGGAGTAACGCGATTCTACTTCTGTACACAATTCAGAATGGTTCAGTGGTTAATCATTTATGTATAATAACAAGCGTCCATCGCCAGCTTCGCCGGCGCCGTACGCTGGACGTGCGGGCCACGCCAGGCTTGCCGGCTTCGGGTATGGAGGGCCACGCAAGGCTTGCCGGCATCCGGTATGTCGGGCCACGATGGGAACGTGGCCCAAACCTTGCTGGGGATGCTTCCTCAGCCAGCGTCCGCCGCCGGCGCCGTACGCTGGACGCCACGCTTGCCGGCTTTACCGTAGTCGAACTGAGCGTAGGTCCGACGAACATTCTTCGCTGACCTCTCCTGGTCCACCCCTTAAAATTGGAGGACCTGGGCAGGTAGAAATAGCTTAGTAATCCAGCGCGCGAAGTATATATGCTCTTGAGATCAAAGTGAACAATTTCCAAATCAAAAGAAGCGTCTTCCAGACCATGACATCGACCAATCAATAATATCGGTTGATATTGATTGCTTGATGGCAGCTTCAACATGGTGGCTGACTACCTGGTCAACCTTCCGTCGGTCATCATAATCACGGAACACCCACCCAGATCGATTAAGTCTGGCGAGAACCAATAGCTCCGCTCAAGCGATGGATAATATTGATCGATATTGACTTTCTGAAAGACTAATAGGACCTACTGCCCGATCGAAACACCATCGGCCATAACAATATGCTGTTGCTAATGTTAGATAGCTGAACGAAGAATTACACGCCAACAGATACGTCATTCGAAACCTCATGGATTGTTCTTTGATTTCCATCCCTCTGGTAGTTGGTCGATAAACACCCTAGATGTGATCAACATGCGCCATCTACAGGTCATGCATCGTTGGCAGTAAACACCCGCTGTCGCCGCGGGCCTCGGACAGCGCGGCGAGCTTTGGATAGCGCGGTGGGCTTCGTAATGATGGTAATGATAATGATAAAGATGATAGTGATGACTCCTTAAACACCGTAGATGCGATGAACCGATCAAATCTTCCGTCCACACCTTATGTTTCGTCAGCAGGGCAGACCCGCTGTCGCCGCGGTCCTCGGACAGCGCGGCGGGCTTCGGACAGCGCGGCGGGCCTCTTACAGCGCGGTGGGCTTCAGAATGATAGTAGTGGTAATGATAAAGATGATAGTGATGACTCCGTAAACTCAGTAGATGCTATGAGCCGATCTACATCTCCCGTCAACACCTCACGTGCCGTCAGCAGGGCAGACCTGCTGTCGCCGCGGGCCTCGGACAGCGCGGCGAAGCTTCAGACATGACTCATGCCTCTCTCGATTATATATAGTAAAGATAAGCAGGAGAGGGAGATACGACTACTCGCCACAACCACATAGGAGAAGTCTGGCGTACGTCGCTATCTTCTGGCCATGGTGACCTGTTCCTTCCACGTACAGGGGACGGCTGAGGACTCTTCTGGTAGAGGCATCGTCGTCGCCGACGATACTTAGTCGTCTGTCGTTCTGTGGGCGGTGAATTGGATCTGGCCTGCTAAGAACAAAGCTCTGATTCCTTGGTAGTCTGACCAGCGGAAGTCTATGTGTGGGCTGAATATCTATCAAAATTGGCTCCACAATAGCTCGCTTGAGTAGAATTCGTAAATCGTTCTACCAGTGCCAGCCGACGGATAGCTCAGTCCCAGAACCCCCTTCCCAGAGAACTCTGGTGCCAATTCACTCACCCCGGAGCGGTTGAAGGCTTAGTTAACCTGGACCAGCTCAGATTAATAGGGGCTCTGTGAAAGTATAGCGTCATTGTTTGCAGCCTGAGCTTTTTCCTCCAGTTTGAAGCAACTAAAGGGAGGCAAAGCATGGTTTAATGAGAACACAGCGCAGCCCTATGTCTGACTTCTCATATGCGCCAAGAGGTTAAAAACAAAGTTAGAAAGTGAAAATGGTGTCCTACCGAGGTCGAAACATAATCTACACAAGCAGAAACGCACAACAATCCGTAAACCTTTTTCCAAGACTGGAACCCCGACCGTTCTCATGCCAGTCTGCGTCGCTATCCGCCGGCCACCCAGTTGCTGCGGTGTTTGCACTACCACTACGGTGCTTCTCAAGCAGTCTCCTATAACACTCAATAAGTTATTTTGGAAATCTCCACGGAAAGACGATTGACCTCCCTTGTAAGAGGTACTTTATTCCATCTAAATGACACAGTGCTGTGTGTTCAACAGTGGTGTTCAACAATGGTCTTCAAGGGAAGCGCAGGCAGCGTCGCCAACTGCTGCGATCCCCAAAGCAGCGAGGTCGGGAAGACCTAGGTCTTTTTAACTCACCCACCCCCATTTAGATAAAGGGCTGCCTAATCAGCTAGTGCTAACTGTCAAAACACGGCAACAATATCCGCGCCTCTCCATAGCGTTCGGGCGGCGAGACGAAATCGGTTTGGCGTCAGATGCATTGTAGTTCGTCTCCGTACAACACAGCATAAATGACGGCGTAAACACGATTCGCAAATTGAGGTGCTTCCAAGTTCGTGTGGTGGCAACGCCTTCCGAATCTGCTAGCGCGTGGGTGTGCACCTGGGTCTACGTTGTGTGCCATACTACGTCTCGGTTTCAAATCCTGTTTTCCGTATTATTGTATCTATACGCCGAGGACGGACGCTCGCCGACAGCTCGGGCGGCATCGTGTCACTATTAAGTATAAAGTGTTGGTTTGTAATGCAGGCCAAAATTCCACTTCTACTTATTTGTGATGCCTCCATTTTTCCGAGATAACGGGAGTTAGGCATCTGGACGGCTTTCTCAGTTTTCAACAGAGAATCGGAGTAGAGCCAAGTTAGTTGTGTCACGGTATAGTGGCGAACGTCTCTGCAATCCACGCCCCCACATGGGTTGGAAGGTTGGCAGTCTCCCTAACTGCATTCTTGCTGCATGGTTGTTGTATATAATATAGATTAATAATAAAGGTTTGTAAGCCCTCACTCCCAGAAAGGAGCACGACAGTTGAGAAGTTGCCCGAAGGCACATTCACGTGCTTTGAGCTTACTGTGAAATTATTCGAAAGACTGCCTTTAACCTCGATATGCCTGCTCAGAGGGCGGCCAAACCAAGTAACGCTGAATTGTTAGGTTGCGTCGGAGTCCGAAGTTAATGTTTATTACGTCGCGAAAGGCAGACGCGAGATAGAAGTAGGACAGTGCGAACAAACAAACAAACTTCAGAAAAATGCACAATCAAACAAGAATTGCGTGTGGTCGATCTCCATGACTAGAGTCCGTCAAACTTAAGCAACATTTTTGATGCGTACCGCTTGAACTGGGGTATAAAGTAAGCATTTGACAGGTTTTTCGTGGTACTTATGTAAGCGCTACCTGCTCTATGCGTAAAGAAGCAAGCACGAACTGATGATCTCGGACAAGGCAAGGCTATTTTCATTATACCACCTCTAGTTCGGGAAGGCATCAAACTATATAATTCGATAATCACACCCACACTAGTTGGTGCAGAATTTTATGAACGAGACAAACATCAAATACCTTTCGTCGGGATACGAGGGATGCAGGATCCAAATGTCTATTTCTGAACACTGCGTTGGGGATGTTGGAGTATGAGAAGCCTTCCATGCGAATAAATAATTTCCTGGTAAAATTATTTTGGATCTTCTCAATTCTGAGATATCTTTTATCCTACTAGGGCTGAATACTTTAGTGCTCGTTTCAACTAATCGGCATAAGTCTTGTAAGCTCTCATTAAAAGAGCTCTGTTCTTTGTAGAAAGGGCTTTAAATACGTGTATACAATATGTAATATAATATACATGTATACAGTATATAATATGTAATATGGCTTTATATGCTTTAATATATCTAAGTTAGCTGATATTGTGTCTCATCAGGTATTAGGTTGTTGCAGAAGTTCTCGCCATTTTTTAGTTTTACAAAGAGCGAAAAACGTCAAGAAACGAAGTAACCGCCACCATGTTCTATCACTCTTCTCCACCTTTCAGGCAGACTCCCGATCCCGTCAGCATAGAACTTTTCTGGCTTTGATGCGAAAAAGCCAGTCAACCATCGTTCCATGTCATCGTCGTCATCGAACGTTTTTCCTTGCATGGCATTTTAAAGAGACAGTAAAAGGTGATAGTCTTTTGGTGCAGTATCTGGGTTGAACGGTGGTTGAGGCAGCGCTTCCCATCCAAGATCGAGAAGCTTTTGGCGAGTAATTCTTGCAATGTGTGGTAGAGCACTGTCGTGCATGAATCGCATTGTGCCGTGATTCGGACGCTCTTCTGCGATCTTGGCGGGCAGTCTATCCAGCTGCTTACAGTATAAGTCCGCTGTTAGAGTTTCGTTACTGGCCAGCAGCTCGTAGTAGATGAGACCTTTGTAATCCCACCATACAGAAAGAGAAAGCATGATCGTCGACGGGGGAGGGCTCTCATTTGGCTGTGGCTCAGGCTACTCATCCTTGTCAACCCAGTGCCTGCTCCTCTTGATGTTGACGTACAGGCACCACTTCTCATCTCCTGTGATGATGGACTTCAGCCAACTATCTGTGCGCCTGTACGAGAGCAAATGAGTGGCCACCTCAACGCGTCGCTGGCGGCCGCGCTCGGTGAGGTCGTGGGGAACCCACTGTGCCAACTTGTGCACCTTATCCAGTCGATGTAGGTGCCTGGCGATAGTGGCATAGTGCACACCCAAGTTCTGCGGAAGATCAAGAGTAGTCCGCCGCGGGTCTCCACTAGCTGTAGCAATCGGTCGTTGTCGGCATCGAATTCACGTCCTGATCTGAACGAACCTTGAAGGTTAAGCTCACCTTTGCGAAAGCGTGCGAACCATTCTCGTGCAGTGCGATCGGTCACTCTGTCCTCCGCAAATACACATTGAAGTGACGACAGGAAGCGGCTGCTAACTCCATTTGAAGTCATACAATAAGAGACCTCGGATGTACTCCTTTGAAAGGTCCATTTTTCTAGGAGTTACGTGAGAGTGAGTAGCTAGAATAACAGTAAATTTGTACATACCTGATCTCTTTATGTGAACAAAAGATCCCTAAGTTGCTATAAGGTAGCATTAGTGAGGAAAGAAGCGCATTCAAAAAAAAAAATGGCGGGAACTTTCGCATCAACATAATACTTAATCTGGCGAAGACTCACCACATATAAAGTGCACAATCCACCAGCAGCCGCCCAAACACCTATGAAGATGAAGGTGGTGACGGTGACGAAAATTTCTGTAAGGGGGCAGTTCGATGTTCATGCCCGTTTGTTATGCACGAATGAGATTCGAATTGGCATTCGAATGTCTTCATTCGGAGTTAAATGCCCAATTTCAAATATTCGAGAAAAATCGCTTCTAAAATGTGTCCAGATCCGAATATTCAGAAACACTACGTTTTTCGCGATTTTATTCGAATTCGAGTACTTAAAAATTTTCGGTATTCGGGATCATTTGAGTATTCGGAAACTTCCAGGCGGCCGCAATCATACAAGTATTTGAGTGTTGCCATTCAAATGCAACCTGAATTCGTATAAAGAGATAAAGGTCGGCGTTAGTTATTCCCTTTGCAGGCATCGTGGAGGCAAGTTGAATGCGTATTTGGTCAACAAAATAATTTGCTGTGGTGTGCGGTTCAGCGGATTTATGAGAATGTATTTCGAAAGAGAGAGTAGAGGGTCACATTTATTCCCTGGTAGCCAGGAAGAGAGTGCTTAGGTCTATGTTATACTTCGGCGACAGAGTTGCGCGGGCTGCTACGCACTGCATAGGACCCGCTCAACACTGCCGCCGACGTCGCCGAAGTACATCATAGGCCTTAGGCCGGGGGCATACTTCCATCGCCGCGATGCCATCGCGGTGCTTAGGTCATGGCCATTCCGCCGCACGCGGCCGAATAGTCAAAGAAAACCTCGCCGCGGCCGCCGCAACAGTGGCGGACGGCATGCGCGATGGCTTCCCGCGCCCATCGTGGGCATGGCATACTTTTTCGCGCCGCGCGCGGTGTTTAGCGTTGATCCTGGACGGATCGCCGTCGCGATCCCTTGTAGAGCGATGGGCGATGCGACGAGCACAGAGAAATTCAAATTCTTTCGCGTCGCTCTGAGGCCTAAGGCCTCGTGCATACTTCCCGTCGCCACGATTGAATCGCGGCGATGAGTTTTGCAGAGCGACGCGAAAGAATTTGAATTTCTCTGTGCTCGTCGCATCGCCCATCGCTCTGCAAGGGAGCGCGAGGCGATCCGTCCAGGATCAACACCGCGCGCGGCGCGAAAAAGTATGCCATGCCAGCGATGGGCGCGGGAAGCCATCGCGCATGCCGACCGCCACTGTTGCGGCGGCCGCGGCGAGGTTTTCTTTGACTATTCGGTCGCGTGCGGCGGAATGGCCATGCACTGAGCGCCGCGATGGCATCGCGGCGATGGAAGTATGCCCCCGGCCTTAAGGTGGGTTAGAGATAGGCCACGCCCCTGCCGTCGTCGTTGGCTGCGATATGTGGGTAACCGATGGACATATCAGTGTCTTATCCTTCCAGTTCAGGTCTGGTACCAATTCACTTACCACGAAGCGGTGGAAGGATTGGTTGGCCTGGGCGCGGAAAATCCGGACCAAGAACCTTGAATCCGAGTGCAAGCAACAACCGGCGGATCCTCCAACTGCGCTACGCTACCTACATTTGTCGTGTGTACTTTAATCCGATTACCAAAAAAACGCTTTTTAAATGTTTTCGGACTAAAATCCTTCCATATTCAATAATTCGCGTTCCTGTCAAATATATTCGAATTGCAATATCCACGAAAAGTACGTTTTTCGAAAATTTTCTGTGAGCATAGCTGCACTTAGTAGTGGTAGCAAAACATCGAGGAAGTCCTAGTCGTAGGTTGCCTTAGGACGTGGTAGTGTCTTGTCTAGTTAGGGGTCCGTAGGAATGACGCAGAGGGGGTCATGGGATTGGACGTCATTATGCCCTGACAGTGGCTAGACCTTTGCTGACCAAACAGCACTATGTGTATGTTGGTCGCACGCTTGTTTCACTCTGGCATTCGCTACTGTATTCCAACATCATCTGTGGCAGATCCACGGTTTGCGGTGTGGCGCTTCTCGCGTTCCCTTCTTGTGGCGGTGTCGTATGTCTGTGTATTGTGCGCAGACGGCTTTTGGTTCGGATACCCAGGGGAAGTGCAGGTAGGTGAGCTGGAACAGGATAGCAGCAGCGAACTTCTAGTGACTCAGCGCTCACCAACACCTCTGCCAAGTAAGTACAGCGAACCACGGCATCTATATGCTTTAGCCACACAGAGTTCTGAGCACCTGTTCATTTTGGAAGGGTGGGATCGTTGTCCACGGAAAAGTGGCGGGGTTGGCAAATCGATCGCTTTCTATGTCATCGCTCTTGTTGTTATCTCTCGTGTGTTGCGTCTTTCCTTTTCGAAGTATTCAGGCAGGATATGTAGCACTTTTCCGAGATTTTCCTTCCAGAAGACGGTCTCAAGATGGCCGATGAGGATGGCAAACAAGCTAAAGGAGGAACTCGACATGGACGCAGGAGTTTTTCATCACGAGCAAGCAGACGTACTTTATTTTCAAATTCAATATTGTTATGCGTCTATACAAACAAATGTGCAAACAAAAACAATCCGGCCGGTTAAAATTGGTGTGATCACAATTGAGGGCAATTCAATGACAATTGAACATGAGGACAATTTGAGGTGGAAGATGAGCTAATTACCTGCAGAGAAAGATTGAAAAGTGCATTTCGTGAAAATGCTGGTGTAGTCAGGGCCATCTAGCATTATAAAAGATTTGTTTAGCACAGATTTCTGCCTGGTGATTTCTTATTCGCGCTTTAATCTAAGTTCAAAAGCGCAGTTCTTCAATATGATACTAACCTTAGACTTTTAGGTGAGCACCAAATGCACAGCTGAATTGGTTCGTAAATTGCTATTACTACTGACTCAGGTCGCTCACTCTGAATTCAGAATATTCGCTAAGCGAAGTCTGTGTATCCGAAAAGAGATCTAAATAGTATTTTAAGGATTTTGTGCCTTTGAGATGCGAATTCAATTTTGTTATTCAGCGTCGTTCCGCGGTGGTCGTCGACGTTATGGAGGTGAATTTATGTATCCCAGCGGTGGCACAAAGGAGGACCCACTCAATCTCAACGCAGTCATCTCTGGCGACGAATCGGTATCTGCTGTGGAACCGAAAACTGAGGATTCGAAGCCGATTGATGTGGGTTTCCTAGTTCCCTTGTTGGGTTACGCTTGGGCATGCGCAGACTCGGTGAAGTAATTTTAATGCTCACGCACAGTAGGTTGACGCGACTTCTTGTCCCGAGCCATTGCTGGCCGCATTGACAACTTTCAGACAGTGGTAGTTGTGTCGTGGTTACTGCTTACTTATTCTGACGCAGTATAGCCCCACCTGAGATACATATTGGTATACATGCTGAACGTAATTTCTGAAAGGGTGCTTTATTACATCGAGGAAGTTCACTGAGGTCTAGAAGTTACGTGCTGCCTATTAACCTACCAATTTTTAGTAAACAAATGGTCATGTTGAAGTTGTTGTTGTTTCTATAACTCTCATTAGATTTGCAGGTAGTGATCCCCAAGAACATGAAGGATCCTTTAAATTTGAATGGTGTGGAGAAACAAAGGAAAAAGTAAGTGTTGTGGTTCTTCGACTAAATATTACCAGTTTTGTTTGTTAACGGCCTATTTTATATTGGAGTGTTTTCAGGAGAAAGCACACTGAGGAGACTCCCGTAGTCGAGGATCAGATCGTATCTCCTATACAACGAAAGCAGGTTCTTCCGTTTTTCTTCAGCTAACCCTGCAGCTGACCGTTTTCAAATGGAGCGATGTGAAAGGCTTCCCCACGTTCAGCTAATATTCCAGCACTGCCACTTAGTACCGTGCCGAACTTGCTCACGGTTCTTATGGTTCTATAGGCAGTGAAATTTGCGCCAGAATGAGATCCAGCAAGATATTTTTTCGTAAGGCCTCAGCTTTTCTCTTTGGATTTCGTCAGTGTATAATGAGAAAAGCTGTTGAATCCAGATGTCCTTCGTGCCTCGTTTCCAATCATTATAGTGGGACGTACTTTCCTCACTTGTTGGCGTGGCTTGAGCTATGTTTTTAGCCATATGTTTCTGCCTTCTGTTCACTCTTAATACAATGTTCTCTTTAGAAAAAGCAACGTCATCACGCGAGCCCAAGAAGGGAATCGAAGGAATCGTCTTCCGCCACCAGTCTTGAATCAGCCGCACCAGCAAACGCGGAAGGATCGAGCAAGGGAAGCAAACTGACTCCAGCGGAGTTGAGGAAGGCGCGACAGGAGCATTTTAATAACCGGTGAGGGGTTTTACGGCGACTACGCTACTTCCAAAGCGAAGCGAGTCTCAAGGTTTCTGACAAATTTTAAATATGCTGTAGGATTTATGTGCAAAAGAAATTATTCGAAGGATCGGACCTTGGTTTATCTCCATCGCGTGTTTTCTTGCGTGCCAGTATGGCGACAGATAAATAGCAATTTAGCATCAGCCTATCAACAAATACTTCTAGACAAATGGACTCCGTCCTGCTTCGACCTAAGAAGTGTGTGTTAGCTGCTGTGTTTCTGGAGAGGGTAAACGTGGTAAACACTTGTGTGTTGCGAAAGGTTGATCAGCGAAGCTATCTTGCTTTCAAAAAAAAAAAATCATTCATCTTATTGTACACTTTCCCATTACCGTGCCCATGTTCAGGTATTGCTATGGGAATTTCGATCGGTACTATGGAGCGCGGTTAGAACCTGGTCAGAAGGATAGCCGCTTATCGATATTACAAAAGGAGTGGTTCGAGAAAAAGAGCGTCCTTGATATAGGTTAGCACCGGTTCTATATTAGCCGCGTGATATAAAATTGTTGATGCATTCAGGCTGCAACGTTGGATTCCTGACGTTGTCGATTGCTCGCGACTTTGGTCCTCGTAGAATTCTCGGCATCGACATTGATGATCACCTCATTGGAGTTGCTCGCAAGAACATACGTCATTACTGCGACCAAGATATTGAGGTACCGTGTAAGTGTTGGCTCATTCAATTTGGCAAGCAGTGATTTTTTAGTTCGTTGGAAAATTTCCCGCGTCGTTCTGCACCAACTTTGGCCCGATTTCCAACCACACCTTATCATTTTCGACAAAATTCCCGGACAACGTCTGGTTCCGTCGAGAAAACTATGTCTTGGAGAGCGATGAGCTGTTGGAGACGGTAAGTTCTTGGCAGTTTTTTTTCGAACAGATTCATTATTTGAGGGGATCACGACTAAACAGCCAGAGTGGCGACGAGTTTTCGCCAGGAGGAGACGTCTTTTCCTACACTACTCGGGGCAGTCGTTACGTGACCCCACGACAGTAGTTTTTACAAACTTCTTCCGGTAGTTCGCGTCTGACGACAGAAAAGCACGATAAACACGAAAGAAACTAACGAAAAGCAGATAACACTGAAGAAACTGGAAAAGTGGCAGAGGGGGTGATGAAGAAAGCGTTCGTCTGTTCCAATGTGTGAATTACATTCGAATTACATTAGCGAAAAGCGTACAGTATCCATATAGGGAAGGTTTTGTGCAAGCGCCTTTCAGCATTCCTTCATTTTTACCTGAAGTTACTTCGACGAAGTTGAAATTTTTGCTTTTCAAACGCCTCACTGTTTTTAGCGTGTAACTTTTAAATCACGCAAGCTCCTAATAACACGCTATACGTCAAATTAGTTGGAAGCATCTGCAGCTGGATTCAACATAATGTCTGGATCTGACTGCTGCGGTCGAGGTTTCTTTATTTTATTTATTTATTTATTTATTCAATACATTCGAGATAAGCGCAAACGCCAGAAAAAAAAGTATTCCAACAACAGAACAAGGTTTATCACAATGCAACTTAATCAGATGCGAGAGGATGCTCTCACTTTTCTTCTGCTCAGTGAAATGACTAGCATCTACATGGATTCCCTTCTTGACACTCCATTCGCTGCTGGATGCACCGAGAAGTAAATATCGCGCTCTTAGGACTAATTTTTATCTGAAAACTGAACTCAGTCAATTCGGTTACTTTGAGCCTCAAAGTGGCTGGTATCGAGGTTGTAAGCTCTCATAAGGATGTTTTGTTGCGATCAAAGCTCAAGCGCCAGGCGGAACTCGAGCCCGCACACCCTGCTGACCGGGCGGGAATGCTCTGTGCCATTACACGTAATGTGTAATATGTAATGGCATAGAGCATTCACGCCCAGTCAGTAGGAGGTGCGGATTCGAGTCCCGCCTGGCGCTTGTAAAACGATTCCGACGAATGCACCCCTGAATAGTCACCCTATACCGATCTGCGCCCTCTTAGCTTAGAGATCGCGCATCGGCGTCCGCGTTGCCACGTTCGATCGATGTCTTGTGCACCCGTGATGGCATCGCTGGCATGGTGCAGTGGAAGGGGCGTCGCTTCATGCGAGGGAGGTGGAGAGCGTGTGCACAATTCTGAGGCATTTTTGCGCTCTTTTCCGAACTCAGATCGGCATTCGCTGAGCGACGAGAGGTTCGCATGTGTAATGCTAGGCATGAAAGATTTCGCGCTCCATCGCCAGCGAGCGCCTAAATGATATGGTAACCATTCGATCGCGTTTAAAGGCGTCTGGCATACCTCCGAATCGCTCCAGCGACTGGTCGCGGCGATAGTGTTGCGAAGGTAGCTTCGCAGTTCGTAGCTACCCGCGCAACACAATCGCCGCGAGCAGTCGCTGGAGCGACTCGGAGGTATGCCAGATGCCAACACCCCGATTACATCTGAACTGGTCCCCGAAAAGTTCCGTCACGCGCGAGCGGCGAGAGGCAGACGAGCAGAGTGAGTCTCCAGATTGGGCTAGGGAAGGGACTCCGGAGTGTGGCGAGCAGGGAGGCGTGGAGTGCACGAGACGACACGACGAAAAACCGCGCGCCGTCTCGGCACTATGCCAAGCGGACCAGTTCTCCGGCAACGCAACACCCCCGTGCAATCGATTCGGTCAGGTGTTCGCGTTGGAGCGCGCTTGCGCACTGCACAGTGGAGCCGAAGCGGGACAGGCGTCCGGCGCGTTTGGATGTCCGCCGCTGTGCAGCGTTTCTAAACGCTTTTGGTGGTGGGTGCCATCCAAACTGCTCGTGTGGAAACTGTTTCTGTCGCTCAGGGGGAGTCCGCGGCTGGGTTCTGCGCTACAGCTGGAAAAATACGGAGAAAACGCCACCAAATTGTGTAGGCGCCAAAAACCCTCGAATCTCAAATAGTCAGTTGAAACGCAAAGACACCACAACGCAGGAGAACCGAACTCCCGACCTTACTCTATGAAGCGCCGCCACTACCCATTGCGCCCGGAGCCGCTTGGCTGCGATGCCATCGCGGCTGTACAAGAGCGTACGAGACAGCCAGTGCGCGGTTTCCGCGCTCCACCGCGAAGTTCTGACCCAATCGATTGCACGGTTTTTTAACGCGATTTAAACATTCGGTGGTGTGTTCGTCAGGATCGTGCTTCTCCTGGCGCTAGAGTTTTGATCGCAACAAAACATGGTTACGAGTGCTCACTGAACTCAGTCTTCTACAAGCGGTGAAATGACAGCATACTTGCTAAAATATTGCTCGAGCACTATTGTACTTAATGTACCGCACTAAATTTAGTTCAAAATAGGTCGTACTTGGGGTAATCTGCCATGGGAAGAACGAATATCATAGTCTTTTTTTTTGCGGAAATGCCTTATAAGCCCGCTATATTAAGTTTGAGTCGCCCCAGGCCTTGCGAAATAGCGCGCGCTGGTAAGAGACGCAGAGACTCCGCCCCCTACCAGCACGCATTCGCGGCAGTCTCCGAGGGAGGGGGGGGGGGGGGGTGGGGAGTTACCACAGCATGCCGTGGTGTGCAGCCGTGGCAACTAGATACACACGGCGGATGTAGATGTAGTCTTATCTCCTCTTTTCGATTACAGATTCGGATCTTATTTTCTTTCGAATTGAGCAAGGGAGGGAACTCTAGGATGAAGGCAATTTTAACGACTCCGGGCTGGTGGGCCCACACCCCGGAGTCCCTTCCCTGCCCGATCTTGTGCTCTCCTCCGCTAACGCGAAGGAGAGCACACAACAGCTTTCATGGCTTTTCGAGATTTCAAGACCTTTGCCCTGGCTAAGGCCTGAGTTATACTCCCGCGGGAGCATCCGCGGAAGGGCGGGAATCGCGCCGAGACTCCTCACCTGGCCAATCGCCGCGCCTCGCCACGCCCGCCTCCGCCGTGCACCATTGGTCCGCGGACGTTCCGCGGATGCTCCCGCGGGAGTATAACAGAGGCTTAACCTCTGATGCAGACCAAAGACGGCGAAATAGTGCGCATCGGTAGGAGGCGCACACTCTGCGTCTCTTGCTAGCGTGCGCTATTTCGCAAGGCCTTGGGCGATTCGAGCTTAATATAACGGGCTTATACGGCATTTCCGCAAAAAAAAAAAACGACTATGATATTCGTTCTTCTCATGGCAGATTACCCCTAGTAGACCTATTTTGAACAAGATTTATTGCGGTACACTAAGTACAATAGTACCATTGCTCGCACTGTGCACAGCATTTTCGGCCTGATGTGGTGACTGTGTTCCATTATCTGACATTTCTCACTGCATTAAGATGTGCGATGAAACAAGACAGCCCGTTGCCGGTGAACTGGTCCTCCTGGCAGTGTGCTGAGGAGGCGCGCGGTTTTTCGTCGTGTCGTCTCGCGCACTCCACGCCTCCTGGGGCCGTATGCTCGTGTTCCCCCGTTGGGGGAGAATCATTCAATATCAGCATATTATATCACGCCCCAATCCCCCATTGGGGGAGACTCGGGGTAGACGAGCATACGGCTCCTGCTCGCCACACCCCGGAGTTCCTTCCCTAGCACATTCTGTGCTCACTCTGCTCATCTGACTCTCGCCGCTCGCGCGTGACGGAATTTTTCGGGGACCAGTTCACGTTCCAAGCCTGTGACCGGCAACCGTAAGTCAATCGATGAAGGAGAATAGGCAGGTACAGTCGAGTAACTGTGCGTTAACAAGGCCCAAGATTTATCTACTCAGCCAGCGTTTGCGAGTTGCTGTTTGATTTCCTCATGCTTTGCCGTTATGATCGGTCATCCTCCTCCCACTGCTAGGACTATCGCTTAGTGCACAGGAATGTAAAAGTTATTACAGTCTCCTCTCGTTATAACTCATATGGAGGGACCGGAGAAAATCCGCGTTAAAACGAGAGTCGCGTCCTAACAACCGGAGCTGGCCTTTTTTTACACCTTTTTACACGTAGATTAATGTAAAAGTGCTAGGCACGCCGATAGGCGCCCCGTCACGCCTATCGGCGTGCCTCGCACTTGCGCGCTTCACGCGATGTTACAGTATCACTAAGCTAAGGAAATCACATCGAGCTAGCTGCTATACTTGTACAGCTTTTTTCCCCTTACATAGGAGTAAAAAAGGTTCGCAGTACGTACAGTGTATAGTATGATAGGGCGATCTATTGGTTCCTCACTACTAGTCCTCCCTTAGTGAAGCGGTCCCCCATTACTGGTACTGGTCCCCTCAATGATCCACCCTTAGCGGACAACGTCTTCGGCACACCTTCTGGATCCCCAGGCACATTGGACGACGTCTTTGGCACGCCTTCTGAGTCCCAGGCACGTCATGCGACGTATTCCGCACGTCTTCCGAATCCCCTGGCACGTAGAAGACGTCTGGGTGGGTGTTTTTCTCGCGCTACGTAATTTGATCAGTATCGATTGACGATCACTGATACTGCAAAAACGAACTTCAGATTCGTGTTGTGCGACCTCGACTACCCCAGGGCTGAAGTTTCCAGGCATGTAGAAGACGTCTACGTATTCTCCGCTATTTTCCCGCACCATAATTTGATCAATATCGATTGATCGCGATCGATACTTCACAAACGAACTTCAGATTCGTGTTTAGCGACCTCGATTACCCCAGGGCCGAAGTTCCCAGCTGGGGAGGGGACGTCTGGGTATTTTTCGCTATTTTGTGTCGTAATTTCCCCCCTATTTTCCCCCGAATTCCCCCACCCCTATTTTATAATTTCTGCGGCGGCGCCGATCCATAGTATGACTCGACTCATCGCTTAGCGCGTTACTGTAGAGTATGATCGCATGCAATGACCAAATATTTATCAAAGATAAAATATGTGTGACTATGAAGAGAGTGTGAAGACAAAGAACATCCTTAGATTATTAATGAAGTCCTCATGCACAGGTATAACAGATATGGGTGAGGAGTAATGAGCACCAGAGGTGAGTTAGAAGTGATCAACAACAAAACTGTGTAACGTGATGTTACAAGATCTTTTGCCGCCATCAAAACTCTCGCGCCGGGCGGGACATGGACCCGCACTCTATCTTCCAGGCAGGATGCTAGCCCACTACGCTATCAACGCTGTTAAATCGCACGCCACATCCGCGATCCTCGTTGCAGTGGCTTCTCAGCACTCTACCACTCTCCCACGATATCGGGATGTTGCACGCAATCAAAGAGAGCTGTTGCTGTAATCCTGTCTGGAAAGCAGAGGGTGCATGTACAGGTCCTGCATGGCGCGAGATTTCTGGTCGCAACGAAACAACATATGACAGCATTTAGTCTCTATAACAGCTGCTCTAGGCTTAAAACAAATGTGTAGGATTTCCTACTATATATAATCGGCTAATGTCACGAGTCCGTCACAGGGAGGGGACTGATGTCAAGAGATACCTACGACAGTGCGGCGTATGCCAGCCGGGTTATCTTTCAGCTTAAATTGGAGATTGCTGGCGAACTATATCTTGGCGGCGGATCAGCCAAGTTTACGATATAATCAGGTAAAAAACGCGTCAGGGTATAGATGGGGATCAAGTGGGGAGCGTAGGAAACGTAGAAGACGTACGGCAGATGTCGCCCAACGTCGTAGGTATCCAGAAGACGTGATGAAGTCGTCGTCCATGGTGCGTATGGATACAAAAGACGTGCCCTAGACGTCGTCCAATGTGCGTTGGGATTCAGAAAACGTGCCGCAGACGTCGTCCAACGTGCGTAGGGATGCAGAAGACGTGATGAAGACGTCGTCCAACGTGCGCAGGAATTCAGAAGACATGCTGCGGACGTCGTCCAAGGTGCGTAGGGATTCGGAAGACGTGCCGAAGTCGTCGTCGTCCATGGTGCCTATGGATTCGGAAGACGTGCAGCAGACGTCGTCCTACATGTGTCGGTATTCAAAAGACTTGTCGCAGACACGGACTCCACCTAATTTACAATTTCTATTGACGTCGTCGAATGTGCGTTGGGATTCCGAGTAAGAGGACCAGTAGGAGGGGACCAGTGAAGAGGGGATCAGCAAAGGGTACTACAAGAGGGGGAATAAGGGGACCAGACCAGTTTCCCTCAATATCACCCAATGTGCGCCGGGTTTCTGAAAACGGGTCGTAGATAACGTGGCAACGAGGTGACACGTGAGTCGGGACTCAGTGTCACATGTGATTGCTTGACTGACTCTCACTCTCACCAGCACATAGGTAAGGAATTATTAGCGGGAGGGGGGGGGGGGGGGGAGGGGGAGGGGAGGTAGTGAGGGTGACTATGGGATTCGGAGGAGTCGACCAATACCGATTAATTTTAATTATTTTTCTGTAGATTAAGCACTTCGGATTGGGACTCTCATTATCTGTTTCTCAGCACATAGAGAACGGGCACTTCGGAGCCGTGAAGATTCCGCCCTACCATATCCTGCTGCACTAATCTATGTAGTGGAACCATTTTTTACTGAAAGTAAAAGTTACTAAAAGTAAGAAGGGGTCTAAAGAAAAAAGAAGGAAGATTGTGGTTGTTCTATTATCGGGGTTTGGGGGCGAAGCCACCAGCCAGACGTTTGGCGGCCGCTAGGCTTCTGATAAAGGAAATCCTTCAATTTACGGCCGCTTATAACGAATACCGGAAGTTTTACACTGTGCGCAACATGTTGCTGACCATGAACACTTTTGTGAGCTGCGCACAATGAAACACCTCTATATTCATCTAAATCATTGTCGCACAGGTGCTGGTCGCGACTACGAACGAGGCAATATAAGAGTAGATCTGGTCGTAGTCGTGGTCATCATCTTGCTCCTCTTCATTTTCCGTGTGGGACCGGAATTTCGCGCTGGCCGCGTTATAACGGAAGTGGCTTTGAACGCAGAATTTTCCCCAGATCCGTGCTATAATGGGAATAACGTTGTATCCGACGCGTCTTAACCAGAGTTGGTTGGTACTTTCGTAAAGGTAAGCTGGGCGGGGCCAGAGAAAGCCTACGTTATATCGAGAGTTGCGTCTTATCGGAGGCGTTATAACGGGCGCGGACTGTATTATATTAGGATCCGTTTTATCCGACGTCGTGCGAGAAGTTGCACAGCGAATTTAGTTCAAAGAATATCCTTACGGCTTCCTCGCTAATCAGTTGGAGCAGAAGAAACAAAGAGGAAGATCTGAATTGGTCATGCAACGACACTCGCTGTATTGTAGGAAAATTCGTCCATTTTTGGCGGCCGACTCTTTGCTGTTTAATAAACTAAATACCATCTCACCCATCACCAAGAGATGGAGGGCTGGGTTGACACGAACGCCGAATCGACATTATTGGCCGACTCTGCTAGTTTGTCGTCGGAATTAACCATTGATACCGAAATAACGTTGGTCATGATTGTGCATGTTCTTGTGGGCGTCGCATAACTTGATTCAAATTGTAGGTGGAGGAGGAATTCGACGTCATTCTGGCCTTGAGTATAACGAAATGGATCCATCTGAACTTTGGCGATGACGGGTTGCGACGGTTTTTCCGCCGTGCCTTCAATCAACTACTGCCAGGTGGTAGATTCATCCTGGAACCGCAACCTTTTGCTAGTTACAGGAAGAGAGCAAAAATGACGGTGGGTTCTTGCTTCTTTTTAGATTCAGTTAAGGATGAATATCCTTATAGGATACGCTGAAGGCTAACTACACGGCCATTGAATTCAAGCCGGAAGACTTTGAAATGTATCTCATTGAAGAAGTTGGTTTCGACTCCGTAGAGCACCTCGGCTGCCCTTGTGCAAAGACGAAAGGTGAGTGTTGGAAATCTAGCGAGCTTACTTTTCCTCGACTATACCCCAAAGCCAAGTTGAAGTATCTGCATAGCATCTCCGCTGGAGTGTTAAATGATGACAGTTATCTCGTAAAATGGATATAGCGAGTTCGCAGCCAGTAGTGCGTATCTGAGTATGCGAAGATTTCTTCACCATTGCGCCTTTCGAATTTACTGTAAGATTTGATTTTTGCCGTGCGAACAAAGCGATTGTATTGAGAGAAGGGTTGGATAAAGTTTGAAACTATTGGGCCGGGACGAAAGTGTGCTTTTTCGAAGAGATGAGCTCTCGGTTTTGTGGTCACTCCCTGCATTTTTGCGAGGATCTTCCCACGGCTTCTCATAAGGGTTCTCCATTTGTGTTTCAGGTTTCGAACGACCTGTTGATGTGTACCTAAAGAAACCGCCGCGATTCTTGGAAAAAGGAGATGGCTTGGAGCATGAAAGCAAGAGTAATAAATAAGCCTGAAAAAGGCATTTGGCGGTTCTCAACTTCAAGTTATCCGTATCACTTGAAGTCCTGTATCTCGTGAGTTTGAAAACGGTGTTGCTTTGTTCTCTTAGCCAGGTGGTGAATCTGCGCGAAAACGATTGCCGATGACTAGCGCTGTGTTTCTTGTTGTTACTCCCAATTGTTAGTTTTACATGCTTATGTTAGAATGCTATTTCTTTCCGTACGAGTGTTTGGTAATTGTTGTGGTCCATGAACTCAGCGTTGTTGTACGTTTGCGTCACGTTGCATGTCGGTTTGTCTTTGTTTAATAAAAGATTTCGCTGTGGACATGTTGCGATTTCCTACTTGGATTTCCATGATGCCTATGCCTCCTTTACATTCATGTGCCTTTTCCACATTCTGAGTCGGTGTCTTTTTGTTCTCGCGAAAACAGACTTTAGATCTAGGAGACGATGTCTGGACCATTGCGGAAAATACCTAGAATCATGGCTAAGTCCGCCAGAACGTCGAGGACGGCCTCATCCACGCTCGGTACGTACCGCACTGTCCCCCTTAGGGCTTATTGTCAGCAATTCATAGTGCCTTTCGGATCATTGCGCTGTTTCAAAAAAAAAAATCAGGTGCATTTGTCTTTTCAGCGGGTAAAGCGAGAAATGAGGATGTGGTAGAGGAAATCTCGATAAGGTCGAAGGAGCTGGACGACGATCACGAGCAACTGTTAGTAAGGGATGGCATCGTTGTCGGCCTCCAGCAGCCAAATGGGCGTTTCGTTGATGAAACTGGCGTGCAGGTATTGCTTTCGAGGAGCCAGATGCAACTAATAGCGGATTAGTTTCAACTCTATGGGTTTCCTGTGAAAATCTTTATGATCAGCCCAACGCACATAACTTACGTACTTCTCAATACATTCCAGCTATTGTTCAAGATTGAGAACTCCTGTGTGGTTTATGATGTTCCTTCATATTGCTATAACATTTTGCTGTTTTTTCAACTGTTCGTTGTAGCTTATGATGCTTGACTTGTTCTTGTGTCCATCATTATACGCAGTAGATAAATAACTGCGCAAGTGAGACGCGTGATGTTTCTTCAAATGCGTATTACTCAGGTACCAAGCTCTGTTGTACTCTCCTATCCGCGCACAAGGAGAATAGTCATCGAAAGTACGAGTGAGAGCGCCGACGACTACGAACCTTATATACCGACAATCCTGCCAGGTGTGGACATATGTGTTTTTCGCATGGCGGTAGTGATCAGACGTATATGAGCACGTGCCAGTAACACTTGCTCGCAGCGGTCGGGGATAGTTTCTCGCTCAATACGAGGAATAGTCACTTCGGGGGTTTAGTAGTGAATTTTTGAGCACAGGATAGCATTTGACAATCATTTGATCTTTGATGAAGTAAGCTGACAATAAGTTTTAGGTGAAACCTATCTAGTTAACATTACCAGTTGAGAATGTGTAATAGTCCGTTCGCCAAGACTGAGTATTCGCAACTTCTTCTGTGTCGCATAGTTTTTATGTGTTTTAGGTGTGGCGGATGAGGTTGAATCGTATCCCTGCCCTCTTTGCCCGGAAAGAGTATTTTTGACCTCTTTCGGATTAGAACGACACTCCACAGAAAAGCATCCGGCACACCTTCAGGAGGTCAGTATTTTAGTTTTAATTTTCCCTCATTCTCATACCGTGCGATTTTTCTTTTCGCTAGTCTTTTTTTTTAATTCTGAAGAGGTTCTCTATTGAACGTTCATCATTAGCTCTCCTCACCACGCTTATGTCTCATACAGCGATTCGTTCTGGTCTCTCTGTTGTGATTACGATCCTTTTGCATTCAGTTTGCTTTGCTTGACTGGCCAATCATGAGGTGAAGAAGTTGTGTTCAGATTGTTGACCACATAGAAACGATCAGTGCGGAGTGGCGGAGAAGAGAAGAAGAGCTGGCTAGAAGAAGGGATCGCATGTATTCTTCACGCTTGCGGCAAGAGAACATTGCTCGGCACGCTATTGAACAAGTGGCCAATGGAACTCTAGGCCACTTTGGCGGTAGGAATCGTTCATCATTACTTACATTCTATCCACTTCTTTTTCGGATCAGCCCGCCGAGCCATCCATTCGGAAGGGTCCTCGATAACAATTTTTGGAATATACGATGAGCGTATGTGTGGCTTACATGCCCAAACCAGTTGAGCCTTCGGATTTCGAGTTCAGTGGTGTTCTGACTACAGAAGGTCTTGCGAAGAGTTTCGTTTTTCATCTGATCACGAACTGTGATGTCGGTATCCATGTGAAGCACCCCATTGTCAAGACATGGTTTCTGCGGGTTAGAGTTCAGAACTATCCGCGTTTCGGTTCAAAAGGTTGGCTTTTCTGTGGAACGATAGTCTCATTTTTTGCTATCTCCACGCTATGTCTCCTGGATGGGCACCAGCTTAGAGAGCCGGAGGCCAAACCGGCCTTGCCAGTGCTGCTGCGTACTTCTCTGATACGTGCAACTTCGTTCTGCCGCACCATAAAGCAAGCTATAATATTTGAATTGCTCGACTAGTTCAATCAGGGAGCCGTAGAATTTTTGACCTAAAGCCAAGATCACACTACGAAACCCCGAAATGTCAAGTGTCAAGCAAACTCAAACTGAATTCCTCCTTGGCAAGGAACAAACATAACGTGTTCTACGACAGTGCCGAGACTTCAAGTCGAGAGCTCGGAATTTGTTGTTTTGAGTGTTCTTGTGCGCTTTTTCGGTGATGGAAAGCGCGCTTGTTCTGCGATAATTTTAGTGTAACGAGGTTAAACATCGAATGACCGGATTGCGTGAGGAACTTAGGGAGGACCAGGATGGTTCCCCATGCGACTGCATGTATATTGTGTGCTCCTCTGTTTGGCAGCAAGTTAATGGGAATATAAGGCTTCCATTAGAGCTGAGGAAGACACCAGGCATAGCATCCACAAAATCCTTTAGTGAACCTTATTTTTTAGCTGTTCCATGAACATAGTTCCTACGGGTTGCTCTCATCTCACATGCAAAGTGCAGGCTATGCAATAATTAGCTGCACACTTGTTTAACCGAGACTGAAGGTTTACTGAAGTACACGCAAGAGGACGTACAACCCTCTATCGTGCAACTCTGTATTTTTCGTTTACGTGTTCATTCTAATAGGCAATTCAAGTCACCACGTGCATAACGCGTTCTCTAGGTTCAGCACTGCAGATCATTGTCGTCATCTTGAGCTTGAAAAAGAAGCCTGGGAACTTGGTGATTTTTGGGACATTTCTTTACACCGGTTTCAGTTTACGGAAAAATGGCATCACTATGTGCGCGTGACGGAGCAATTGGAGGAGGCGCCGATTTCTTTCGCGCGCACCCGGTCCCAGGTTCTTGGTTCGGGAACCGCCCAGGCCAACGAAGCCCTGCATTCCTCCGATGTCGATGAATTGGCATCAAGCTTGCCTGGAAAGGATGAACCACCGGCACAAGTGCCACGACTTCTGTAAGCCGTCTTCAGAAATCCGACACACACTGAACGATGTTGAAGGAAATGCTGGTCCCTCACCCCCTTATTCACGCTCCCCCTCTAGCGGTCCCTCTTTGTTGATCCCCTCCTATTGGTCGCCCTTACTCGGAATCCCTACGCAAGTTGGACGACGTCTTAAGTTCGTCTTCCCAATCCTTACGTACGTTGAACAACGTCTTTAGCACTTCTTCTGAATCTCCACGCACGATGGACGACGTCTGGCGCACGTCTTCTGAATCCCTACGCAAGTTGAGCGACGTGTTCAGCACGTCTTCTGAATCCCCACGCACGTTGGACGACATCGAGCGCAGGTCTTCTGAATCTTGACTCACGACGTCTAGTGTAGGTCCTCAGAATCCCTACTCACGTTAGACGACGTGTCTAGCACGTCTTCTGAATCAAGACGCACGCTGAGCGATGTCTTCAGCACTCCTCCTGAATCCCTACGCTTTGCACTTGACCCCTTTTCATACCCTGACGCGTTGCCCGCTGAATATCTCGTGAACTTGGACGATCAGCCGCGAAGGATATGTAATAGTTCGCCAGCAATCGCCCATGGTTAAGCACAAAGAAAGCACGGCTGGCATACGCCGCACTGTCGTAGGCATCTCTTGGCTTCAGTCGCCCTCCACGTGACGGACACTTGACACTATGTTATGTTATGTTTATGCATAAGGCCCCGTTTATACTTCGTCGCAGCGCGATGCGATGGCCACGCAATGAGGGCAAATTGATCGATCGCGTCGCACAATCAATATGGCCACTATACGTGGCGTCGCGTCGCGCCGCGAAATGCAGAAGCTTGTGAATGAGGCAATTCGTACTATTCGCCGATTATATGTAGTAGATTAAGATAATAGTGGAGCATTTCTTCCTTGTGCGCTCCAGCTTCTTGGTATTTGTTTGAATTAGGATAATAATTGAATATATTTACAGTCGCAACGGCTTCTTCAGAAGGGATGAACACAGATGGAGAAGGTAGTGGCGATTCGAATGAGGTAGTGAAGGAGCAACGGTTTAAATCCTGCAACTTGTGTGGAATGCTGATCGATGCGGAAAGTCCTACAGCGATGGAGCATCATCTACTCGAGCACAAGAAGAACGACGACCTCAAACACAAGCTGCTGGCACGCTATGGAGCCGAGGTTGGGATCTGCTTCATTGACAAAGTGTATACGGGGGTGTGATCAGTTTTTAAGCAGCAAGAAGCACGTTGAATTCGCATTGCATCCTTAGAAAGATACTCGGTACCATATGGGAAGTACACCTATCTAGCAGTCAATTTACTGACATTGAAGGACTTATAAGCTTGATCTTGAGTTGATAAACTGATTTGAACAGTAACATTTGTAATGGCCCAGCGACCGGACTACTTGTGTGTTGAGAACAACGGCGGATAAATAGTCGTTTATCACGACTAACGCAATAACACTACAAAAAAAAGGGGAGGGGGAATCCGGAGAATGACGAACGAACGTCGGGTGGTGAGGCGCCCTTTTATAGGTGGGCGCGAGAACAGATGATCACGGATCGGCCGGGGGAACGATCGAATGAGATCAACACTTGTGCGCACAACTCCCCCCTTCCGGATGCGACGTCCCTGTCGCGGAACAGGACATAAGAACAGGACATAAATACTGGGATAAAACAAAACAACAACTCTTTGGTACACCGGCATAGCAAAAAGTAACACGTACAGAACAGATCATGTCAAATCGACGTATTGTTTGAGTTGGAAATCATATGATGAAGCAGGGAAAGTCGATGATTAGAAATCGACGATGATTCCGAGAATAGTGAAAGGAAATACGAAGATCGAGTTCTCAGAAGTTATGGAGACCGAATGCTCTCTTGTTGTGGTATGACGTGTAACGGCTTCCACGGTTGCGACGTCCACTGTATTGTCCTCGAGCGTAGTTGCGATTCCCATAATTGTCGTTGCCATGTTGCAGTTGTCGCTGCTTCGACACCTCCTCCGAGCTGCGAGTACTTAACATTTTCTTCTTCAGACTGTAGGCGAACTTCCGGCTCTGAGGTTGCTCCAGGATCTGGTACAGCTCCTCCTTAACAATCGGCATGAGCAGGTCTTGAACTGAACTTAGGAAAGCTTTTGCGGCATGTGCTGGGTAGACTGATACTGCCGTGTTCCGTGTTGATTCGCCCAGACATGCGAACGGTTCAGTGATCGAAGGTACGGCTCCATACGTGACGACAACGTTCGAACGCATTGCCGCGGAAGATTCCTTTATCACATCGAAGGCTTCGCTCGCATTTTTTCTATTTGTGCTCCATGCAGCTTCTCCTCTTGGTGCGCTCACTCCTATTAGCTTTGTTCCCTTTCGCACCAAATTCGTCATTGCCATCGCGAAACACTGCCAACTGGATGCTTCAACAGGCTCCTCTGTCGTGGGCGTTACGAATATGCACGCTTTTACGGCTCCTGCTGCTTTGGCGGCATGAACCACATCGGACAGGGAGTTGTAGATGATGACGCTCACATTGTCCAACGGCTTGATAACCCTGCCGAATCCACGGAATCCTGCCGGCAAGATTAATAAGATCTTCCGAACCGGTCCTTCCACCTTCATATCGTCCCACGAGTGCGTCTGGGCATAGCGGATTCCTGCATTTGCTAGATCATTTAGCTGTGCGATATCGATGTCCACATTTTCCTTGTGCGTCATAGCGATCGGCGTGCCGTCGTGAAGAATCAGTGCACGTAGCAGGTGGTCGCAGTGCCGCTTGTAGTACGCATAAGCCTTTTGTACTCCTGACATCGTGACGAAACTGTATGATGGGGACCTCATTAGGTATCGTTTCTTGTCCGCGTCGGTCTCGTTTTCATAGATGGAGAGCATTCGCGCTAGAGAGAATACAGAATGCACAAGGAGAGAACGAATGACATGATCACGCTCGTCTGGGACCACATCAGCAAATGTCTTAGATCGAATTGAGCAGCAATAGTCTTCTGTATCGTCTCCGCGTCTTCCTTCGCCTGGGCATACAAAGAACAATCCCAGTGGAGAGTTATCAGAGTGGCGCGAGTCCGTTGTGGCTCTGAAAGAGATCGAATTGTTTTCCGACACTTTGCCACGTTTATCTGTTTTCCTTGTAAAGCCTCTTCTAACACGCTTCGTTCTTGTTTCTATTGCTGTGTCGTCTATCTCGTGTGGTATGACAACGAGGGCATCGTGCTGCACCCTTATAGGCTCGTCACTACTATTAATATTGGTAACAAGGGCGGAATTCTCACTAACATCCAGCACCCTGTATGGACCACTCCAACATTCCGTCAGCTTTGGATGTCGCGACTGTGCCTTCTCCCTGGGCAGACTCATGTAGACCCTGTCACCTATCTTCGGTAGTTTTGCCGTATCTACCCTGTTCCTTTGATCGTATCGTTCCTTCATTTTTAAATTATACGTCTCATTTAGTTCCTTGGTACAATCCCGAATGTGCTGAATCCCTGCCATGAGTTCACTTTTATAGTCATCGAAATCGATGTGATTCCAGGATAGCACGTCTCTTGGTATCTCATTAGAAGGGATATTGGGATCAAAGGCATGTAGGATGAAGAAGGGACTGTCCCCTATAGCTTCGTGAGGAGCCGAATTATAGGCAAAAACAACCATTGGAAGAAGAACATCCCACTGCGCTGGGATTACAGTTTTCTTTTTCAACATGCGACATATAGTCCCTATCGCTCTCTCGGTGATCCCATTTTCCCTTGGGTTGTATCCCTTTGTCAGCGATTGCTCGATTCCAGCTATCTGGCAGATTTCTGACAAAACGCTGTTAACAAATTCGGGGCCTTGGTCCGAGTTCAAACATTTTGGCCACCTGCAACCGTCGCAAATCCATCGCTCGAACAGCGTTTTGGCTACGGTCCTAGCCGTTTTGTCTGGGATTGGGTACGCTCCTACGAACTTAGAAAAGTGGTCTATGGCTACTAAAGCGTAACGGTTACCACTTTCAGCTAGGCCAAGTTCGACTACATCAATACCCACTAATTCGAATGGCCGTGATGTAGTAATGGGCTTAAGAGGTGGCACAGTTTTTTCGTGGGCACGGGTAAGAAAACATTCCCTGCACGACCTTGACCATTTGCAGATATCTTGTTCCATCCCTTCCCAAAAAACCGACTTCTTGAGTTTTCGGGTAAGCTTTCTGCCATTGAGATGACCGGCCATCATCCCAGCATGTGCCTCGTCAAAGATTGCTCTCCTTCTCTTTCTGGGTACCACTGCTACATTTCCATGCTGCATCACGATTTTTAGTACTCCGTTTTCGATAACGAAGTCAGCAGTACTATACTTTCTGTTGCACCTCGGTAGGCGAACTTCTTTACTTTCTTTGGCATCTTCAACAACCGTTACGATTTCCTTATAGACGGGATCATTTCTCAACTCCATTAGCCAACCATCCTTCTCTATGTCTACCTGGCCTACAATAGCGTTGTGCTCCGGGCAAACTTCCATTTCTTCGGACACACCTGCAACCGCTCCTCTGGATAGGGCATCTGCCACAGAGTTGGCTTTTCCCGCGACATACTGGATCTCAAGGTTGTATTTTTGAACTTCCAGTGCCCACCGCAGTACTCTAGCGGAAACATTGGTTTGTTTGAAAAGACAAGTTAACGTCTTGTGATCAGTTCTTACGATTGTCTTCAGACCGTATATGAAAAAATGAAATTTCTTTAGCGCAAATACAACTGCTAGGGCTTCAAGGTCGGTAACATGATAGTTTTTCTCTGCTTTCGATAGGGCTTTTGACGCAAAGTAAAGTGGATGGAGCATTTTATCCGACCCCTCCTGGCATAGTACCGCCCCTAGCCCTTCGTTTGAGGCGTCGGTGTATATGATAAACGGTCTGGATCCTTCACTTGCTGCCACTATGTCCGGCTGTGCAAGAATTGGTGCCTTCGTCATGACATCTTTCAGCTTTTCAAAAGCATTTTGCTCGACTGAGGTCCATTGCCACGAAGTCTTTGGGCTAGTGAGGTTATACAGCGACTTTGCTATTTTCGAGAAGCCCAAAATAAATTTTCTGTAATAAGATGCCATTCCGAGGAACGTTCTCAACTCGGCCACATTGTTCGGTTTGGGATACTGGCGGATGTTAGAAACTTTGTCTGGGTCTGTTCCTACTCCGTGCGCGTTAATAATGTGTCCTAGGAACCTTACTTGGTCTCGGAAGAACTCGCACTTCTGAGGTTTGAACTTGAGATGGGCTTTTCTGAACGCCTCGCACACCAAGGTCAATACTTCGACATGCCTTTCCACGGTTTCTGTTGCCACTAACAAATCATCTATGTATACAAACACCTCGCTATCTTTGAGACCCAATTCGTTCAGGACTAAATCCATTAACCGTTGGAAGCGCGCAGGGCTTGTCGACAATCCAAAAGGTAAAACCTCGAACTGGAAGAGGCCTTCGCTTGTAGTGAAAGCGCTCTTTTCTTTAGCTGTTTCCGAAAGTTTTATTTGCCAATATCCAGATGCTAAGTCTAATGTGGAGAATACCTTCTTCCCGCTTAGACTCTGGATTATTGCATCAATCGTTGGCAACGGGTACGAGTCCTGTTTCGTGACTTTGTTTACAGCCCTGTAGTCAATGCAAAGGCGAAGGGTTCCGTCCTTCTTTCTGACAAGTACTACGGGGGATGCCCACTCTGAACTACTCCGCGTAATGATTCCGCGGTCCAACAGACCTTGCAGGATTGCTTTAAACTCCTTACGGGCTCCTATTGGGACTGGACGAGTCTTTTGCTTGATTGGTTGACTGTCACCCGTGTCGATATCGTGTTCCACCAAGTCTGTTTGAGTGAGCTCCGAGTCCTTTATAGCGAACACGTCATTGTATTTTCTCACCATGTGCTCCAGTGTTGGTGTCATTGTAGTCTTTTCTTTCAGGATCTTTATCAGCTCTTGGATTCTAACTTCGTCATCAACGCCTGGACTTTTCCGGATCTCCTCTAACATGTCAGCGCTTGTTTCGAAGGCATTGATCGGCATCCATTCCTCCTGCGCCAGTTCACCCACTATTTCTCCTTTATGCAGCGCCTTTGGCTCATCTGACGCATTCCATGCTATAATTGTCGTGGAACCGTCTTCCACAACTGAGCACACACCGTGGTCAACTACGCTGTTATTCGACCAAAGCATGTAAGCGCCTGGCGGGAGTTCACCTGTTAACGTTACGATTCTTGAACTATGCGGTGGAATAAAAATTCTTTCCTTCACGATCGCGTCCTTAACCGCATCACGTTGAGGGCTTGTTCTTCGTACTCGTCAATCCATGCGAGTTTAATATTAAAAAGCTTTAAGGCGTTCGTTCCCAGAATGACTATTTCATCAACGCCTTTACCCACGTGGAAGGATACTCTAATTGTCTTACCTTCCATTACTACCGCGGTGGATACTGTGTCTAGGAAGCTCATGACTTCTCCCGATGCGTTCCGAACAACCGCATCTACTCCAGGGATCCTTGTGACGTATTCGTCCAAGTCAATACCCAGTTTCCTGGCTTTTCGTAACACGTTCACTGGTATAATGGACATTTCCGATCCTGTATCCAGTAAAGCTGTGACATTCATACCCATCATGTGAATAGTCGTTGTCGACTTGGGTCCAAATAATGCTTCTCTTCCTATTTGTCTTTCATCAGTGCTTAACTCACATACCAAGTTATCAACCCAAGCTGAGAAGGCACCATTTTGTCTTACATCGTTACTTGTTGGACGTCTTTCCGAGTCACTGCTATCATGCCTAGTCGTGCTTCGACATTCCTTGGCTATGTGCCCTCTTTTTCCACATGAATAGCACTGTAACGGCAATTTATTGGTGGGGGAACGTGCATTGAAGGACTCCGCTGCGGTTTGCTGGTTACTTGGACCTACTATTGGGCTGCTCCTGCTCTGATCTTGTAGAGCCGATTTGTTTAACCTGTTATGTTCTGGTAGTTTTATAGGTCTACTTCCTACCATTTTATTTCCCGGATCTTTAATTGGGCTCATATGTCTTCTACCTTGCGTGATTTCTACTGCTGCGGCTCGATTTCTTTCCAACCTTAATGCCACTGCTTTAACGTTCTCATAAGCTTCGTGGCTTTTGGATGTTTCTATAGCCTCGGACAATGCATAGCTACCAGGCCATTTAGCGAGCTGTCTGAACAGAATTTCTGCCTTTTGCAAAGAGACCACTTCTGCAGGCACGTCTGAATATGCTTTGCAGGCTAGTCTTTCCAAAACAACGCAGAACTCTTCAACTGATTGGTCCGGCCTTATAGTCAGATTTCGCAGCTGTGAAATCGCCCTTACTTTTGCCGCGTTACCATCTTCCATCAATTTGTCCCTCATAGCCTGTACCACTTCTTCGAAAGTACTTTCTTTTATGACGCTTGGTATTGTTTCGAAAGCCACCAATGCTTTTTTCCTTAAGAAACTTTCGAAAAGTTGGATCAGGCTCTTATCGTCCCATTGTGGCTTATGGTACCTGATTGTAAACGAGTTGACAAATCTTTTGAAGCTCTGTTTTTCGCCGCCGTAAAATGGTTCAATCACAGGTAAGGCTGCAGTGCGCATGTACTCAACTAATGCTCTATCATGGTCGCATTTATCTTCTATTCGCTCTCCCCTGCTTATTTTAAACGGTTCCGTACCTGTGTCCCACGAAGACGTGGTCGGCTCCCTTGTCTCTCTCGAGCTTCTTTCTTGCGATGGCCATGAGGACGTGTGCGTCCAGCGTGTCGATTCGGGCCCACTTCGCTTGTTCTGGAAAGGGAGTACATCATTTACACGGTTTGCTCCAATACTTACAAATCTTTGCCACCGTTCTTTATTAGACTGATCATCCTCACCTTCGAGCTCATTGTGCTGTCCAGAAAATGCAAGCGTACGATGTTTCTCTGCCAGTTCCATCAGCTGAAACTTGAATTTTTCATTGCTGGCTTTTAACTCTTGCACACAGCCATCTTTTTCTTTTAATTCATCTAGGAGATTCTCTATCTTAGTGTATAGCTGGTGCTTGCTGCATTCCAGTTTTTTGCAGGCTTTGAAAATGAGGTTACTGTCCTCGATCTTCTCATCGAGGCAATTTTCGAGCTTCTCTGTTTCGGTCAAGTTAGCTATTCTCAAGATATCCAGTACCCCGCTCTGAATATCCTTGGGGCCCACTTCTACAGGTGATGGACTGGCTGCGGAAACCATCTTACTGACCTCGTCCAGAGCGTTCTTAAGAGTCTCCTTTGCTACTCTAGCCTGCTGCTCGACCGCCTCCATCACCGAGTTCCTAATGGGGTCCGTGGTTCTAAGGGATGCTCCCAACATTCTATCACACTCGACCACCATAAGGGTTATTGACTTTTGAATTTGCTTACAAATTCTCTCTAATTCATCACTTACATTTCTTTCGCTTGTTGCCGCTACTCCCTCTTCGGTGCTTTCGATCCCTCCGCCGGTTACTCTTGTTGCGTCGTCGTCGGCTGGTGATCTGAGCAATGTATCTTCGTCGAACACCGACATTCTGCAATCAGCTTTCAGATATTAGGCTATTCACGCGACTTGTAATCGCAACGGACGAAATCGAAATAAGAGTGGCGAAATAACGAGTACCCGACACGCTTCGAGTAAATCAGAAACTTTTCCAAGTCCTAGGGTACTCTAGATCGATGTGTGTTACGCCAGACTCCCGCAATCCGATATTGATTGACGACTAGGCGGCGACCCTTCCGGTTCAAGCCCCTTCTCTACCGCAATCGATCCGGCTCTTTTATGCGGCCCTTATAAATTGTCCGTCACTGCAGATGGCGACCTGTGCGGTTCCAGCCTTTTCCTTTTCCAAGCAGCGATCCTTGCGATGCTAGCTGCTTATCTCCTCTTTCGCTTATTTGGTGGTGACGACTTTCCGTTCAAACCACCCTATTCTTCCTTCGGCAGCGATCCCGTGGATACTAGCTGCTCGAAGTCCGTCGTTGCAATCTCCACTCACTCAATCCGGGGTGGATTGGCCCCCATGTAATGGCCCAGCGACCGGACTACTTGTGTGTTGAGAACAACGGCGGATAAATAGTCGTTTATCACGACTAACGCAATAACACTACAAAAAAAAAGGGGAGGGGGAATCCGGAGAATGACGAACGAACGTCGGGTGGTGAGGCGCCCTTTTATAGGTGGGCGCGAGAACAGATGATCACGGATCGGCCGGGGGAACGATCGAATGAGATCAACACTTGTGCGCACACATTTCTGTCTGTTTCATGCAGAACTGGATAACTATAATATAGGATTAGTTTCGGTGCCTAAATTTTTTTCTGCTACAACACAACTTCATATTTATATTCATCATCTGGTTTTGCGTTTGCGAACAAACTAAGTTATTAGATACAACCAAAAACACCTGACAAAAGATGTCGGATGGGTAAGACATCATGAATAAAACTATACTCTGGAGATGTCGCGATGCTGCCAGACTGTCCTCATGCCATACGCCAAAATGCTGAGATAAACCATGGCTGCAATGGTACTTCACGAGCAGACCAAGTCCTGTTTTATGTTAAGGAAGTGGGACGGCTGATGTGTCGCGACTGCAATTTGGTGTTTGGTGACGAAAACAGCCTTCTCGTGCACAATGACCAGATGCATATTAGAAGAAAGAAGTGGGTGCTTCTCATGTCCTTGGTTTTATTGTCTGCTTGTGTGTTTTTGGCGGAAGTCGATTGCTCCAGGCTTCTTCCTGCTACGTATTCGTTTGATTCTCAGGTACATCTGTAAATGGTGTGGTCATGTAGCGCACACGATGACTGAATTGAATTTACACAAGGCTGATGTGCATGCTATGCCACCGTTCACTGCGAAATCGGACAGGGATAGGGTAAGCTGGAACCTGCTCATTTCATTCCAGTTAAGCTTACCGTGATGTGATTGTTTTCATTCAAGAAAGCTGGAAATCCGATGATTTCCTGGTTTGCAGATACTGAGGAAGGGCCACCTTCATGGTCGCGGCTTAATTGCTCTTGGGGCTCATCCTAGGCGTAGCGAGATTGAAGACAGACATGGACCTGCGAATGCCAGCAACGAAGACCTTGCGTTTCGGTTTGTATTTCGAGCGACATCGCCACTGTTTGTTGTGTCACATTTGATGGTTAAGGACGACCTGTGAGCAGTGTGGTCTTCGCTTGGTGCGCCCGTCTCTACTCGTCAGGCATATGCTTAGAGTCCATTCAAAGAACGCTTTCTCCTGTGAGGTGAGTAGCGGCTTTTTTGAGGGGGTGGGGGAGGAGTGTTTTGAAGTTTGATTTTGCCTCTGTTACCTCAAGGTTCAAGGAACAATGAATGGTTACCAAGCAGGAGCGTGTGCCCTTAAAATTTTAGGAGCGCCGGCGTTTAAAGCAAATGCCTTCTTTTAGTGCGTATGACGTCCGACGAAGGGGTGGGATGCTGTGGGGGATGGAAGCTGCAAATATAAAATTTCATTGTGCACATTTCAATCAGTGCCCTGAATATATACGACATTAGCGGAATGAGTGGTTTGCAGCTATTTTCGTGAGGATTGCTCTTGAGGGATTTTTGAACTCTGGTCCAAAGCTTGAGACTTAACTCTTTCCATTCAGATGGCAAACTTTCCGCAATGGGGCAAGTATAACACTAATCGTGATTATTATATTGAAGGTGCTAGACTTCAAGTGGTAAATGAATTTAAAGACCTTGGATTTAACTTGAACAAGGTGCTTAGTTTTGATGAACACTGCAAAGGTATTGCGGCCCGCGCTGATCGAAGGCTGTTTCTTTTGTTTAAAACTCTTCCGTCTAAGGATTCTAGGCTTCTTGTCAGAGCCTATAAGGTCTTTGTTAGGTGCTTGCTTAAGAATGGTACTTACGCGTATAGCTCCTATTAAAAAAGTATCATATCAGTGTTAGAAGAGGTTAGAATATCTCCACTATTATGGTTTTTTTAGGTCCTTCGGTTTTAGTTATGGCAGTGTTTCTACTAGTGTTGTTTGAAACAAGTGCTCCGACAAGCCTGTCGGCGTGTCTCGCACTTGCGCGCTTCGCGCGACCTTAGAGAGTCACTAATATAAAACATAAGAAGATGTAAAATTCGAAGATATGAAGGGAGGTGTAAAATAATAGAATTTTTAAAATTATAATTAATTAAAAGAATGGTATCTCACAAAATATAAAACATATAAAAAGGTTCGTTTCGCCACTGCCTTCAGACGAACCTTTGTGTTATACTCCTCCCGTGGCTCTTCAGTGAAGAAGAGGAGTATATTTCAAAGTTTCTTTAAAATCTGTCTATAAGAGAAAAGAGAAAGGAAAACGAAAACGGAAGAGAGAACAGATGAAGAAAGATGAGAAAGAGTGAAGAAGGAAGGATAAGGAACTAGAGGCAGAGGTTAGAGAAGTAGAATTAGAAAATGAAAATAAATAAGGAGTAAAAGGTAAGCTAAATAAACCATGAGGTACAATTCAAAGAGGTAATAAAATATGATTTTATAAGTTTAATGTGACTACTTAAAATGTAATATTATAGTATTTACTGTAATCATTATTATAAAGATTTATCATTATTAAGGTAGCTTATTTATTTATTACTTATTATTTTATCCTATTTTATTTATTTTCTTTCACTATTTATTAATTTTTTTTATTTTTTTTTTATCAAAATTTTTTATTTATAACAAGTACAGCATTTAAAAAATTTGAAATACTTACCATACTTGACCACCGCCATACTCCGTAGTTGTGAATAAGGAAGTGTATATCATTCGACTGTTATATTAGGTTGTAACGAATTAAATGGCACTGGTTCGCGCCATTTTTTGGCGCGTCTTTACTCGTTTGATCAAGAACAAACCGTAACATGTGGCACATCATTTAGAAGCGCAAACTTTGCTCTACCGGTGAGTACCAAATTTTCTATGTAAAAGTGGGAAAACTTTAGAGTTTTATTGACTTTTTTGCAGATGGACAAAAGGGTAATCCGAGGCATTTACTTGTATGAATTCAAGCTGGGCACTACAGCTAAGGAGGCGGACAAGAAGATCAACGCCGCATTCGGTCAAGGATGTTCCACAATTCGGACGGCGTATCGTTGGTATCAGAAGTTCCGGAATGGAGATGAGAGCTTGGAAGAACATGAAGGTCATGGGAGGCATAGTGATGTTGACGAGGACAAGCTGAGAGATGTGGTAGAGGAGGATTCACACAAAGGTACCAGGGAGATAGCAAAGGTTCTTGGCGTCAGTCACAACACAGCTGCCCGGCATCTGAAGGAAATTGGAAAGACCAAAAAGCTGGAAAGATGGTTGCTTCACGAGCTGTCTGAGGAGCAAAGAAACCGACGATATGAGATCTCGTCCGCACTGCTTCTACGGAACGAAACGGACCCATTCCTTGATCGCATCGTAACCTGTGACGAGAAATGGATAATGTACGACAACAGGCGACGATCGGCACAGTAGGTGGACAGCGATGAGAGCCCCAAGGTTTTTGCGAAGCCGGAATTGCACCAAAAGAAAGTAATGGTGACAGTATGGTGGTGTTCGCTGGGAATTATTCACCACAGCTTCCTCCCTCCCAGTGAATCCATCACGGCAGAGAAGTACTGCATTGAAATTGAAGAAATGATGAAAAAGTTGAAGGATATCCGGCCGGCCTTGGTAAACCGAAGGCGAGTTCTCCTGCACGACAATGCTCGCCCCCCATGTAGCACGAATGACGTTGCAGAAATTGAATGAGCTGAGCATTGAAACTCTACCACATCCTCTGTTTTCTCCCGACCTCTCCCCAACAGACTACCATTTCTTCAAGCATCTTGGCGACTTCTTGGTAGGGAAATTACTCAAATACCAACAGGATGCTGAAAGTACCTTCGAAGATTTCGTCATTTCCAGAACTTCTGATTTTTATGCTACTGGGATAGAAAAGCTTGTGTCACGTTGGCAAAGATGTGTAGAATCAGAAGGTTTTTATTTCGATTAATAAACTTGCCTACAAGCCGGGATATTAACTGTTTCAATTTACAGTGGTTCAGTGCCATTTATTTCGTTACAACTTAATATGTAATGATATAATGATATCCACATTAGTTCTCATTTATAATTCAAATATGGCAAAACTGGTTGTATCATTGAGGAGGGTTATCCGACATACACCAACGTTAAATGCAGAGTGCAGCGAAACTAACAACAACACAAGACGGTATAGCCTTCACGGCTAAGGATTTTTCATTTTCATTTTTTAGTTTATGTGCCACGGATCTCCTTCGATAGAGAGCCTTCGGGCTCTCTTGTTAAGAGGGATCTCGGGCCGCTTGTCGCAGGGCCACGTGGCGCGTCCACGGGTGGTGGATAGGGGAATTAAACGGGAACCAAATGCGACCGTGTACTGCCCAGAGACGCAGGTGGGATGTAGGGGATGGACTCCTTGCTCCTGCTGTGTTGGGTCGACGCGTTCCTTGTGCGTGGGAGCGGCACGTTCGTGCACAGTATGCGCGGATGTGTCCGTGACTGTGCGGATTGTAACTGTGTCGGCTCGGCCAAAAGCTTGCACTCGGTAGACTGGGAGTACATCGTAAGGCGATTCTAGGCCACCTCAAAAGTCTCGCCCGTCCCTTCGGGCAGTCTGGCTGGCTGCCCGGAGTTCTTCGCCCGCACGACAGAGCCTGACTAGCTACCCATGTTGTATGGAAGTCAAACACAGCAGCACTAAAGGGCCTCATTCCCCTGACCCCGAAAGAGCCCCCATTTCTGCAGCAATGGGAAGGACGAGTACGGAGAGGCTGCTAAAATCTCAGGGCCTAACCAGGCTGCGCAAATTGAGAAGGACTAGGATGACGATCTGTACTTACAACTCCCGCACGCCCGCATCGGAAGCATCCGTTGAGGACCTGATGATGCAAGCCAGGAAGATCAAGTGCGACGTCATCGGACTGAGCGAGACGAGAAGACACCACCCTCCCATGGAAGTTCAAAGCTCCAGAAGCCTCCTGTCCTACGATGGACCTGGGAATCTCTCGGTTGTCAGTTCCACAACGAGATCGACCACGTCATCTTCAATCGCAAGTATTGCCTGATCGACGTTTCCGTTGTCCCCAAGTTCTACACGGGGTCGGACCACCGCCTCCTTCGCGCGAGGTTTCGCTTTTCGCGTCAAGGAGAGAAGGCCGCGAAGTTCAAGAAGAGGAATCCCAGAACGACCATCAACTGGGACCTCTACACCTCTCTTGTCGGCCTTTGGGAAGATGCCGTCATGGACAACGTCGATGAGGAATACGACCGCTTCGTGCACCATCTCCACGATAGTGCTAAGGGAGCCGAGAGCTTGAAGACCACCAAGAGACGCCTCTCTCCGGAAACTCTCGAGCTTATACGCCAGCGTGGAGCAGCACGAGAGTCAGGCAACTACCAGCTGAAGTCCGAGCTTGCGAAGCTATGCAGAGCGGCGATAAAGGAAGATCTCAAGGAGAGAAGGGCGGAAGTGCTGGCTGAAGCAGCAGAGGCAGGGTTGAGCATCCGCAATGCCCGCCGAAACTTCGCCAACTTCAAGACCAAGATGACCGCTCTCCGACGTCCTGACGGAACCGTCACCTCTTCCAGAAGGACCATGGAGAAGGCCATCCACGACTTCTACTCCGATATCTTCGATAGCCACGCCCACCTGCCCCCATGCCATCTTCCGCAGGATGGATATGTCGTTGCCTCTGTTCTCCCTTCCGAGATCCGACACGCCATCTCGGCGGTGAAGAAACGTAAAGCACCCGGCCCTGACAGGATCAGACCCGAACACCTGAAGAATCTCCCGCCAGCGCTCATCAACACTCTGGCGCGGCTCTTCACACGATACCTGTCGGTGTGCAAGGTTCCATCTCAGTGGAAGACCAGCAAAACCGTCTTGCTGTACAAGAAGGGAGACGTGCACCACATTGGCAACTCGAGTGAACAGCTTGTAGACTACGGACAGCAGGCCCCATCTGCCTGCTGTCCGTAGTCTACAAGCTGTTCACTCGAGTCATCCTGAATAGGATCAGCAGAACGCTGGACGAAGGACAGCCACGCGAGCAAGCAGGATTTCGGAGAGGATTCAGCACGATCGACCACATACACACACATTACGAAGCTCATCGAAGTGTCGCAAGAGTATAAGCTGCCGCTGTGCCTTACGTTCATTGACCTGAAGAAGGCATTCGACTCCGTCGAGACTGAAGCGGTCCCCGAAGCCCTGTTCACTCAGGACGTTCCTATTCAGTATATCAGAGTCCTTCGAGAGCTGTACAGTGGATTCATGACCAAGATCTCTCCATTCTACAACGACGTCGTCATCGACGTAAGGAGAGGTGTTCGGCAAGGGGATACCATATCCCCGAAGCTCTTCAGCGCCACCGTCGAAACCGTCATGCGCGAACTAGAATGGGAAGACATGGGAGTGAAGGTCGACGGCCAGCAGCTGCACCATCTTCGTTACGCTGACGACATCGTGCTCATAACCCCGAGCATCAGTCAGGCGGAACGAATGCTGGTCGACTTCGATCGTGTATGTGGGAATGTTGGACTGCAGCTGAATCTTACGAAGACGATGTTCATGAGGAACGGACAAGTTTCTGATGCCCCATTCTCGCTCAACGGAACGAACATCTCCGAATGCTCCAGCTACGTGTATCTGGGTCGCGAAATCAATATGGCCAACGACCTAGCGCCGGAGCTGAGCAGGAGGAAACGAGCGGCTTGGGGAGCTTTCAAGAGCGTCGAAAAAGTCGCGAAGAAGACGAAGAACGTCCGACTCCGTGCCCACCTATTCGAATCTACCGTTCTTCCTGCCCTAACATACGCCTCAGAAACCTGGGCTATACGAAAGCAGGATGAACACGCGATGAGCGTCGCGCAGCGTGGAATCGAGAGGACGATGCTTGGAGTGACACGACTCACGCAAGTGAGAGAAGGCCTCCGGAGTTCCGAGCTTCGTCGACGTTCGAAGATCAGAGACGCTGTCGCATGGGCCAAGTTGTCGAAAATTAGGTGGGCCGGCCACGTAATGCGATTCGCAGACACCCGCTGGACGAGAGCCGTCACAGATTGGATTCCGCGGGATGTCAAAAGAACACCAGGACGCCCACCAACGCGCTCGAGCAAGTCGATGATCAACGGGACGACAGGTGATACAGGTGATTTTATGTTAAGATTAGTTCTGTTATAAAGCAGTCTTAGCATATGAAATTTGGAAGTTATTTTATTTTGATACATCTTCATTCATCAAAAGATTTCCGTAAAAATACACTTAGATTGTCTTTGACTTGATGAGATTTGAACTTATAAAATATAAATCTGTGTTTATATAAACATTTAATTATGTTTGAAATAATGAACTCTTTTGTGTATTCGTTATGCTTCAAAATATTTTTCAATTCAATAATTTTTTTTAGAAAACACTCTAGGTCAGAATAAGTGTTTGCTATTCTTAACGTTTCGGATAGAATTATAGCTTTTTTGATATTTATAGAGATCGCCGACGTATAATGAGGAAACCTTAGAACTTTAAAGTTGAAGTCGTCTGTTCTATTGTACATTCTCGTTTCTATTCTATTATTAATAATTCTTAATGTAATGTCCAAATAATTGCAGTGATGTTCATTAATATGCGCCTTTTTCAATTCCAGAGTATCTTTATAGACTAGTTTTAAAATGTCATCTACATGCTTTTCGTTAAAGTTATGAACTATTACTAGGTCATAACTTTAACGAAAAGCATGTAGATGTAACTTCATCCATGTATCTGTATGGAATAAACATGTTATTACTACTAGCGACAAAGGATTAAGCGAATTCCTATTCTAATATCGACATTATGATATCTGCAAGTAGTGGACTAAAGTTACCTCCTTAAGGAACACCTTTATTTTGTCTAAAAATTGTTGAGCTAAATACAACATAGCTATTTAGCTAACATAGCTATAAGCCAAGATCACTCACTTCAAGCAGCTGCTTTGCTTGTGCAGCCTTCTCGGCACCTTAGCAGTAAAACGAGGTATTTGAAAACCTTAGCGATTTCGAACCTTGGTCTACCTTCTTTAAGGTCAGGTGAGTAGTTCTTCGATAGAAGCTGTCCAGCCTCCTTCCATCCTCAACATCTCTTCAACTTCTGCACTATCTTCAGACAGTTCAGAAACGTAATTCATTTGCGTTAATCAGTGCTTTCGTCCTCAGATTGTTGTGGAGCACTCCTTCGGCCATAATACCCGCGTGTCTCCCACCCCCTCTCCACCTCGATTGGTTAAATCTGGGAGAAAACCACCGCTCAGGTCAGGCGATCGATAATATCGATCGATACTTGCCTCCACATTGAAACCTTCCACCTGATGTGGAGCTCTCATTCGGCCATAGTACCCGCGTGTCTCCCACCCCCCCCCCCCCCTCCACCCCGACCGGTTAAATCTGGGAGAAAACCACCGGTCAGGTCAGGCGATCGATAATATCGATCGATACTTGCCTCCACATTGAAACTTTCCACTTGATCTGGAGCACTCCTTCGGCCATAATACCTGCGTGTCTCGCATCCCCTCCCCACCTCGATTGGTTAAAACTGTTAGAAAACCACCGTCGGGTCTCCCACCCCCCTCTCCATCCCGATCGGTTAAATCTGGGAGAAAGCCACCGATCAGGACCTCGATTAGCCCCAGGGCTGGAGTTTCGTGCCGCTTGAACGACATCCGCAAAAATCGATAATATCGATCGATATCGATTGATAGTGATCTACGCTTCAAAAACGAACTTCATAATCATGTTCAGCGACCTAGATTACCTCCAGGGCTGAAGTTGGGGACGTGTTCGGCACGTCTACGGCTCGCCATGCACGGTCGCCGACGTGTTCGGCACGTCTACCGAGGTCGCCAGGCACGTTTGGCGACGTGTTCAGCTCGTCTACTGAGTCGCCAGGCACGTAGAAGGCGTCTTGGTACTTTCCGCTATTTTCTTGCCTTAATTTGTGCCCCGTAATTTCTCCGTAATTTCCCCTATTTTATGACTCATCGCGTCGATCGATAGTGTGACTCATCGCTCAGCGGATTATTATATAAGTATGGTAAGAGGCTCTGACTGTGGTCATTGGCCGTTCGTAGGAAAAGAAATTATCTGTTTCTTGTTTATAAAACCTTGTATGGCAGACTTAAATTAAATCAACAACTTGTCCAAGCTGCGGTTTTCATACCAGAGGGTGACGGGCTTAGGCGAAGTGTTGCTAAATCTAGGACCACATTGAGGAGACGCTTCTGCAGGGAGCGTTGGAGTTCGCTAAGGTTGTCAAGAAACAGCGGCTTCCAAACAATTTCCACAAGATCAAAGCAGTTGTTTATCGGTACTTACAAACGGAACTATGAAGCTTTCTGGTTTCTCTTTCTTTTTATTCCTGCCCAATTCTTTCTTCCTATCCTACTATATATAAGCGAGAACGGTCTTTTGTCTGTAGGTGAGTGAGTGCGGTGTGTGTGTGTGTGGGTGTGTGTTTGTTTGCACGGAACTGCTGAAGGAGTGTGTTGGGAGGAAGTATGGGGAAGGGGGAGGGCGGGGGTTGTAGTTGGGGAGGCGGCAGCGATACTCATTTTGGCGCGTGCGGTCGCGCGTGTGTGCGTCTCTACGGGCGGAGCCCTCGCTGCTTCTCTGGCAGAGGGGACGAGTTCTACGCGAACGTGCCGAAGCTGGGTGAGCTGGAGCGCGAGTGCGTGGGGGCGGTCAGGATGCACTGATGGGCACAAGGGTTGGTGGGAAAAGGTAGAATATGCAAGCTTTGTCTCGTAAGGTGGAGTAGTGTAGGACAGGTTAGTGCTAATCAATCGAGTGATATTAGGATGGGACAAATGAGTGAGGGAGAGGTATGTAACTGGTGAAACACAAATGATGAAGAAAATTCAAAATCAAAAACTAACGATAACTAGTGGATCCATGATTAGGGTTTTAGAGGGAGAAACCTTTATTTTTAAGTTCAGAATTGCATGTGGGAGAATGTTCAATTATTATTAAATAGAATATTCATTTAAGGAGTAGATCCAGTATGTTTCGAGCGTCGCCTACAGCGGTTACGCATTTAAAAAAGATACTGTTTGTTTGGAGGCCTAATGCACAAAAAATTAGCGACATATAAAATTTGGACTTGCTGATATTTTCTGCGAAGGTTTCGAGATTTTGTGAATTGAGGGATTTTGTCACCAAAAGAATAAGAAAATTTCTTCGTATAATATGAAAACAAAATGAACCTGATAACAGTAGAAGCTCTAACCACTAGCGAGCATCACGTGCTCGCTTTGAAACGAGACTCCACGACACTTCCCTTTTTCTCTTTTCTTTTTCTAACTCAGTTAAAAAAACCCTTTTCTTCTCTTACGCAAGCCAAAGCGGTTCAGCCAATAGGTTGAGACGTGCATTCGCGCTTTAAGGTCTATGTCATACCATCGCTCTTCGCTAGCGAAGGCGATGGACAACTAACATAATTGGGGAAGGGACGGTATCAGACGTTGTGGAGGGGCAGACGCCTGTAGCAGTTGTCCGATCCACCGCTAGCGAAGCCTCGCTGGCGGGGTGTCATACTTTCGAGCGATACGGCATCGCTACCGATGCGACCGCGTCGCTGAGGTGAGCAGAGCGTCGGGCAGCACCGGTAGCGATGCTACGACGCAGCTGCACACAACGCTATTAACTGCGCGCCTATTCGCTAGCTTCACGCTAGCGAAGAGACTTCGCTCATCGCTCTGTTCGTCGCCTTCGCTCGGGGTGAGCGAAGGTATGACATAGGCCTAACACGTTGGGCGCATCGGGCAACTCCTACTTGTAGCTGCAGTGGCTAGAGAAGACCCGCCTGCAGCGCCGCGCCGCGACCGCACGCATGGCCGCAAGTGAGTATCGTTGCTCGCAGCCGTTGTAGTTGTCACCAGTTGTCAACTGTTGTATTTGTCGACAGGCGTCCATGTTCAGACGACATGTCACCGATGTCGCGCAAAGGGCGTTCAGGTTGAGAAGAGGTGTCACCGATGTCGCGTAAGGGGTGTTCGGATTCAGACGACGTTTCACTGATGTCGCGCTAGGGGTTCCGGATTCACACGACGTGTCAGCGATGTCGCGCAAACCACGTACGACTTGAGAAGACATGTCGCCGACGTCGTTCATCAGGTGCCTGGGTCCAGAAGAGTGTCAGCGATGTCGCGCGAGGATTCCGGATTCAGAACACGTGTTACCGGTGAAGGTGGGACCAGTAATGGGGGACCGGTGAAGGATGGGGTTCCAGTAAGGGGGACCGGTAAAGGGTTGACCAATAAAGGAGGGACTAGTGAAGGTGGGACCAGCAATGGGGACGGGTAAGGGGGGGGGGGGGGGATCCAGTGAAGGGGGAAGCGGTGAAGGAGGGGGGAGGGGTCCAATGAAGATGAGACTGGTGAGGAAGGGACCAGTAATAGGGACCGGTGAAGGGGGGGGGAGTGGTCCAGTGAAGGGTGGACCGGTGAAGGAGGGGAAGGGGTCCAGTGATGGGGGACCGGAAAAGGGTTGATGAATAAAAGGGGGACCAGTGAGGGTGGGTCCAGTAATGGGGATCGGTGAAGGATGACCAGCGAAGAGGAGACCAGTAAAGGGAGGTCCGGTGAAGGTGGGAGCAGTAGTAGGGACCGACGAAGGGGGAGGGGACCAGTGAAGGGTGAATCGGAAAAGGGCTGACAGTAAAGGGAAACCAGTGATAAGGGACCAGTTAAGGGGGTCCAGTGAAGGTGATGGACCTGTTTTGCCCTATTCCGCTATGCCATTCTATATAGGAAAACCAGTTTTTTAATGAATGAGAGAAGGCTTAAAGAGGAGAAGAAGACATTCGGGGTGTTCTATTCTCCGGGTTTGGGGCGAAGCCCCAATCAGACGTTTAGCGGCCGGCAAGCAGATGAACGTCTGCTAACCTTATACTTCGATTAGTTGCCTTTTTTGTTGTCTTTCGTTGCTGTCGGTGTTACGTTCAGTTTTGTCTGACGTGGTTATGCATGTAGTAAATGTGAATGTAAAATCAAAGAGGAAGAATAAAGATTGAAGGCAGGATAGGCTTGGTCATGAACACCGGTAGATTCGGTGTTGGAAAAGTGTACTGACATGCAAGTGCTACTAGTGATGAAGAAGAGGTTAGAGGAGTGAATATGGAACATGAAAGTTCTGCTGCCACGAAATCCTTCATGAGTCGTGAATATACTGCTCCCCTTAGATTAACTTCATTCACTGTATCAAAAATAATAATAAATGAATATAATGAATTACCACATCTAAAAACATTTGTGCCTTTTAGAAAGAAGCAACAAAATTCTTAAGATGTGGTTTGTAATGGGTGACCTCCCGGAAAAGTAGAGGACTGCTTTCCGGTCCACGTTTTACACTTCTAGTGTATATCGTGGAAGCAGTCTGAGCACATATTTGGTCCCTATAGGGGCGCTTAACCAGGGGAACAGGTGTGCGGATGGCTGCTGATCTAGGTGCTGTCGAGATATGGAAGCTGGAGGTCACCAACCACTTGTTGGACGACTAGTGCAAGTGCCTTGCGAGCCTCAGCTCTATTCATAATCTGTCTCTCCGTGTCGCCATATGACCACGCTTTTTTATCCGTTTATAGACTGAGCACTCTGAGACGCTATTCCAAAGGGGGCAGTTTTCATCCTTCTTCGTTATCAAGGGAGAGGCGGCGTCACAATGCCAGTAGAGCAGACTATCAAGAAGACGATGATGATACTCCATGAGCAGTGATTCATCGTAAAATCGTTTCTAGATCGAGGCTCCTGCAGCGAGCAACTACCGTATAGACGTGAACTGTGAGCGGATAACGTGGACATGCTGTGACAATCAGTACACATCCAGGTACGCTCTTTCTGTGTTGCTCTCGTAGTCCGTTGTTGTACTCAGGGCCTTTGAATAAAGTTAGTTCTATTGCATTCAGACGCGAATTCCTCTCTCATCGCATGAGCAATCACTTCGACAAGGTTTCGGAAGGTGTCGATGTCAGCCAATACCAGTCCTGCCAGAGTGCTCCTCATCCAGACGCCTCAATGGGTGCGTTTTACTTACCCTTGTTGGTTGGGTTTTTCTTCAGAGGAATGGCAATATGCCGTAGTATTCCAGGCAACGGTAGTATGGATTCAGGTGCTGACGTTTGTATGAGCAACGCAGAGGACACCTCCATCTATCTAAACCAGATGGAGTCAACGTCGGATAACATTATGCAGGTTTGTGAAGCTCGTATTGCATATGCCACTGTCTGCCACGGTATCTCGTTATCGCTCCTTTTTTACTGAAATACTTGTTATACAGGTTGTTGTTCCGGATCAGATTATTGGAGACGGCAGGGATTACTACGTCGTAATTGACGACAGCCATATGAATGGTCAAGGCGTTAATGGGGTTAGTTTTTCGAGTTCAAATACCACGTTATGAATCGAATTATTAAAAGTCAGGATAAGGTGTCATAATGGATTTTAAGTCTCTGGGCCACATTTCCTCATCTAATTACTCAATTTCAAGCTATATAAGCAGGTAGATGACAGTGACACGATATTACTTTAGCCCGAGAATATTGTCAGATTTGAGCAGCCTTATTGAAATTAAGAGAACTCCGATCGTAGACCGGCTAAAGACTGGCTGAATCCATGTTTTTTATGACGGGGATTAAATGTATAGTTTCATGGGCGTGAAATCCTAGACCATCAATTCTGGATTTCTGGGCATCTGTGGAGGTCAACTTCGTCATTGGTTCAGCATTTAATCTGCGACTTTGGAACGAGGTAAAGTAAACGCCTGGTTAGATGGTGTCTAGTTTCTGTGTTTGATTCGCATCGTTTCTTCTATTTTTACAAATTGTGTCTCCCTAATCTTTGGAAACTGTTCATGAAACCCGTAGATCACACTTTTGCTGTAATTCTATGAACGCTTCTAGGAGATGAACGGCGCTCAGCAGCATCTCCACATGCACTCTGATCCGAGTTTTTCGTCGTCGAACCTTTTGCAAGAGATTCTGATTGACGAGTCGAATGAGGTTTGTTCAGAGGCATTAAAGAGAAGAGAGAGAATGGCTGCAGGGTAGCAGGTCATACTAACCCTCTCCATTGCAGAATGGCGGAGAGTTGGTGGAGATAACTGCTGAGCAATACGAGCAGCTTCGGCTGCAGTATGGCGACAACCTTGACATGGTTAGTTTAAGAGTGGAGCGGAGCCTAAACAGGCACCTAATGCAGCGCTCTTTAAGGGCGTTATTTACGTGAGTGACGACATCTCCAAAAACGATCTGGTAGACGAATCTGGCGACCGCACCACGGAAGTTCTTCGTAGCTGATCTCAAGCGCTTTTTGCTAAATGGAACCGGTTTGTAACGAACCGAGACCGTTTGGGATCGCTCCAGCAGCAGAGCAAAGCTGGACTTTGCTTGGCTCAGCTGCTCGTCTTCACTGTGACCTCCAGTTCTCCTCTGGACGCTGCCTTTTGTAGACGTTGTTTTGCTACAGATTCGTCTATTTGTTGGTCCTACGTACGGGTAAATCAGCCTTTGCTCAGGTGTGTTTTGAGATGTACAATGAGCAATGTATAGATTTCATTTCATAAGATGTTCGTCAATAATTAACCGAAACAGGTTGTTGATATCACAGTCACTGAATCGATGATCATGTTTCCTCTTATGTACATAATTGTTCAAGTATACATGAAGTTGCGATGATATAGTGTACAGCACAGAAAAGGCAAACCCGATGAAGTTACACGGAACTGGTGATTGGAGAGCTGAGACACTGATAGTGAGAGTTGATGAAGAGGCTGAGACTGCGGAGGAAGGGGACGGCGACACGTTTTCAGGCCACTGCTGCCCTCTGAGGTGGACAATGCTGAGCGAGATGGAGGTCACCGTTGACGAGAGAGCAGTGGAAGCGCAGGTGCTGTGAGCGAAGTAGAGGCATTCAGAAGACGACGGACCCGCTTCGATGACAAGGCCTTGGCACTGGGATGTGGAGCGGCAGCACCACGATCTCGCGGACCTGGTTGTCGTCGCTGTCAGAGCTCACACTCGCGCTGCACACCTTCAAATAAAAACCACGTTTGAGACTGAACTTGAACCACTCTATGGTTATAACAGCGATCTTTGTTAGCCCCGGCCATACACATAACGAAACTAACGATTGGCTGCTATTCACCAGCTAGTGCCAGGCAGTTACCTTTCAGAGGTTTCATTAAGCTGATAGGCCGACGGCTTCGGTTTGGTTACCCATGTCCGGAATACCCGTGTAGATAACAAGATCCCAGAAAGCAATTTAGCAACACGTGCAGTCTCTGGGCAAAGCGTCTACCTAACAGTCGGCGCAAAAGCTAATCTTCCCTGTTATTTGCCATTCTTCCATCTAGATCTTCCAGGAAGATCGTCCATCCTTTCCTAGCTCCACCAGTGAATAGATGGACCGTAATAGAAAAGCAAATCGTCCTCCAGGATGTAGAAGCTGATGATCGCGGAGCTGTTGATGCGTGCAGTGCCAGTATCCGGCAATCTCGAGAAGGCATTGGTGATGAACATCGCTAGCGCGGTAGTAATGCAGTAAAGCTTCCTAAGGCCGCCAAAATCAAAGATGTGAGGTTCATTCATGGTCACGGTTGTGATCTGCGACCTGAGTAATACAGAGAAGGATATCCAATATGGACCATGGAGGGGTTGAACGGCCCGAAGGAGGACGCACAAACGTGACCCCTAAAACTGTGGGTTCGATTCCCACTCACACGTAGTATTGGATGGATCCATGAGGAGTTCAAGTGCCATTGCCATGCACTACGCCGCGACTAACGGTGTTTAATTTCTGCTCGTAGCCCAGCACTTATGCGGAAGCAAGTTGGAAGCCTGAGAGGTTCGCACAAATGAGGGGCTTCGTGTCTATGGCTAGAAGGACGCCGCTATTACTCCGACTCCCTACGCTGTTGAGCTCGTTGGAGCCAGAGCGCTCGCATTCTTATCGTTTTCGGCCGATCCAGCATGTCACGGATACTAACAAGTAGGTGAAGTCTTCGCTCGAAGCAAAAGCTGCGAGGTAGTAGGTTGGCTAGACGGCCGCTCAGACGCTCCGGATTTGAGCGCCCTGCCCCTGCAGGATGAGAGCAAGTATGACTCTGAGGTCACGGGAAGACGAGTTCGTCTCATGACACAATGCAGATTCATTTGCGCTTGTCCCTTCCTTGCCCTTCGCAGTATTCTCCTCCTTGATATCACTGCTGAAGGAGAGCACAGAGCTACCCCACCGTGATTAACTGAGCAAGGCGGTCCCAGCGGCGCTGTGATCTAAGTCCAGAAAACAGCGACCTAGCATGAACTTCATTAGGATTCTCCCCATCGAACCTACACTAAACTGGACACTACCCTTCCTCTCAACCAAGAGAATGCACATCGTTTTCCCTACAGTCTAAACGTGTTACTTCTATACAACTCACCATTACCCAAAGAAACTATACAGTGACGACACGCACACAGGCTGCTTCGTGAAGGGTTCAGATTTTCATGCAAAGTTTCATGAAGAAAATAATGCCTTCCCATTTACAACAGGTGCATCGAAGAAAGCGTGAGAGTAATACGAAAACATCTGGTAAAGTGTCCTATCGTGCGTCCTTCCGTTGTGGATCAAATCACCCGGTCTTCTCATCTGATAATATCGGATTCCTGATGTCCCACCACGACAACAACTTGCGCATCCCGTTCGCTGTATAAAGTTCCTCTTCGCACTGCTTTCTTTCGCAGCGCAACGAACGCATGACCACTCATCGCTATTTTTCCGCCACTTAATTCAGCTACTGGAGTGGACAACCCGTCATGGTTAGAGCAGGGGCGAGGGCGTGTTAAGGTGATCCCATACATATTATATGCGCACGTTCCTAGTGGTCGTACGCGTAGTAGCTGGGGAGGTAAAGGCGAACATTTTCAAGGGGCAGTTGTTCCGTTCTCAGGGAGTGGACAAAAAGCAGAGCAAAGGATGCAGACCACCGTTGGAAAGGTAGATCTCAGATCACTTAACTAGGGGCAGTTGCTGAACTTTATAGCTTAGTCAACTCTAACTACACGTGAAGAAGAAACATAAGCGGGCAATATTACTCAAGAAGGTGAGGATCGTGCACCAATGCGGAAGCTGCATTCAACCCTCGCATTCAACTGTCCCATCTTGAATTTGACGAAGACTCCTCATGGGCGGACATAGGGTTTCCGGCACATCATCTACGAGTGTGTCGCGGTCCAACATAATCACTCAACCAACTTGCCTCTTGAAAATCTTGCCGCAATTGGTTTCTAAGCGTTATTAGTGCATTTTAGCATTTTCTGCTCGGATTGTGAATCCTAGTCGGTCTTGAGTAAAGTAAACAGAATCTTTGATGATTCTGTTTGGGACAAAATTGTCTGGTGCCACAGAAGCAACAAATGCGACGAATGTAGCGCCAGTTCTGCTGCAACTGTGCTGCAGACAGAAAACTAGTCAAGCCCGTTTGAAAGTGTTAAGCGTGAGCGAGCTGGTGATGTGGTCACCCTCAGGCGAGTATTCTGCTCCTCTTTAATCGGACATCTGGCTCGGAGTAGAGTGAACGTGTAATTCAACATGACTGCATATGAGAATTTTTGCAGTCTGTTGACGCAAATATGAAATTCTCAACCCTCTTCACACAAATTAGCCTTAACGGGAATGTTCTGACCTATCGAGAACTACTTTAGAGCTGATCTCGGATGTCCGCTAGGGGTGGTCTATGCTCTTACCAGAATGCCATGAAACACTGTGTGTTGTGCATCTGACATCTACATCTGCATGACTCATTTTGGATTACGATAAGAAGGAGATAAGGTGCAAGTCTAGAGGTTGGTCCATCCTATATTTCTCGCATAACTAGCAACTTTGCCCTATTCATCAGAAGATTAGACCTAATTGCACGGTTAAAGGGTACGTGGGTTCAGAAAACGTGCTCCCGATGTCGCGCAAGGGAGGCTTGGGTTCCGAAGACGTGCCACTGATGTCGCGCAATGGGTGACCGGTTTCAGAAGAGGTGTCACCCATGTCACGCAAGGGTGTTCGTGTTCAGAAGAACTGTCACCGATGTCGCGCAAAGGACCCTAGGTTGAGAAAACGTGTCATCGACGTCGTTCGACAGGCGTCCGGGTTCAGGAGACCTATGACAGATGTCATAGGTCTCCTGAACCTATGATTCATGTCCACGGATCTCCCTCGATAGAGAACCTTCGGGCTCTCTTGTTAAGAGGGATCTCGGGCCGCTTGTCGCAGGGCCACGTGGCACGTCCCCGGGTGGTGGATAGGGGAATTAAACGCGAACCAAATGCGACCGTGTACTGCCCAGAGACGCAGGTGGGATGCAGGGGATGGACTCCTTGCTCCTGCTGTGTCGGGTCGATGCGTTCCTTGTGCGTGGGAGCGGCATGTTCGTGCAGTGTGCGCGGATGTGCCCGTGACTGTGCGGATTGTAACTGTGTCGGCTCGGCCAAAAGCTTGCACTCGGTAGACTGGGAGTACATGTAAGGCGATTCGAGGCCGCCTTAAGTCTCGCCCCGTCCCTTCGGGCAGTCTGGCTGGCTGCCCGGAGTACCCCGCCCGCACGACAGAGCCTGACTAGCTACCCGTGTTGTATTCCAGTCAAACACAGCAGCACTAAAGGGCCTCATTCCCCTGACCCCGAAAGAGCCCCCATTTCTGCAGCGATGGGAAGGACGAGTACGGAGAGGCTGCTAAAATCTCAGGGCCTAACCAGGCTGCGCAAACTGAGAAGGACTAGGATGACGATCTGTACTTACAACGCCCGCACGCTTGCGTCGGAAGCATCCGTCGAGGACCTGATGATGCAAGCCAGGAAGATCAAGTACGACGTCATCGGACTGACCGAGACGAGAAGACACCACCCCGTACACGCCGCCTACGACTCCGGAGAAGAACTGTTCCTCGGAACATGCGACAGCAGGGGAGTAGGCGGCGTTGGTGTCCTCGTCAACACGCTCTTGGCCATGAACATCGATTCGTACGAGTCTCTGACAAGCCGAATCGGACGTCTGCGACTGAAGCGATGTGGCTCCGTGCCAGCCTTGACTGTGTTCGTCGCGTATGCCCCAACATCCGACTACGACGACGAAGACGTCGAGGCCTTCTACGTGGAGCTGGAGAAGTTCTATAAGGAAGATCACACCTTCTACAAGGTGATCGTCGGCGACTTCAACGCCAAGATCGGGCCACGAAGGTCGCCGGAAGAACTTCACATCGGAACCCACGGTTTGGAGTGGAACGAGCAAGGTGAAAGGCTGTCTGAGTTTATCATGTTGACCAAGACCATCCATGGAAACTCGCAGTTCCAGAAGCCTCCCTCCCTACGATGGACCTGGGAATCCCCCGGTGGCCAGTTCCACAACGAGATCGACCACATCATCTTCAATCGCAAGTATTGCCTGACCGATGTCTCCGTTGTCCCCAAGTTCTACACGGGATCGGACCACCGCCTCCTTCGCGCGAGGTTCCGCTTTTCGCGTCAAGGAGAGAAGGCCGCGAAGTTCAAGAAGAGGAATCCCAGAACGACCATCAACTGGGATCTCTACACCTCTCTTGTCGGCCTTCGGGAAGATGCCGTCATGGACAACGTCGACGAGGAATACGATCGCTTCGTGCACCATCTCCACGATAGTGCTAAGGGAGCCGAGAGCTTGAAGACCACCAAGAGACGCCTGTTTCCGGAAACTCTCGAGCTGATACGCCAGCGTGGAGCAGCACGAGCGTCAGGCAACTACCAACTGACGTCCGAGCTTGCAAAGCTATGTAGAGCGGCGATAAAGGAAGATCTCAAGGAGAGAAGGGCGGAAGTGTTGGCTGAAGCTGCAGAGGCAGGGCTGAGCATCCGCAATGCCTGCCGGAACTTCGCCAACTTCAAGACCAAGATGACCGCTCTCCGACGTCCTGACGGAACCATCACCTCTTCCAGAAGGACCATGGAGAAAGTCATCCACGACTTCTACTCCGATCTCTTCGATAGCACGTCCACCTGCCCCCATGCCATCTTCCGCAGGATGGATACGTCGTCCCCTCTGTTCTCTCTTCCGAAATCCGACAAGCCATCTTGTAGGTGAAGAAACGTACAGCATCCGGTTCTGACAGGATCGGAGCTGAACACCTGAAGAACCTCCCGCCAGCGCTCATCAACACCTTGGCGCGGCTCTTCACACGCTACCTGTCCGAATGCAAGGTTCCATCTCAGTGGAAGCCAGCAGAACCGTCTTGCTGTACAAGAAGGGAGACGTGCACGACATTGGCAACTATCGCCCGATCTGCCTGTTGTCCGTAGTCTACAAGCTGTTCACTCGAGTCATCCTGAGTAGGATTAGTAGAACGCTGGACGAAGGACAGCCATGCGAACAAGCAGGATTTCGGAGAGGATTCAGCACGATCGACACATACACACCATTACGAAGCTCATCGAAGTGTCGCGAGAGTACAAGCTGCGCTGTGCCTTACGTTCATTGACCTGAAGAAGGCATTCGACTCCGTCGAGACTGAAGCGGTCATGGAAGCCCTGCTCACCCAGGGCGTTCCTACTCAGTACATCAGAGTCCTTCGAGAGTTGTACAGTGGATTCACGACCAAGATCTCACCATTCTACAACGACGTCGTCATTGACGTGAAGAGAGGTGTTCGGCAAGGGGATACCATATCCCCGAAGCTCTTCAGCGTTACCCTCGAAAACGTCATGCGCGAACTAGAATGGGAAAACATGGGAGTGAATGTCGACGGCCGGCAACTGCACCATCTTCGCTTCGCTGACGACATCGTGCTCATAACCCCGAGCATCAGTCAGGCGGAACGAATGCTGGCCGACTTCGATCGTGTATGTGGAAGCGTTGGACTACAGCTGAATCTTACGAAGACGATGTTCATGAAGAACGGATGGGTTTCTGATGCCCCATTCTCGCTCAACGGAACGAACATCTCCGAATGCTCCAGCTATGTGTATCTGGGTCGCGAAGTCAACATGACCAACGACCTAGCACCAGAGCTGAGCAGGAGGAAACGAGCGGCTGGGGGAGCTTTCAAGAGCGTCGAAGAAGTCGTGAAGAAAACGAAGAACGTCCGACTCCGTGCCCACCTATTCGACTCCACTGTTCTTCCTGCCCTAACATACGCCTCAGAGAGCTGGGCTATACGAAAGCAGGATGAACACGCGATCAGCGTCGCGCAGCGTGGAATCGAGAGGACGATGCTCGGAGTGACACGACTCACGCAAGTGAGAGAAGGCCTCCGGAGTTCCGAGCTTCGGCGACGTTTGAAGATCAGAGACGCGTCGCATGGGCCAAGTCGTCGAAAATTAGGTGGGCCGGCCACGTAATGCGATTCGCAGACACCCGCTGGACGAGAGCCGTCACAGATTGGATTCCGCGGGATGTCAAAAGAACACCAGGACGCCCACCAACGCGTTGGTCGGACTTCTTCGTGAAAGCCCTGAACGACCGATATGACGCTCTTCGTGTCCCTCGAGCGAGGAGGATCCATTGGACCACTCTGGCACGCGACAGGGACGAATGGAGACGCTGCTGGCGCCCGCTCGAGCAAGTCGATGATCAACGGGACGACAGGTGATACAGGTGATGACAGATGTCGCGCAATGGGTGTCTGGGTTCAGAATAGGAGTCACCGGGCAAGGGGTGTCCGGATTTCGAACATGTGTAATGGGATAGCACTAAATGGGAGACCAGTAAAGGAAATACCAGTAAAGGTGGGAGCAGTAGTGGGGGTCAAACCAGTCAACAGAAGGGGCAGCAGCAAAGGGAGGCGAGTGAAGGGAAAGAGTGAAGAGGGGTGAGGGGACCAGTGGAGGCAGAACCAGTAAGGGCGAACCAGGGGTTTTATCAGTATCGTCCAACGTGTATCGGGCATCAGAAGGCATGCTACAGATGTCGTGCCACGTGTGTCGGGATGCAGAAGACATGTCATTGACCTCGTGGCAACGCTATTGCAGGTGCGTCGGGCTCAGCAAATGTAGGGAGAATGACTAAAGGAATCGAAGGAACATTACAGCCGTCGGGTAGTTGACGGTATCGAGCGGTTTACCAATATTGATTGATATTATTTATGTTTCCTCAGATTAACCGCTTTGGACTGAGACCCTCACATTCCCTTCCTCATCCCGTAGTGAAGAACGTGTACTCCAAAGGATAAATCGCGTACGTGCGATAGAGGGTCCTACAGGAGCAGTTTTGAAGATTCTACCCCACCGTCTCCCGCTATACAGTACTGGACGCGTCTTTTGAATAGACGCCGAAAAAACCGCAAAAGCGCGGTTTTTTCGGCGTCTATTCAAGAGACGCGTCCGGTACTGTACTATTCTATATAGTGAAACCAGCTTTTTACTGAAACGCAAGAAGGCCTAAAGAGTAAAAGAAGACGGTCGGGGTGTTCTATGCTCGAGGTCTGGGGGCGAAGCCCCAACAACCAAACCTTTGGCGCCCGCTGAGTGTCTGGTACTATATAAGACTAAAAGCGTGTCTACTGGAAGCTATACTCCATCTTGAAGGAGAAATGGGTAGCAAAGCTCGTTCTTACTATGAGTATGTGTGTGTGTGAGTATTACGACCAATGGCAGAGACTGCCACTGAGCCAGATTCCACATCTTCTAGCACTCGCAATAAAAGTTGCGACAGTGACAGTGCTTAGACGACTAGAGCCTCTCGCTCTTTGCAAGAATTATTTATCTGTAAACAGCTGCTTTATCGTGCCCCAAGTGCATCCTTAACGAAGTGTACCCAGCATTTCCAGTCACGAATTCTTTTGTGTAATCGTGCAGTCTTCTTGTAATGCTTACGCGAATGTTTAGCTCTTGCTTAATAATTGTGCTGCAACCCATGCGCCACGTAGTTTCTGACGACGATGATGGTAATGATGATGATATCAAGCGCAGACAGAATCCCTTTCATGCACGCTCCCTGGTAGCGGTGTCAGGTAGAACACCTAGAAAACGAGGGCCTTTGGAATTCGAGAAGACCACTGCGACGACATGCCGATTTCCAGAGACATGGCTAGCAGTGTGTTGAAAATCTCGCGCTGTGGCGGTGTCCATTCGCTGACAACTAATGCCAGACCTCGAAAATCCTAATGCACTAAAAAATTATCAATGCCAGCATATGGCTAATCGTAAGATCAGTAAATTGCTTTCCGCACCACTCGACGGCAACCGTATGCAGTATACCACATTTTGCATAGCCATTGGGAATGACCGGAAAGTCCTTACCTCGCTGTGCACAGCGGGTCGCAGCCCCGCTGGTAGTCAGCTGTCTTCTTCGCCGCTTCCTTCACTTTCCAAATCCTTTCCGTCTGTTCGCATCGTCGCGAGGCGGTTCTCTTGCCGATAGAAGTGCTTGAAGTTGGCCACCTGCAAAATGACCACATCAGGGACTTCGACAGTCGTTATGCACCACTCTATTCAGTCGAGCGAATAATGTCCTCGGCCGAATACTGGTTTCACAAAGATGGTGTTATAGAAGAGGAATTCTGATATTTGCGGTGCTTTAATTCTTAAAGTAGGAACTGACAGTGCATCGGATTCTTAGGTTAGGTTATTACCGCAAACACCGGCTGGCACCAGGCAGTGGTTGCACAGCAGGGAAGCGGTGTGGTTGCAGAAAAGGGGTCGGTGGTTCGCCTCCGTGGATCGCTTGATTTCTTGCACATGGCAAACAAGATGCTGCCCTATGAATCGAAGCTCTACATGTTAAATCGCAACGAGAAACTTCGCCGGGAAAAAGACCAGAATAGTAGTTAGTTCTGTTTGTGCTTTCACGATTCAAATGACAACAAAAATTTGCGCCAAAGTTTCGTCGAAGGAGGCTGCATACATAGTTGAGGTGCTAATCACGGATATGGCGCTTGTTATCATAATTTAAGACGATTACGGTACGTTACGGTAGGTATGGGTAAGTAAGGCTTGCTAGGTCAGAATTATCGGTTTTTCTAGAACTTCGCCCAAGCGCGATATTCAAAAAGCTGAACACGAACATGATATTCGTCTTTGGTAGAGTGGTGAAATACGGTAGCTATGCGAAATAGTGTGCCAGCCCGGCGTTCAAAAGCCTAGGCATGTTGGCAGGATGGGTATGTTTTTTTTTCTGCGCAACGAAGCATATTCGTAATTCTTTTTTGTTGTTATTTAACAAATAAATAAGTCAATAGTATTCGTAATCAGCGTCTTAAATAATCCCATAAGGTTTTAGGGGAAATTAGTGAAGCTGACCTTGCCATCCCTATTTTCCCCATACCAACCGAATGTTTAATGTTTCCTAAGCTGGTGACATTTTTTAAACGGATATCGTGTTCTGATTAACACTCCAAATAATCCTCCAGGGGAAATTTGATGACCCTGACCCAATAAACATTATCGATCCGCACCTGCAGTAACCTATCGTGACCAGACGAGACTTCAAAGGCGAATGTCGTATTTGTGTTCAACACCTCCAATACACTTGGGTGAAGATGTTCCCCGTAGGCACAATCGTAGGCACAATTGTGCTCTCATGAATTCGTGAGAGCACAATTGTGTCTACGATGCTAGAGCTTCGATTGGTCGTTTCGGATATTTTTTACAAGTGAAAAACTGCGCCGTTGAGGACTCAATTTCCAATCCTTCGCCTTGCCTCAGACCGATTCCCCCACTGCGCCGCACTGTTCGACTGCATTCGGTGTCTGCAGTGTACACTGCCAGAGCGCAATCAAGGCAAAGCAAAGACGGTCCGTTACTCCGCTCCCCCATCCCTTGATGCTATACACCCCATGTCAAAGTGCGAAAGCGATTTGGTGTGCTTTCCCTTGTCAGATCAGGAAACGTTCCCTACCTGAAGAAATCGAGTAAAAAGTAGCGAAGTTGTACTTACTATGATCGGCACAGGCAGAGCCAACGTGAGCACCCCGATCAGGGCGCACATTGAACCGACAATCTTTCCGGGAGGACTGAGTGGAACCAAGTCGCCATACCTGAACCACGATTACGTTGGGGAGCGATCCTTCCGCAAGCAGATTAGTGACACATAAGATCACAACACAATCACTACATATTTCTGACAGTTTTAGTCACGACACACTAGTAGCGCTTGCTTACCCGACTGTCGTCATGGTCACCTGCAAGAATTGTGCAATGAGACGAGGAATTGAGGAATTCAGAAAAAAACGACGGAAGAAATCAGCCCTCTGTCCTTCCATATCGATCTCTGAGCTGTGCATGCTGCTGGAGTAATGTCTTACGCGATTAATGTGCCTTAATGACCAATGGCCACAGTAGTACAATACCGCTCCTAATTCAAGAATATCGACGCTTTTTTCTGTTGCAAACCGTCGCAACTCCATAATTTCCTTCAAATTTATTCTATCAAAACCTGAATTACAACAAAAGACTTCAGACTGCCATAGGCCTCAATCGTGGCTAATTAAGCCCTCTCACTTAGAAATAGTTTGCGACGACTTAATGGTGAAATTGAGGAGCATTGAAAATGAGAAAAATAAGCGTCTAAGCAGGAGAATTATGATTTAAGAAAATCCTATAAAATGCGGAACGGGATTATTATACGAGGCGCAGCCACGGCTCGGCAACGAAGATATGTTTCTTCGATAAACTAGGCGCCGTGCCCGCGCCATTTGACAACAGCGTCTTTTCTTTATTAATCGACCGCATGCGAAAACTAACTAACATTTCTGCGACATTCGACACTACTTTTACCGAGTAGTATTGGTAAGTTACCATGTCGTTCCGTGTCGTTCGTTTACCCGCTAACGCCTACGGTATGGGAGACCGCGGACGGGAAGTGCGCCAGGGATGGTCGTCGTCGACCAGGGGCAGCTAGTATTGCATTGGAGCGCGTTTTTTGGTGCCGGATTCCGCGGGACGACATCCTCTGACTCTGACTGATTCTCGACAGAACAAAAAGGCTGTAGCAAAATGGCGGCACTATTGTACCTTCAGGACTCCAGAGGTAGAGAAGAGGTTTTTCAACCAAACTTCGCCCGGGAAGGGGAGGGTTATTTGGGGTGCAGATCACGAATCTAACATCCATTTTTTGTATCACGCTGAAGTTTGAACAAAATCCGTGACCATGGCCTTAGCCACCCGTACCTACCGTAACCTAGGAAGGGAATTGAGATCTGTAAACATTCCCGAAGTTTCACCTACTACGCTAAAGATATGCTTAGTGCACAATGCCACCGGAGTGGCCATATAAGAGAAAATTCTGACTGATTCTCGACGATGAGTGCGTTCCAGCAATTTTACTCTTGGACCCGCACATGCTGCAAAATAAAAGGTCGTTTAGTACGATTTGCATTGCTGAGGATCCGACTCAATACCACAGTTACCAGCTTCAACCGTAGGTTTAGCGGACGACTTCGACCCCTGCCTTAAGAAAGGATTCCACTAACATTAGCAAGAAGCAATTGCTGATTAGCCTGACGAATCCTTTCTGTTTTGGTTCTCAGATGACTCAAGGATAGTTTGCTTCATCATCCTTGACTCAATAACCGTGATAAGCAGAAGCTCGAGGCCATACGTCGCTTATGCCCCCTTTCTAACTGCGATCGCGCAGCGGCGCGTCAAATTCGGGGAGCGGCGCGGCCAGTCGCGCCGCGCGCAGAATTGACGCGCCGCTCCGCGGCGGGAGTATAAAAGGCGCCTTTCGCGGTGCACTGCACCGCGCAGCGCAGAGTCTGCCGTTCTGCGTGGCGGGACGCTGCGGCTGCCCGGGTGAGGGATCCCGGCGCGATTCCCGGCCGTCAGCAGGCGGTCGCGCGGGAATATGCCATAGGCCTAACCATAAGACAACGCACAATATAGGACTTACCAAAATATTTGTTATCCCTATCTTTTGGCTGTTCACGGCCAAAGTCCTTAAGGGTCGCACTTTTCTCGCAAGTGAAAGACAGATTGCGTAGTATCGCGCCATACAACTACACCTTAGAGTAATCAAGTGCTCCACGAACCTAGACAAACCTTTAGTGCACCTGCTTTTCAAAAACTCCACCTTCTCTTTAGGGCTCTTTAATACCTACATCTAGCGGTGTACTAACCTGCGCACCATATACATACTGCTTTTTGATCTCATCATTGTGTATGTTGACTAGAATAACATCATCTTGAAGCTGTGCAAGAAAGATACATATTCGTGTTGCTGCAGCAAGCTTATCAGAGCCGATTTTGGCCCGCGCTTATAAAACAGGTTCGCTGCGACCCATTTCTTACTTTTTCATAGTATACTAGTATTCATTAGATACGTTGGATCCTACCAATGCTATCTGCACAGTGGCCCGGGAGTCATTTACTTCTAAGCATTGATAGAAAGAAATAATTAACACTACACACTTTTCAAGCTTCTCAGAAATCGATACTATTTACAAACTCCTTCTCACATTTTACAAAAATGGTTATACACAAAAGAACTAGTGACATTTCTTGTAAAAATTTTGAAAACAATCTAGACTAAAATACTTCAAACACTCGACACATCGTGTAGTCACCTTCTTTGCACGATTCGTGGCGAACCTGCACATTTTTTCATTGCAGACTTTCTTATAGCAGCAAATAATCTTCTATGTCCTGCTTTCGGACCTGTTCTAGCTTTCTCCAATATTTGGCTAAACCATTAAGAGGAAGGTTCATTTGGAATATCATGAAGTAGTTATTTGATGAGATTCACGAGTCGGCGCTGTCCCACGCGGCAGACACGCGATTTCTCGCGCGGTCGTCAATAGGTTAAACTAAGCTTTTTTGAAAACCGAACTAGTTGCAGAGCATTTTCCCTTGGAAGGCCGCCAACTGTTTTACGACCCCTCCAAAACTGCCAGTGGCCTCTCTAGAGCGCACTTCACTAGCGATGTTCAGAAAATTTCGGAATTTTCTTTTTTTTTGCCTAGCACATTTGATTGCAATACATTACTGCGATCCCGCTGACACTAAGTAAATAGTGGTTGTACGTTGCGATCTGTTTGAATTCACGATTTAGTCAAATTGGCGGTTCACCTTCGCTATTCAGCTTCTGCTGCTGGATCCCAAACTAATAAATCACATAAAGCAGAAGACAGCCTTTAAAATAGTGTAAAAGCCATTTTTACAAATCATCGAAATCTTCTTCTTCTTCTTCTTCTTCTTCAGCGTTTGTCCTGCTTTCTTACGGGGTCCGCCTTCCTGGAATACTGACGCCACCTTTCCCGATCAAATGCCTGATCAGGGTGTAACCTAGCCATCTCTGATACAGCGTATCAAGCCAGCGCTGCTTTCGTCTCCCTCGTGGAAGTTTTCCAGGCGCCTCGAAGTTAAGGCCAATCTTTCGGAGAGTGTCACCGCTTGCGCGCAGAACATGGCCGTACCATCTCAGACGAGCTTCACGCAATTTCTCAACTATCGGGGTGACATCAAATCTTTGCCGAATGGAGTCGTTGCGCACACGGTCCAAACGCGTAACTCCGGCCGTCCACCGCTACATCTTCGTTTCCATTACGCTGAGGCGCCTTTCAATTTCTTTGGTAACGGGCCAGCACTCAGCTCCGTAAACAGCCACAGGTCGAACGACTGCTCTGTAGATCTTCGATTTAAGCCGCTCTGGTATCCCCTTGTGGCAGAGCACTCCCGTCAGAGAGCGCCATTTGCACCACGCTGCAATCACGCGTGAATTAGCTTCAACGATACACCGTATCGGATGCGATTGCTGATCCCAAGTACTTGAATACCGAAGTATGTGGCAGCTCAATACCGTTCACCTTAATGGAGCTGGACTCATCTTCATCAGTCGTCATATACTCGGTTTTTCTGACATTAAGTTTGAGTCCAAATCTCTCCAAGCGGTTGCACCAAGCTTGTACCTGCCGCTGGAGTTCAACCGTATCTTCGCAAGCGAGCATTTCATCGTCAGCATAAAGCAACGTCCAAGGGGCTGGCCACTGATCGGGTGGTATGGCATCCATAACGACGATGAAGAGCGGGGGGGGGGGGGGGAGCGCAGAACCTTGATGTACTCCGACAGAGATGAGAAACTCCATCGATGTACCTGCTTGCGCTTGGACTCTACTCCTCGGACAAGAGTAGAGTAGCCGCACCCACTCAACAAGCTCTTCGGGAACATTATGCTGTCTTAAAGCATACCATATCACTTCACGCGGAACGCGTTCGAAGGCCTTCTCCAAGTCGAGGAAAGCAAGATGCACCGGTTTCTGTTTCTCGCGGTGCTTCTCTATAAGTAGACGAACGGCGTGTATGGCATCGATGGTGGTATGAAACCGCACTGGTCCGTAGAAAGCTGGACGACGTCACGAACGCGTCCATCAACAATTCGCTCAAAGATCGTCATGCTAGCAAACGCGAAAGCAAACGAATTGGACGATAGCTTTTACAGTCTGCTGGACTGCCCTTCTTCTTCCAAATCGGAATCATCGTGCTTATTGCCAACTATCAGGTACTTTCTTCTCCGCAACCACATGGTTGAAGAACATCGTCGGCCACTCAGCTGGGTAGCAGGAGTTGGACTTCCACTAGTTGGCCGCCAGATCATCAAGGCATGTTGCCTTGCCTGGCTTCATCTTTCTTAAAGCTGCTTCTGCCTCCTCAACAGTGATTTTCTGAACGACGAGTACAGGGAGGAGCAGAGGGAGTGGCTGGATGGGCAAACTCTACAGTCGAGATTTCCTCGAAGTAGTTTCGCCATCGATTTAAGGCCATTAGAAGATGGCCATTCTCATAGTTGACGACAAAGAACTTATTAACATCCTCGGGCTGGCGATGGCGGACCTTGGCGAGCCGATAAAGAAATCGCTCACCATCGCGTGACTCATGTCTCTCGTTGGCATCATCGTAATGAGTGGCCAAGAGGGCAGTGGCTCTTGCAATGGCCACTGCCCTCTTCGCCGAGTTCTTCGTTTCCTGATATATTTTTCGGCTGTCTTGTCGCTGAAGTATGCATGGTATAACCTCTTCTTCTCAAGGACGTTTTCTTTAACCTCGTTAGTCCACGCCATGACTGCCTGTCGACCTTACGCCGTCCCGGTTTCGTAGTGCCAAGTTCGGAGCGTGCAGCAAAGTGCGTGGCTTCAGTGGCACCCCGATAGGTTTCTTCAACGGCCGTGACTGTCGGCAACCGAATGCGAGACGTCAGAGCTGCTTCATTCTCCTCCAATCGCCACACTTAATTTTTGCTGATCCGCAACGCTCAATCTGCCTAGTGCAATCTTCATAATGCAAATCAGCGGTCGATGTTGCGTGGCGACCGTCTCGTACGGTACGATCTTCGAATCAGTGACTAGCCCTTGGTCTCGATTCCTCACAAGGACAAAGTCGATTTGCGTTTTAGTGTTCCCGCTATAAAACGAGATGAGGTGGGAGGCACGTTTTCGAATCTTCGTGTTCACGATGGTGAGATCGTGCGACTCTGCACACTCAAGTATGCGCTCACCATCGACGTTACATGACCCGTATCCGAAACCACCATGAGAGCAATAACCGTCTTTTGTTGCTCCAACGTGACCGTTAAGGTCACCTGCAACAATAATTACGTCCAGTGACGAAACTTCTGCTGTCTTCTCATCAAGCAGGCTCCAAAACTCATCCTCATCTCTTTCGGAGCAACCAGTTTGCGGAGCATACGCAGAGAAGAGGTGATACATTCGCCGTTCAGCAGCAATAACGATCTTCATCAAGCGGTCGCTAGAACGCTCCACGCTTGGAATCGCGTCTCGGAAGCGTTCAGAGGCGATTATACCAACTCCGCTGGTGGTCCTGGGACTGCCGCACAGAACGGCCTTAAAGGCTCGGCCCATGACCCTTGACTTGCTGCAGGAACACCTCGTCTCCTGCACCGCACAGATGTCAACTTTTATTCGCTCCAGTGTCTCTGCCTACTCAAAGGAGCGGCCCGACAACGTACCCACATTCAGCGTTGCCACGCGAGTCTTTCCTACGTTGCGCGACTTTTGGACTAACACAGTTTTCCATGCCATCCTCGCATCAGGGACCCTCGTATACTTCCCACACTCGCCGGGCTTTGCGAGTGCGCGTCGGCTCCCGCGGACGCCGTAGCATTACCTCGCGATACATGAAGCACCATCAACCATGTGATGTGACATGGGATCTCCATAGGCCGGCCTGTCACAAGGGCCTGTCGCCTGCACTCGAGTGTCCGTGTACGGCTCAGCTTGCAAAAGCGGGCAGTTTCCAGTGGCACCACGTGTAAGAACGGACATCGCCACCATTACAAATTATTGCAATGTCAAGAATTTCAGCCGTTAGGCGTCGCGATCAAGGCCTTGTCACAGACGCGAAGACCGTGCCGTATGAGATGGTTGCCACGCAACACCGTCCACTGATCTGTTCGCTGAAGATCACACCTTCGTGGTGTAAACAAGCGGAGCGATGCGCGTCGACAAGAATCAAATGATGGCAACTGAATGAGAAGGAAGCGGCAGTTATTTCTCGCATTCGGTTGCCGACGGTGACAACTGTCGACGAAACCTGGAAGGATGGAAGGACGACGAAGGATGCTACCGATGCGATAACCCCCAGGCTGCACGCCTCGAACTCGACACAATGAAGCCTGGACGGCGCTGGGTCGACAGGCAGGCATGGCTGTGGAATGACGATATGAGAGAAAAAGTTCGAGAAAAGAAGCAGCTCGATCACGTATTTATCGGTGATAAAAAAGTTCATAATTGGCGGAATTATCGAGAAACGAAGAAAGCGGCAAAGAAGGCAGTGGTCGCTGCTAAAGCCGCATATTATGCTGATGTAGGCGAAAAATTGGAAACGCGCGATGGTCAGCATTATCTTTACCGACTTGCGAAAGCTCGCTCTCGCCAAGCAGAAGACATCGAGAAGTTCTTTGGCGTTACCGACGATAACGGTCGTCCTCTGATGGATCTTAAGAGGGCTGTGAAGCGATAGCACGATTACGTTGAGGAAACCTCGAATGTTGAATTTGACCATCCTGCTATTCCTTTTGCATCTCCTGCATACGGTCCCGTTCAGAAGATCATAGTGAGCGAAACCGAAGCAGCTCTGAAGAAGATGATGTCAAGCAAACCCACTGGTCCCAATGATCTGCCAGCCGACCTGTGGAAGTCGAAGGGCTGCTGCCCTGCTGACTGGCTGACAGAGTTTTTCAATCAGGTTGTTACTGAGAAGAAAGTGCCCAAGAGCAGCAAAGCACGACCACCCCGACTTGGAAGAGGAAGGGCAGTTCTGCGGACTGCGCTAGTTATCGCCCAATTCGCTTTCTTTCGCACACCATGAAAATCTTTGAGCGATTTGTCGATGGACGTATCCGGGATGTCGTCCAGGGGCCGGATTGATCAAAGTTACTGCAGTAAATTTAACGGAGAATTGTAGGCGAAAGCTCAAATAACGCGGCCTATCACGATATGGTGAGCGATAAGCGGCGTTATCTGAGCTTTTGCTCACAATTCTCCGTTAAAGTTACTGCAGTAACTTTGATGAATCCGGCCCCAGTTTTCCACGAATCAGTATGGTTTCGTCTCTGACTGTGGCACTGTTGATGCCATTCACGCTGTTCGTCTTTTGCTAGAGAAGCACCGCGAGAAACAGAAACCGGTGCATTTTGCCTTTCTGGACGTGAAGAACGCCTTCGACCGCGTTCCGCGAGATGTTATATGGTACGCGTTGCGAGAACATGGTATTTCTGAAGAGCTTATTGAGTGGGTGCACATCCTGTACTCTTGCCCAAGGACTCGAGTGCGAGCGAACTTCCCATCTTTATAGGTGTGCGTCAGGGATCTGCGCTATCCTCACTGCTCTTCGTCGTCGTGATGGATGCAGTATCACGAAATCCACAAATGACGCCACCTTGGACGTTGCTGTATGCTGACGACGTCGTGCCTGCATGTGAAGACAAAGCCGAACTCGAGCGACAGGCACAGGAATGGTGCGATCGCTTGGCATTGTTCGGACTCAAGCTAGACGTCAAAAAGACGGAGTACATGACGACGGATGTGGATGAGCACGGATCTATTAAGATCAATGGTACTGAGCTCTCGAGTTACAACTTTCAAGTATCTTGGATCAACAGTCACGTCCTATGTCAGCCTAAAGTTGGAGGTGAACGCGCGCGTGAGTGCAGCCTGGTCCAAATGGCGCTCACTGACTGGGGTGTTTGCGAAAGGACAATACCTGAGCACCTCAAATCGAAGGTTTATAGAACAGTCGTCCGCCCAATAGCGACGTACGGCGCTGAATGTTGGCCCCTGACGAAGGAAATTGAAAGCCGCCTCAGTGTAATGGAGACGAAGATGTTAAGGTGGACGGCCGGAGTAACGCGATTGGACCGCGTTCGCAATGACACCATACGACAGAGGTTCGGTGTCGTCCCGATAGCCGACAAGTTGCGCGAAGCTCGTCTACGATGGTACGGCCATGTCCTTCGCGCTAATGACGACACCATCCGTAAGATTGGCCTGAACCTTGAGGTCCCTGAAAAGCGGCCCAGGGGACGCCCGAAGCAACGTTGGCTAGATACGTTGCACTTGGACTTAAAGATGGCTGTGTGCACCCTTATCAAGCATTTGATCGGGAGAACTGCCGTCACCACACCAGAAGAGCGGACCCCGCCACCAAGCGGGACAGCCGCTAATGAAAATGATGAAGGGCAGAAGAAACTTCACTGCTGCCCTCCGTCGCTCTAAAATGGCGGCTGGGACTAAGGCATGTTAGGCAGTTGGAAAGTTGTGAGCATTTCATCGTAAAGTGCCTTAAGTGGTCTGTTTGCCTACGCATTGTAGGCCGTTAGCTCATCGCGTCTTCCCACAGTGGACGACTGAATTCGGAAAAAATCGTGTCACACAAGGCTCACCTGCATTTTCGCACCGCAATAATTTCGCCTGTTTAGAAGCTACATCGCTGTACCTTTGGGAACTGCTAAAGATCTTTACTGCCTACAAAACCCACGATCCGCAGTCGGAACTAGTCGATCTCGACAGAGTTATTGCGCCCGAACACGCCTGCGCGTGCAAGTTGTGAGCTGTGGCGCCCAATCGATTGATAGGTTCAATTCTATATGCATTATTCAAGGCGCACTTCATAGGAAAGCTGGACAGTCTTAGAGCAATATCTTTGAAAGGCGGCTGGGAATTTCTGATAAAACTCTCCAAACGCTCACTCTACAGGCTGCCGTGCTCACTCGATTGATAGGTTCGATTCTGTACGCATTGCTCACGGCGCACTCTGAAAAAAGCTGGACAGTCTTAGAGCAATTCCTGAGTAGGACCGCTAAAAATTTGCGACAAAACTCCCCAAACGCTCACTCTACAAGCTCTCGCGTCCACTCGATTGATTATGTCCGGCCTATATGCATTGTTTAAGTCTACTAAGATTTATATGTCAGAAGATAGGGCTCGAGCCGCTGAGCTCAGATATATGCTTCTTTTCACAAGTACTTGATTTTTTAAATAGCTTCTCACTTTTTCTCACTATGCTGACAACTCAATCTGTTCACATTTAGTTTCTACATCTACCAAGTTTGTTTTCCGGACAGAAGAGAGGAAAACGGAAAAGCCACATATCAGCCGTACTAGCTCAACGAAGCACCTTCGGGGAATTTACCTGGTTTCCGGTTTACTGGGAGCCATGATCTCTACGCTTCTGCGTTGTGGATTGCATACTCAAAGAGCTAATCAGCGACAGTATGCGAGGGAAATTCAGAAAAACCAACATTGCGGATGCCTTTAAAACTCACCAGCACAAACCAGAAAGAAGCCGGAATTGAAGTGAATTTCGAATTCGGTTCCCCTTGTTCGGCGAAATATATACCTGACGAGAAGAGCACAAGAGCGATTGCCATGAAGAATATGAGGAGACAGAATTCCTGAACCGACGCTCGGAAGGTCTTGCCGAGTATTTGCAGTCCAGCAGAATGTCTGCAAGAATGTTATCAACTAGAAGCAAGTAGAAAGGTGGCATCTCAGAGGTGTTGATCCTAATATGCAAACGAAGGATTTTGAAAAATCATACGATTTTAAACAAACGTCAACTAATAGCAATATAAGATCTACATTCTTCACGAATAAATAAATAAATAAATAAATAAATAAATAAATAAATAAATAAATAAATAAATAAATAAATAAATGTTTTCGTAGAAAGGTATGCATGAGTCTATAGCTCAAAGTCAGCGCTTGCTTTTATAGTTCGGCAGTTCACATTGTAATTTTGTACGTTTTACCAAATATTCATAGGAAAAGTCCTAAAGTTTTATAGCCAAGGACACAAAGCGACAAGGCGTTCGCAATTTCACGGCCCTGAAACAGTTTCAACTAACGCTTGCAAGTGCAAGTGTGAGTACGTGTCGAAAATCAGTGCTGAGGTTTGAACGTGCGGATGAACTAACATTCCTTCAAGATTTTAAAAAAAAACATGGTACGGTACATTGGAAGGGCACAAAAAATACTAAGTTGTCCAGAAAATAAAAGTCCGCTTCCGCTGAGTTGAGCTTCCGCTTGTAATTTTATTGAATTCATTTTTGTTCTTCGAATCTGCAAATATTGTGCCTTATTATATACCAGCGTCCGTCGCCGGCGCCGTACGCTGGACGTGCGGGCCATGCCAGGCTTGCCGCCTTCGGGTATGGCGGGCCACGCTGGGAACGTAGCCCAAACCTAGCTGGGGATGCTTCCTCAGCTCTTGAGATCAAAGTGAACAATTTCCAAATCAAAAGAAGCGTCTTTCAGACCATGACATTGACCAATCAATAATATCGGTTGATATTGATTGCTTGATGGCAGCTTCAACATGGTGGCTGATTACCTGGTCAACCCTCCGTCGGTCATCATAATCACGGAACACCCACCCAGATCGATTAAGTCGGCGAGAACTAATAGCTCCGCTCGAGCGATGGATAATATCGATCGATATTGATTTTCTGAAAGACTAATAGGACCTACTGCCCGATCGAAACACCATCGGCCATAACAATATGCTGCTGCTAATGTTAGATATAGCTGAACGAAGAAGTACACGCCAACAGATACGTCATTCGAAACCTCATGGATTGTTCTTTGATTTCCATCCCTCTGGTAGTTGGTCGATAAACACCCTAGCTGTGATCAGCATGCGCCATCTACAGGTCATGTGTCGTTGGCAGTAAACACCCGCTGTCGCCGCGGGCCTCGGACAGCGCGGCGGGCTTCGGACAGCGCGATGGGCTTTGGATAGCGCGGCGGGCTTCGTAATGATGGTAATGATAATGATAAAGATGATAATGATGACTCCTTAAACACCGTAGATGCGATGAACCGATCAACATCTTCCGTCAACAGCTAATGTGCCGTCAGCAAGGCCCACCCACTGTCGCCGCGGGCCTCGGACAGCGCGGTGAGCTTCAGAATGATAGTAGTGATAACGATAATGATGATAATGATGACTCCGCAAACACAATAGATGCTATGAGCCGATCAACGTCTCCCGTCAACACCTCATGTGTCGTCAGCAGAGCAGACCTGCTGTCGCCGCGGGCCTCGGACAGCGCGGTGAAGCTTCAGACATGACTCATGCCTCTTCTTCTTCTTCTCCTTAGCGTTTGGTCCCGCGCAGTCACAGGGTCCGCTGTTCTTGTGATCTGTCGCCACCTCATCCTATCAAGGGCGTCATCTGCCGTGGCGCCGACTTCGACGAGATCTCTCTTGATGACGTCCTTCCATCTTTTCCTTGGGGCTCCTCTCGGACGTTTTCCGGGTGCCTCGAAATCTAGGGCCAACCTTGTGGGGTGATCCTCTGGTCTTCTGAGGACGTGTTCATACCACCTCAGGCGCTGCTCTCTCATTTTCAGCTGGATCGGAGCTGTCTTCATCACTGCCATCCTCGTTTCGCACCCTGTCCCGACGGGTCCATCCACATGCCCACCTCAGCATCCTTATCTCCGCCGCGTGCAGTTGCCGCTCCTGCGCCTTACCCAGGGCCCAGCACTCACTGCCGTAGAGGAGGGCAGGTCTCACAACTGTTCTATAGAGCTTGCCTTTGAGCGTCCTGGAGCAGCTACAGTCGCAGTGGATCCCTGTGGACTCCCTCCACTTGAGCCAGGCTGCGTTTATCCGTCCCCTGACCGCCTGGTCCACACTTCCTTCCTCCCTTCCTTGGATAGGTCACCTCCGAGGTAGCGGAATTCTTCCACCTTCTAGATCGTTTCCCCTTGGCAGTCTAGAATCGACCCAGCGCACTGCTCAGAGCTGACGAACTTCGTCTTCTTCACGTTCAGCCGTAGGCCGTTGTCTGCGAGGGCCCTCTGCCAGAGCTGCACCTTCTCCTCCAGCTCCTCCTGGTTGTCGGCTACTAGGGCGATGTCGTCCGCGTAGAGGAACATGACTCATGCCTCTCCCGATTATATATAGTAAAGATGTCGTTTCGACCGCTTTGACTTTATTAAAGGCCTGGAAGAAGTTCGATTTTCTTGCGGACTGTGCACTCATATCGTCAATTGCTCTAGGTTTCATATCCCTGCTAGCACCAATGAGATCCTAGGAGTTTCAAGAAGAACCAACTCCAATACGACCGCAACCCACCGCTACTCCAGAACTGAAATAGCGCCCAACTACACGACAACCATTGAGGAAATGGGGCACACTCGGTATGCAGGAGTATACGGACTTCGAGGAGCACGGTGCCTCAGAGCTCACACAATGTTGTTGTGAATGGCAAAACGTCGCTCGTAATGGAAACGCACTTCGTTCATCGCTGGATGAATCGAGAAAGCTTCAAGGACCTTTCTGGCGCCAATTTTATTTTCGTGCTGTAGCACCGTGTATTTGATGTTAAAGTCACCGTTGTGAGCGCTCGTGGGCGTAGTGGGCATAATAGGCTTCGCTTTCGACAGCTAGATGCGCTCTGATGTGAACACTAACAACATAAGACACAATCATTCTAGCAGACACATAGCTCAGCCTGATTTGGAAAACGTGTTTGTCGGAACAATTTGCTCTGGAGGAGACGGGATGTAGAGAAGGATGAATGAGTTGCTAAAGCAGAATGGCTTAAAAAATGAAAAGGAAATTAGCACTAAATCTTTTGTCAAAAAGGGAGTAACTTCTGGAGCGTGTTTTTATGTGATGATACCGAAATAAGCCGCTATCGACTGGATTGTCATAGTGAAAGTGGAAGGCACTTCCGGAGCCGAAACTGCACCAATAGGTCGCATATTTGATGTTTAGAGACACTAATCATGCGACCCATCGAATCATCTGGCCCCAGATTTCACATGTTGGTGATCCCATTCCGAGGTAAGACGATACCGCTGGTATCGTCTCACCTCGGATTCACCATAGTGGCCTACGTAGTATGTGACACAGAGAGATACAGAGATGCAGACACGATAACCGATATATCGTTACCGACCGGTGAGCGGTTGATGAATCTGGCCCCTGGTAATCAGGAGAGTGTATGTTGCTTTGTTACTTCTTGCTTGTATTGATATAAATGTTTCGTTTGCTCGGACCCCAAGGATGTCTTTTGATGGTAACGGGCAGGAATGTTACAGTCATTCAAATAGTATGTATTTTTCTCTGAAACCCAGTATTCCCTTTGCTGCAGCGTAGAGGCGCTGATCGCACATCGAGCACAAATTTGGAGCGTGCTCAGGCTAACAGAACAGTCAAGCTTCCCATCACTATGTGAACAACGGAGGACCCACATCTGAACACATTACTTCTTCAGTGCTTTTGGATATGAGAATAACGCTGGATTGTCAGCGACGTTTCTCCATATCAAGCGGAAGTCAACCGGGATATTTTCACTGCTTCAGGTTACTGTCAGAACACGTTGGGTTATGGGATGACGCGGAGGCGGAGAACTAGAAAACGACACAATTACCTGCTCAATTTGAATATTCGAAATACTCGAACAAGCCGAAGAACTCGAAGGACAGCAAAGGACATCGATGAGTTCGACTTGCTAGCATCAGCCCTGTAAGAGGCCTCTGGATGGCAGGTTGTTGGTGAGAAGTGGTGTAAAAAATCAGCTTGGAAATTGATTAAACAGATGCACTGCGGGCAGGTCATTTTAGCTGTTCGGGGACTTACCAAATCAGGTTAACGAAGAACGGCGCTATTGCAACGAAGTCGATGATGTTGAGGAGCGAAGTCAAGAACGTAACCTTCGATGGAGAACTAATAAATCGAAGAGTCAGCTCTGAAACAGGGTTTTCTTCCTTGTGTATGGCGAAACAGAAATCAAACGAAGGCGAAACGAACCGATCGTGAACCATATGATGCACACCAGCTCTAGCCAGAAGAAAGGATTCCAGATCGTCCGGCCTTCTGCCTCTGTCGCATTCAGCGATGCGGTCGGTTCCATCTCACGTACCTCTCCAGAAGGCACGGTTTCCCAACAGAAAGACACTATCGAACTGAAGACCTGCGTTGAAGGAGGACAGCTAGCCGCGATAATACCAAAACTCACACTATGATGACTGAAATCGAGATGAAGGCGATAATTCGCGCCGCTAAAGAACTGTCTGGGTATTCCATCAGTTCCCAGAGCCTTCGCTGTGAGGTGTTTGTGGGCAGAATCGCCTCTTTCGGCTTTTCATATCCTTCGGCGATCCAGAATTCTTCGATCAAGTGATCGCCCATCTGAAAAACACATTTACTGGACCCGGTGCAGATTTTTCGGATAATCGGATGATTCGGACAGCCATTTTTCGGATGATCAGATAACATAGTTTTGGCTGAGCGAGATTTCGGATAACTCGAACCCGGACAACTCCTTCCGGATAACCAGAAATGCACTACTCGGATCCCACATCCACTGTGCAGACCGTTCATTGGCGATTTTTGTCGTGCTCATCATCTTGATGTTTTCGAATAATCCTGCTTCGTTGCATGCACTATGCCACCACTTCGGAAACCGCTAATTCACTGCGACTAATGCGTTAGCTACACAGAGCGCATGAAAAGTTTGTATGCACCCTGGAGCTGCGAATTTCAATTTGGCGACCGTCACGGCTAACGTTGCCATACTTTCACAAAACTATGCGCGGTCCTCAGCGTGAGACAGTCAAGACTTCAAATATGGGAGCCCCACGGCCTTGAACCGCTCCAGATGTCCATCGATAAAAGACATGGGAAAGGACGAGATTAGTCATCCATGATTGGGTTGCGCCAACATTCTTCTGTTGGATAGCATGGAGGCACTTTGAGTGCGTGTTTGCTCTAAACTATGTCTTGCGGTGGCCAGCTGTAATGGAAACTAGTGCTTGTTCCCTCCAATCACGTGTGCTGGAAGAGATGGCAGCACAGCACGGGCCCACGATATCCGCGCAGCTTGACCTAATTGAAGCCATTTGTCTCAATATGCAGAGATTGATGGAACTCACAAGACTAGAGGCAAAGCCTCGGATGTAGATCATCTGGCCGTTAGTTTTATGGCTTAATCCGCTAAAACCACAAAAAAACGGCTGGGGAACCTGTACGGGTTCCGCCATTACGATGAACAGTTAGCTACTCATCATTTCTCCTTCCTCAACAAAGGCTAGCATTTTAGGAACTTCCCAAAAAGCTTGGCAGTTCTCACCTTTGAGTGGAGCATTTTGACGCCTGAAACTTAGCCCAAGCAAAGAAAAGACCTCGGTTGGTTCAACTTCGGGTTATTCAGTTTTAAAGCACGCCACCATCTGCTTGCTATCTTAACGCGGGCTCTGGTAATTACAACAGTAGGGCCAGTTCGTCTGTTTTTGCAACGCAGCTTTGAAATGCGCCTGCACTTACGACAAGCACTGCATAGACGACGTTTTACAATAGCTTTGAGGCACTGTCAATGTGCGATAGCTGCGACACCGCCAACACAACAAAGGTAACCGTTGAGCTCCAAAAGCAGTTCAAAATGTTTCCCGAAAATAAAGACTCCTAGCACTATCCCTCATCGAGGTCAACCTATTACAGCCTATCGTTAAAACACAGATTTAAAAGAATCGAGCACCAAGGGTTTGCGGTGAAATATGAGGTTACAACTGATTTGAAAGCGAAAACACGTGGAAAACTGACCTGAAAGAATCGCATTTCACGAAGAAATATGTCGATTGGTACAGATTCGGGTCGTTTTACTCTGCCATTGCTCTGGTAAATGTAAAGAATCGATTCGAACCTGAAACGGAAGGTTAAACTCGTCGACAAACTCCATGAAAAATTTATGATATGGTAAACAGCTTGAGATATTCAACCGCCCGATTGCACGGGAGGTATAAAAGGGAGCGCGGACAGCACCGGATGACAACAAATGCCCCTTTGATTTCTTGCGAATAACTTCGAGCAACTTTCGCAAAATGCTATGAAATTTCCACCACATCTCAGGATTTGTCGTGAGATTGGAGTGGTTATAATGGCGATGGGTGCAACCCAACAAAGCACAAATAAATAGTTACCTGCTGAATGTGACAGCTCTGGTAGTCTGGAACTGGAGCACACAAACGCTTTCGCTGCTGTTCGACTGGTGCCGTACGATTGATTATTCAACGATTTGAGTGAGCTACAACCGTCGTGATTCTCTGTCGCCTACTTCCTCATGTCTCTCCACTGTGTTGGTACTGTGTTCTCGTCAGCCACTCAAAGGACCTACCTCTACAAAAAACCATTTCAATTCTCGAAGTCCCAATCAGTCCAATCAGTCCCAATGGGTCGTTATCCTCCTCCAACTCCAAGCAGTATGCGCTGAAGCAGCCACGCTTTTGTAGGTCCACCGGTGTACTGGGTTTAACTGTAGAAAAACGGCTCGAATGAGCCGAATTCGATGAGGTTAAGAGGCCGATTACTGATGCGCTCTAAGTCACGATGGAGCAGTATTGATCTTGACGCTGCTGCTTTCGCGTAGAAGAAGCTTCAGATCGTGACGTTGGCTTAGCAGGTCGCGCAGCAACATCTCCTGAGGAAGTTTGTCCTTCGTTGTTCCAGAGATCACATTGATCTTCCTTATTTTCTAGACTGTGTGAAGCAGATTTGTCTCTCGGACAAGGTAAGTAAGATGATAACGAAAAGAGAAAATAGGAGAACTTCCAGAAAGTGGTTGGCAGCTATGGACTTCAGCAGATGACTAAGGAAGTGCTAACACGTCTTTTTTCTTGCTCTTAGACTCGTCTGTATGGAAACGTGCTCTTTATTCGAAAATATCTGGGTTAGGATTAGAACAGGTCGAACTCAATAGTGTTGTCTTCTGGCGGTTTTAACTGGTTTTCACCCGCTTAACATGAAAACCTGCGGTATAGGGGAGAAATTCTTACCAGGAAAAAGGATTTGCCATGGAACTTCGACCGGCGACCAGGTATAAAGAGCAGGGGCTTCCATTACAACTATGCAGGTGGAAATTTTAAATTGCATCTAATGGCGTGTTGGTGCTTACAGTGTTCACTAGACCTGAGCTCGAGTAATCGGGCCGAATAATTGTTCGAGCGATTTCGAACAATTAATCGCTCGATTACTCGAAAATCGTAAATCGTTGTTGTTTGAACGTTATTCGAAATAGACTTTCGCGAAAAACCGTTATTCGAACATTGTTCGAAATCGACTTTCGCAGAAAAGCGTTATTCGAACATTGTTCGAAATCGACTTTCTCGAAAAACCATTATTCGAACATTGTTCGAAATCGACTTTCGCGAAAAACCATTGTTCGAACATTGTTCGAAATCGACTTTCGCAGAAAAGCATTATTCGAACATTGTTCGAAATCGACTTTCGCGGAAAACCATTATTCGAACATTGTTCGAAATCGACTTTCGCGAAAAACCATTATTCGAACATTGTTCGAAATCGACTTTCGCAGAAAAGCATTGTTCGAGGATTGTGCGAATCGACTTTGGCGGAAAACCGTTATTCGAACATTGTTTAAAAACGACTTTCGCGAAAAACCGTTATTAGAGCATTGTTCGAAATCGACTTTCGCAGAAAAGCGTTATTCGAAGATTGTTCGAAATCGACTTTCGCGAAAAACCGTTATTCGAACATTGTTCGAAATCGACTTTCGCAGAAAAGCATTTTCGAGGTCGAAGATAGAAAGACGTTGTTCGAACATTGTTCGAAATCGACTTTCGCAGAAAAGCGTTATTCGAACATTGTCGAAATCGACTTTCTCGAAAAACAATTATTCGAACATTGTTCGAAATCGACTTTCGCAGAAAAGCGTTATTCGAACATTGTTCGAAATCGACTTTCTCGAAAAACCATTATTCGAACATTGTTCGAAATCGACTTTCGCGAAAAACCGTTATTCGAACATTGTTCGAAATCGACTTTCGCAGAAAAGCATTTTCGAGGTCGAAGATAGAAAGACGTTGTTCGAACATTGTTCGAAATCGACTTTCGCAGAAAAGCGTTATTCGAACATTGTCGAAATCGACTTTCTCGAAAAACCATTATTCGAACATTGTTCGAAATCGACTTTCGCAGAAAAGCGTTATTCGAACATTGTTCGAAATCGACTTTCGCAGAAAAGCGTTATTCGAACATTGTTCGAAATCGACTTTCTCGAAAAACCATTATTCGAACATTGTTCGAAATCGACTTTCGCGAAAAACCATTGTTCGAACATTGTTCGAAATCGACTTTCGCGAAAAACCATTGTTCGAACATTGTTCGAAATCGACTTTCGCAGAAAAGCGTTATTCGAACATTGTTCGAAATCGACTTTCGCAGAAAAGCGTTATTCGAACATTGTTCGAAATCGACTTTCTCGAAAAACCATTATTCGAACATTGTTCGAAATCGACTTTCGCAGAAAAGCGTTATTCGAACATTGTTCGAAATCGACTTTCGCAGAAAAGCGTTATTCGAACATTGTTCGAAATCGACTTTCTCGAAAAACCATTATTCGAACATTGTTCGAAATCGACTTTCGCGAAAAACCATTGTTCGAACATTGTTCGAAATCGACTTTCGCGAAAAACCATTGTTCGAACATTGTTCGAAATCAACTTTCGCAGAAAAGCGTTATTCGAACATTGTTCGAAATCGACTTTCGCAGAAAAGCGTTATTCGAACATTGTTCGAAATCGACTTTCGCGAAAAACCATTGTTCGAACATTGTTCGAAATCGACTTTCGCAGAAAAGCGTTATTCGAACATTGTTCGAAATCGACTTTCGCAGAAAAGCGTTATTCGAACATTGTTCGAAATCGACTTTCGCAGAAAAGCATTTTCGAGGTCGAAGATAGAAAGACGTTGTTCGAACATTGTTCGAAATCGACTTTCGCAGAAAAGCGTTATTCGAACATTGTCGAAATCGACTTTCTCGAAAAACCATTATTCGAACATTGTTCGAAATCGACTTTCGCAGAAAAGCGTTATTCGAACATTGTTCGAAATCGACTTTCGCAGAAAAGCGTTATTCGAACATTGTTCGAAATCGACTTTCTCGAAAAACCATTATTCGAACATTGTTCGAAATCGACTTTCGCGAAAAACCATTGTTCGAACATTGTTCGAAATCGACTTTCGCGAAAAACCATTGTTCGAACATTGTTCGAAATCGACTTTCGCAGAAAAGCGTTATTCGAACATTGTTCGAAATCGACTTTCGCAGAAAAGCGTTATTCGAACATTGTTCGAAATCGACTTTCTCGAAAAACCATTATTCGAACATTGTTCGAAATCGACTTTCGCAGAAAAGCGTTATTCGAACATTGTTCGAAATCGACTTTCGCAGAAAAGCGTTATTCGAACATTGTTCGAAATCGACTTTCTCGAAAAACCATTATTCGAACATTGTTCGAAATCGACTTTCGCGAAAAACCATTGTTCGAACATTGTTCGAAATCGACTTTCGCGAAAAACCATTGTTCGAACATTGTTCGAAATCGACTTTCGCAGAAAAGCGTTATTCGAACATTGTTCGAAATCGACTTTCGCAGAAAAGCGTTATTCGAACATTGTTCGAAATCGACTTTCTCGAAAAACCATTATTCGAACATTGTTCGAAATCGACTTTCGCGAAAAACCATTGTTCGAACATTGTTCGAAATCGACTTTCGCAGAAAAGCGTTATTCGAACATTGTTCGAAATCGACTTTCTCGAAAAACCATTATTCGAACATTGTTCGAAATCGACTTTCGCGAAAAACCATTGTTCGAACATTGTTCGAAATCGACTTTCGCAGAAAAGCATTATTCGAACATTGTTCGAAATCGACTTTCGCAGAAAAGCGTTATTCGAAGATTGTTCGAAATCGACTTTCGCGAAAAACCGTTATTCGAACATTGTTCGAAATCGACTTTCGCAGAAAAGCATTTTCGAGGTCGAAGATAGAAAGACGTTGTTCGAACATTGTTCGAAATCGAAGATAGCGAAAAAGCATTGTTCGAATATTGTTCAAGACGAAGATAGGAAGACGTTGTTCGAACATTGTTCGAAATCGAAGATGGCGAAAAAGCATTGTTCGAATATTGTTCCTAATCGAACAGTGTTCGAGCAATATAGGCCGCCTGAGTATGGATCGTCTCCGTTCCCCGAAAAACCCACGCTCAAACTCACTCCAGTTTGCGCCTGCGGTAATTGGCGGGAACGATTTGCGATTTCCTTTCGAGGGTTCTGGCCGTCGACTCTTGACATTGTTCGAACATTGTTCGATTTCGAACAATATTTGAACAATGCTTTCCGCGATCATCAATCTGCGATTTCATTTGGAGGGTTCGAATTCGAAAATCGCGAAGCTTTGTTCGAACGTAATTCGAAATTGCTTGAGAAGCGAGGGATTCGTCATAGTGAATTAGAGAGCGAGTTCAAATAGAGATGGCAGTTAACTAGAGGTAATGCGATATTTTGTACGTCGCTGTTGATCATACCTAGGATGTAAGAGTCCGATTTTTCTAGGTTAATAAAATCCCTAAGAATTCTCGAAAATCTCATGAGCATTGAGCAGCGTCCGAAACTGCTGTCTAGTTTTGGTGGCGATATTTTGACTTTGGGTGCTATCTAATCCCCATGTCTAGTGTTGTGTATAGTTATGTTCGGATGACTTATTCGAAGAGGTATTCCACTGATTTTCATTCGAACTTGGATATTGAAATTATTGATTATTGATTTGAAATTTTAAAAAACCGCGTTTTTCGCATGTATTCGAATCCTAACCTTTATAAAACCACTTTTCGATTATGTTTGAATTCGAATACTCGAAAACTGCGGACATTTGAGACCACTCCAATAGTCGAAAAATTTGCGAGAGCACAACTATAGCTGTGCGTATAGTTGATCCTATACGTTTCAGCTGATAATAATAAGTGATAATAAACTATGGTTTTGATAAAAAAGCCTGATAAACGTTTTCGAGTGATAAAATACGTTTTTTGCAAAAGTGATGATGTATTACAAAATAGATGTATGGATGTATCAGTGAAATGCTAACTTAAACTATTTCTGTGGGCAATTTCAAGTAGTTTGGGCATCGTTGAGAGCCCTTTCTTATTGATGCTCCGATGGGAATACGGCGTGCTACGTCGGTTTCGGTAGTTATTCGTATTGTAATCGTATGCTAGTATCTGTGTGTGTAGGCCGGCGCGCCTCTGAACATACGGAAGCTCGTCGAGATCGTTGGCGAGCGTCACGTCCGCCGCGGTCGCTCTGCTTTACCATGTGCAGATCAGAGCACTTCTTCATTAAACGTGCATTAAAACTGCGGACGAATTGTCGCCGTCGGAAAACGCGCTCTATGAACGTCAAAATCGTCATTCTTTTCAAAACCAACCCAAGCGCGAATTTCAAACCGCGTACAGTGACTATACGCTTTTTCGTTAACTTTATGAAAATGGGCTCGAAGGAGGAGGGGGTCACTATGTAAGGCACCCCCATAACGCATTTTGTGTTGCGCGAAAATGGAACTGCTTTTCAACACTACTGTGTCGTACCCCTTGTTGTTCCATTGAATTGTGTTGTTCCATTTTTGATGTAAATCGATATTCATGGGCTTTCTCACGAAGATGGAAGGCCACAAACTAAAAGGTGGTCTCCTCCTCCAATTTACTGACTAATACCCTCCTTTACCCGTATCCTTTTCTTGTCCGAGCTAGAAAAACTGAACAGGAGCAAAGAGCTGACTCTTGATCATAATAGGATAGAAGCTACCTTACAAACTTTACGGCTTTATATGTGTGCTGAAGAAAATATGCTATACCCGAAGCCGGCAAGCCTGGCGTGGCCCGCACGCCCAGCGTAGGGGACCGGTGAAGCCGGCGACGGACACTGGCTGAGGAAGCATTCCTAGCTAGGTTTGGACTACGTTCCCAGCGTGGCCCGCCTACCCGAAGCAGGCTTAGGCCCCTGTTATGCTCCCGCAGGAGCTTCGGGACGGTGCACCGCGGACGGTCATCGTCGTCCCGGGGCAGCTAGCGTCGCATCGGAGCGCGTTTCCCGCGCCGAACTCCGCGGGACGACAGCCTTCCGCGGTGCAGTGCGCCGCGCACGGCTGCCCTCCCGCGGGCGGGAAGTATAACACCCCTCTCGTCGTCTGTCAGCGAGTGGCCCGGTGCGGGGTCCCGACGCGATTTCCGCCCATCCGCGGAAGCTCCCGCGGGAGTATAACAAGGGCCTTAGCCGGCAAGCCTGCCGTGGTCCGCACGTCCAGCGAAAAAGCCGGCGACGGACGCTTGTAATGGGATAATGCGAGAAGTTAATGATATCGACTCGCAAATGATGGACACGTGGCAGATAGCAAATTACGCATAGAAGTGAGGAAAATCCCTTAGCACTTCAACCCTGGAGAATGTCCACTACTTACAAAATAAATGACCAAGTGTCTTGTTATTCCGGTCTTCTAATTGGATTGTAAACGATTATTCAGTTGCCTTCCTATGTTCAACCTTTTCATCCACGATTGTGGTTTTGTTCTGTCTTCTTTCGGTTCTCTGTGGAACGTGCCTTCAAAATCGAGTTATTCGATTGTTCATTTTAGAATACGGGGAAAAATTGGTGTTCGATTGTTCGACTTTCGAAAAAATTGTCGAAAAGCTAAACTCTAGTGTTCACAGCTGGTGCCCTATGTTGGCTGAGCATAATCTCAACACGGATGACTTCAAAAAGAATGCCAGATTAGGAATCAGCACCTCATCACTCTTACTCATGCTTACTGTAGCCTACCGTAATCCGCCAAAAATTGAAGGACGGATGCCACTTTCGTGACCAGCGCTATACTTATGCTCGAATGAACCGTTCAAATAGGTGTTCGAATGATTTTCTTTCGATATGATCATTCGAATTCGAATACCCGAAAAATATCAGTGTTCGAAATAATTCGAACATTAGAAATTTTTGTGAGAGCATAATCAGCACCGCAAAACCCCCATTCAAAAAGCTGGATGAAATCGGTGATCCACCGCCTTCACGCTCGCTTACTCGTACCGTGCAACCTATCGGGTGCGGATTTCAAAACGTCGGAAGTGGAGCAATGGCACCGGATGTTTCCTGTCCGTGGTTGTTTACATTTTGGAATACCGTAGGTTAGAGGCAAAATGTGTTGGTATCCATATTGGCAGGTCACTCTTCACAAATGTTTCTTCGCACCCGTTAAGTGCTGTTGTGGATACCCAACTAGATCTATGTCCAGATTTATTAATGTAAAACTGTAATATAATGCAGTGCGTTATAATATAGGACATCTCGATTTGAATGATAAGACTTGAGATGCTCAGGTAAGCAATATAAGATATGCACCATTGAATAACACCCACATAACATAGCGATCCGTAAGTAGGCACTCATGAACGCAATCTCCCGCAGTGCTCGAGTGCGGCACCGTCTTTTAGATTTACACTTGTGGTACCGATTGCGACCAGAATGTCGCCATATCGTGGCTACGCCCACTGAAATTGTGTATATATACGATGCATGTGCCACTATTGTGGGTTCTTCTATAAAATCATGAGAATGAACCTTTGTTCCACTGAATAGTAAAACCACCCCATTGGTTATCCACCAAATTGATGCATCGACCGTGGAAAAACCCCAAAGTCTGAGATAGTTCTCCTCAGTGAGAAGCAGACGGGTCTTTATCAGCTTTCTTTGCGAGCTCTCTTCGGAGAAACCAGAAAGCAATCCTAAGTCCTTCGCGAGTTCTCTTCGGAGAAACCAGGACTTGACTGTCAGCTGTGCTAGTTCTCTTCGTGAGAAGCAGCCGACAAATCTAAATTTTCCTTTGCGAGTCCTCTCACGAGGAACCAAGAAAACAAAAAAACCCCTTTGCGAGTTCTCTTCAGAGAAACCAGAGAGCAAACAAATTTCCATTTCTACCAAGGAAAGGAAATCGAAAGGATACCTTCTTCGCGAGTCCTCTACCGAGGAACCATAGAGAAATTCTAATTTTTTTAGCAAATTCTCTACGAGGATCCTAAGAAAGAAGAAAAAGACCCGCGTGGCAGGGAAAGCTTTGAGCATAGAACTGCTCGAACCATTCCAGATAGCGGGTGAATTTCAGGCGTCACGAAATCTTAGATATTTTTGAGAAATTCACCGATAGAAATGGCCGATGTTCAAGCCATGAAGACGAAGATCTCCAGCTCATGTAAGCACCTTCGATCCAACAATGGTCAGATTGAAGAACTCCGAAGCCCATTCGAGTTTCCACCGGAGAAAGCGCAATGCGAGGAATATATCAGAAGAAAGACCGCTGACTTGAACTACCTTTCACGAGGAATATCACAAGGTAAGCAGTTATTGGACAAATACGTTAAGAAAACCATCGAAATGATCGACAGACGATCAGTACAAAAAGAGCAGGAAAAGCTCATGATGGACCTGAACAAGCATTTAGAAAATGATGCAAACAGTCTGGACATCATTACATGTCAATGGCTCAACAAAATAGAATTTCATTTATAGGAACTTGCGCAGCAAGCCGCCCTCACAGCGGATGTGGCTTCTAGTGTCAGTCACCAGGCCACTAGAAGTCACAATAACGGTACAAACGATCAAGAAGGACGTCTACTACCACCAGGCGGCCGAAGCCAGCGAAACAGACGTCCACTACTCGAAGTCCCAATATTCTCAGGAGACTTCAGGGAATTTACCACTTTCTGGTCAATCTTCCAGTAGTTGATACATGATGACGTTGACCTCTCTGACCAAGACAAATTCCTGTTCTTGAAGCAAGCGCTCAAAGGAAAAGCAGCTGTTTCAATCAACAGCATTCCAGTTATTGGAGAAAAATACAGCGTAGCAGTGAATATCTTGAAAAAGGAGTACGACAGATCCGAAAGCATGGCGGATATTCTCGTCAGCGAAATCGAGCGCATGCCTCGAGCTAATGACAATCCCAATGGCTGTCGTGAATCACTGTCATCAATTTCTCCACGAGTCGTACATCTGGAGCAAACTGGAGTATCACTTACTGCAGACAGAGTGTGGCGCCGTGAGATTTAATTTTACCGAAATTTACGGAACACATTTGCAGTGCAGTGATACAAAAGAAAACGAATGCCGACAATCCGTTCGAAGTAATCGACGTCATGGACGCGATTGGCGATATCATCACGCTAGAGGAAACGACCGAGCTCACAACGAGAACCTTGTTTGGAACCGACAATCACAGATCAAACAACTTCCTGAAGTCGGTCACACACCACCCCTCAACAAACGAAACATGTCGACAAACGAAGGATCTGCTTGTGTGGAGGACCCGATCCTCCTCAGTATTGCGACAAATTTCCAACACCTGAAGCACCACGAGTGGAAGCCAGACAGCAAGAAGTATGCTGGATATGCTTCTATCGGTCGCACAGCTCGAAATTCTGTACAGCCGTTGGAAAATGTCCAAAATGCAACGAAAATCACCATTCGTCTCTATGCATTGGGACAAATGGTAGAACAGGTCAAGCCGAAAATAGTCAAAATCAACCCCCAACAGTAATCTACGATAGCACAACACTATCGAGAGAACAGCTGGCGAAGGTTTCCACTAATGAGAAACTGGAACTCAGCAAATGTCTTCACTTCGCTGGAACAGCTCGACCGAAGCAGTACCTCCAAAGTGATGATACAGAAATGTCGACACCACCGAGCGCCAACAAAAACTGCTGCTCATTTAATTGGATATCCGCAGAAAGGATAGGAAATCCGCCAAGGAAGCGACGTGCTGGAAGGAAAACTACCAGATTCAAGTGCTGCACTTCATCTTCACACAAGAACACCGGGACAAAAAGATATACCTGAAAACTTCCATCGAATTTGCAAACGTCTTCCCTTTGATTGTGTGTTGTTCGTCTGTTCTAACCTGTTGGTTACTTCCTCCTTGTTTCCTCGAAAATGTAGTGTTTTACCTAGCGCTACCGCTACTTGCCGTTCGCCCCAGTGTTGTGGATACCCAACTAGATCTATGTCCAGATATATTAATGCAAACCGGTAATATAATGTAGTGTATTATAATATAGGACATCTCGATTTGAATGATAAGACTTGAGATGCTCAGGTAAGCAATGTAACACCATTGAACCATTGAATAACACCCACATAACCTAGCGATACCGTAAGTAGCCACTCATGAACGTCATCTCCCGCGGTGCTCGAAGGCGGCACCGTCTTTTAAATTTACGCTTGTGATACCGATTGCGACCAGAATGTCGCCATATCGTGGCTACGCCCACTGAAATTGTGTATATATACGATGCGTGTACCACCATTGTGGGTTCTACTATAAAGTCGTGAGAATGAACCTTTTTTCCACTGCATAGTAAAGCCACCCCATTGATTATCCACCAAATTGCACTGTTTCATCAGCAGCAGTAGAGAGGAAGAAGATACAGAATATGCAGCCACATACGAAAGTGCGCGACTGCTTCATTCGTTCTTTCCTCGGTAGTTGCTTTGAATACGTTTGTACATGGGTGGGTGATGGTGAAGGTGGTGTGGTCTGGATAACCGATTTTGCCCAAAATTGGTACATACAGGGGGTTGTCGTCACCAATCTGGCATACGCTTGTGACTTCCTTCAGGTTAAAATATTTTTTTTACATACATCACCTTTTCTTTTACAAACACTCGGTAAAGCGTATGGTAGCCACTCTGTTTGCTGAAGCATGCGTGGTAAGTGACAATAAAAGGTTGAGGCGAAGATAAACTACATCATTTAAAAAAGCACAGGTGCGAGAATCGAACTCACGACTTACTTAACAGGAAGCTATAATCCTACACCACTCATGTCGAAGAGTTTGAATGGATAAACTGCATTGATGGAAAGCTCAACACGCATTCAAGTAGCCTGCTATGTAAAAGTCGACATAGTAAATCAGAACTCGTTCATTTCAAAATTCTAACCTACATTTCTGTAAGTTCGGACTCAATAAAAGTACACTTAGCCTCCTCTGTTAGTTTCACCTTTCTAGAATATGCAGCTCAGCTGTGAAAAATTTTCATTAAAGGAAACAGTGGCTGGATACACAACTAGTGCGATACGCTCTAGTGACTCAAATACACTATTCCTTTCCACTTTTCTGCCCACACATGGCTCAGTCCTCGGGTCATTTGTACCGTTGGCGAGCTGTCCTTGCAGTTTTTCACAAACCTAACGGTTCGGATACTGCTGAGTAGCGAATTTGCGGTGTCCCGTTGATGCACTGCATGCGATCGACAAAGCAACAGCTTCCAAAATAGTAGTAACGCAGCTGGTCTAATAGGAGTCCCACTTTGGGGTGGCGTCATACATACCTCATGATACGGAAAATTGCAATTGCAGTGATTCAATTTCGGAAATTCGGCCACTTCGGAGTGAGAGTGATCCAACGGGACCAGAAGAGCATAGGCATGCTCGACATAAAAAGTACTATAGTAGAAGTAAAGTACCGACACGAAGATAACGCAAGCTTTGTCGAAAGTTAGTAGCATTCAACCTTGGCAGTTGGAATTACCATAACTATTGTGGCGAATGCTCTGGGAGACAAATTAAACTCTTCAATCAGAGTCCGACAAAAGCTGTCATACAAAGAGCGATTCATAGAAAAGAAGGCTACGTGAGCGAATGGCACATGTACGGCTTTGGCTTACATATGCAAAAATCTCAATACAAATAATCGTTCCTCTTTTGAAGTTCCTAGAGATTCCAGCAGAATTAGGGCTTTGAATGAGGGCATCAAGGGTATATGCAACCTGCTACAGCACAATGGAAAGAGATGAAAAATAGAGCAGGCTTACAACTTACGGAGACAGGATTAAACAAGGAGAAGTCAAAGAGAAGAATTGACGACGATGACGCTCAGAGAGGTGGAAGCACTTTAGAGCTGTCTGCTGCTGCGTAAGGCAGTTATCAGTGTTACCCAGGGCTTGCTGAGGAAGCGCTTGACCCGCTCATTGTCATTTATTGCTTTGTCGAGCTGGAAGCAGTTTGGCACTACCCAATGCTGATAAATCAGGTTATTTTTGAATGTTTCTACTTTAAAAAATCTTCTGGTATTAGATTTGGAATATTTCAACAGCTCTACATGGTGTACATGAAGAATACTTTGAGCGCTGTTAAACGTCAGAAAGTCTCACGAAGGTTGCTCAGAGTTACACGGAAAACAAACAAAGTAGTGTTTTTCCTTTGCCCGGAAATGGTCATGTTATCCAGACCACGAAGCAGATGATGTGCCAGGATTGGTGGTGGAAGTCAGTCACCAGCCTCGGTAGCTTTCAGGAACCCAATACGCCACTGCACTCACGTGGATCTATGTCGGTCAAAGAAGTACTCGTTCAAGTCCTGCACGTAGTACCGCTCGCGCTTGGACCTGCATCCCAGCAGGGTGTTCGGGAACCTGGAACCGAAGACGCTGAATTCAATGAACGTTGGTTTTCGTAGGACATGTGCACTCAGAAATAGATGAGAAAACGTATTTCATAGAAGGATATGAACGACCTTCACATCGAGCAAACACCCTTTCGCCAACATGCCTGGGTACCGCAGAGAGCGATCGCAACGAGATGTGAGCAGCTCAGAATTGAGCAGCTGCTACAAATGTCGCTTTTGCACGATTCATTCGACCGCGGAAAGCCTGGATGAAGGTCGTACAAAAATGCCTATCTTCTGCGTCAAGGCGGTGGAACAGAAGTTAAAATCGCAGTTGAAAAAATTTTGAAACCTTTAGAAGCATGGTGGCTAGGTTGCAACGAACGAACCCGGAACAACGCACTGAGAAGCGTTGGGGAAGGAAAGATGTGGAAGTGTGCACATCTCTATCAGTAGTATTGTTTCGAAATGGAACGGCAGTTGAAGTATTTGTACAGTAGTTACAAGAAGCACTGTATTTAAGCCACAGTTCCCTTTACTTCAACGAATACTCTCCAATTAACGAAACCATCAAAGTATCCAAATGCGTCTAGTGTTGTTGGGCTCAGATGTACAAAGACTTCCGATAGAACTAAAAATGAATACTCCGAAGCCGTACAATAAAGCCAATCAGATTACGCCAGTTCCAGAGTCTACCTCTCCCACCGTACTGTGCACTTCAGCAAATATAAAAATTGGATTTCAATGTGAAATGCAACCGACTTCCTATTTGGATAGAGCCGAAGTCATCCTAACAAGTGCAGAACTGAATGGCAAAGGTCGCTGCTCGAAAAGCTCCCCTTAATAACGAATATTACAGTATTTACAAACACCCCAATAACTCTTCAAGACCTCAGTATTGAGGGAAAACTGCAGATCAATGGAAAGATGCCCGCAAGTCTGATTCATTGCCTACTGCTGTTAGTGACACTAGTAGGCACCGGCAGTTTTAACCTTGGAACCTTTCACGGTTTATCTTAACATGCATGTATGAGGAAAATTCGACTACATGTGACGCGTCCTGTCTCCGGAGCTCATGTTCTCAGGATTGAACTTATCAAGAGAAGGCCGTACGCTTTGTTAGTCTTCAGATTCTAAAAAGAACACACAGTGCACACTGTACAAGCGATCTCACAATTAGTGAGTGCTCTGTGGTCATGTTGTAGAGCAAGATAACCATGACCATCTCATCTCTTTCAGCTCAAGGCTTGTCTCCAAAGATTCACAAACCGCATGATAAGGAGAAGATTGGCATAGATTCCGATCTGTGGAGAGAAGGTAAACTAGTAGGTCGAGTCATAAATTTTGCAACAAAATTTGTTTCCAGAAAAAATACGATTATACCAACAAAAAGAAGATTAACTTAAACGAAGTAACTGCCGTCATTCTCAATGGGCTTCTTCTGCTTCTCATGCACTGAGTGGATTGCATCTCTGTCAAATTTAGTCGGCTTCGACCTCAAGAAGCCGTGTAGCACCGCCGGACCTCATCGACTTCGGCGAAGCGCCTACCCCGGAGGAAGTGATCCTCGACCGGCCGTTGCCCTGGTGGAAGAGACATTGGCCCGTATCGACTTCCTTCTCCTCTGATTTTTGCTGGAACTGGTCGAGTTGGACCACTACACATCCACCAAACGCACTGCAAAACCTTCTTTCGGTGAAGCTCCGGTTTTGACATCAGAACCCCCAGCTCGTTGCGTTCCATCTTTCCGGCTTTACAGTTGTAGTGAAGCATCCCCTTTTCATCGCTGGTAGAGAATCGATCCAGGCACTCTCGCTTGAACCGCTGTCCGAGCACTCGGCGGTCGAAAGCGTAGCGATTTACTTGGATTTCCGTCAAAAAATGAAGCACTGACGAAAGCGATTTCACAACCTTCCAATCTACTGCAGCCGACAAACGGTGGTTCACTGGGAGGTGTGGAGATCAGTCCTTGTGTGTTTAAGAAGATGAAGGATTGGCGCAGGCGCCCTTTGTTTACAGCAGTTGATCTTCCCGAAAGCGGTTTGGCGTTGTTGCCCTTCTGGGCGGAAAGGAACTGCTGATACCATCTCTAGTAATTCAGTCGGTTAGGAGTGAACGTGCCGGTGACTTTCTGAATGTGCTTGACCCCGTCGCTGGGTTGCTGCCGAGATTGAACTGATTTAAAATGAAATCACAAACTTTTTCACTTTGAGCGGTCATCGTTCTAGTGAATAAAACGCTTCAACACCGCAAGGGAAATTAATGATTCATAACTCAAAATAAGCGCTAGGAAACAGGCTTTCAAACAGAATATAACACTCCAGCGGGTTTACTTTGTTTTTCAGAAAAAAACAAATGTTGGAAAAATTATGACTCGACCTAATAGAATAGAAAGCATCGAAAGAAGTTGGGGTGTCGTCTACAAGAACAGCTACACAAATTTGGGTTCGCACTTCAGAAGTTTGCCTGCGCCAGACCAAACCAGAATAAAAGGGATCTACTGCGACCATCACTGCTGAAGTACAACTCCGTTAACGTCAGAAGGCTATTGTGAGGATCGTTAAAGGGTCATTATGAATCAGGGGTTATTCACTTTCCGTGGAAGACTTCGTTCGCGGTGACAGAATCAGTTAACAACGTGAGATAAAGTCGCTCTCTGATCGTGAGTTCATGAAGCTAAAAAGGAACTAAGAAGCAAAACAAAATCAGACCTCAGCCTGAAAAGCGGAGCAGGGAGGCTCGAGTCTTGCACCGCCGGTGTTTTGGCCGTGACACTTTTGTGATGCAAATGATGGGTGAAATGCCGAGGAAAACAAGTTTGAAAACAATTTTCACAACTGCTCAACTTGTTCAGATTCTTTTAGGTAGGCCAGGAGAAGTAAAAATGGAAGTTATCAACGGAGAGCATGTATAGAAACAAACAGTAATGAGAAGACGAACACCCACCTTGCCAAAGTTCTTTCAAACGTTTGAAACCGTAGTCCAGAGACATTGATCGTAACCAGGTCGCTGCTGCTTATTCTGAATGGGCAAACATCACAATGGTTCCTGCTAATCATGGAGGTAAAAGCTTCAGAATATGTCTAGCAGGGTGCCATCATCTTATGGTAATGCTGTATCTTGTTTTTTCTCACAGTATCTCCATGCTTCAGAAAATCATGTAAGAACAGAAATTGTTGCTGGGTCCCCTCAAGTTTCACGGAATGATTGTCGAGCTCGAGCGAAGGACGAAGCTGTCCCAAAAACCTCTTGATGAGATCTGGAATTCCCAAATTACGAGATCGATTTCAGCCGCAGCGCAATATCTAATTAGAAAATCGCCTCTAGTGCAGAATTGAGCTCCGCCACGACATTCCAAACCCTATACACGGTAAAGGCGTTCAGGGTGACGCTAGTAATGAATTGTGTTCGGAAAATTGGGGAAGTTCTTCCGTTCTCACTTGGATGTTTTGCTCATCGATACCAATAGCTGGCGCCATTGTTTTGGTATTGTGTCTCTCATAGCATGGTCTAGTTTAGTCCGCATGTTTATTGTTTTAGGCTCGTTTCAGAATGTAAAGTAAATGAACAAGTAAACAAAATATGAGGTGCTGGGTTTGTGGACTGAACCGGAATCGGTCGGTCTGGTAACTGGCTAAGGTGAAAAGAAATGGAGAGATGTCAAAGTTTTAAAATAGAAAGCGTTAAAATAGGGAACGAGTGATGCCCTTTCAGTCCGAGCTCTATTATGCATAGGGTTAAGCTGCTAGGGCCTTCATCTGCAAGTCGAGCTCCGACGCTTTCCTTCTAGGTCCTGCCTACTAGGTAAAAGTCGTTCATATCAGAATGGGTTTAAACTAAGCGAGTGATCCTCTGCACAGCCGCCTGATTATCATACATGGCGTTTGACAGCATAGCATTCCTAGTGAAATACTAGGCTAAATACCTATACCACGCAGTTTTGATACGTGGTGTAAAATTAGCGGACAGAATCCGAAACTCGATGCATTTCTGGCAAAGGGCTTCAGCGTTCATCTTCTGCTGTATATTTCATTCACGGGTTTGTTGAAAAATGTAGCAAGGTAAAATGGTGTTCTAGCAATAAAAGCAATAAAAATAAACAAAAGAGTAATCGAAAAGTACACGTACAAGGAAACTGGATAGATGGCTATAATCCCATGATATTGGGAACTGGCGGAACTATGTAGATAAGAGGTGCATAGATATGTAGATGAATAGCATTCAAATGCAGGAGCTTACCTGTTATCACTCTGAGGTGTTCCCCGTTGTGGACTAACGTTCCTTGTGGCGTCGTCCGTTAGAAGGTTGCCGTTTGCTTCGTCCAGATCCAGGATTGGAGGACTTAAATATGAATTTTTTAGCTTACCTAGTCCCATCTCGCTGATTGTGATCACTTTGCTCAAATGCGAGAGAAGAACTTCTGTTTGACTGGGGCGAAACTCCAAAGACAATCTCAACGATTTGAATGGTTTTCTTGGTAGCAGTCATCGGTGCAATGAAGGGGTGGCTGTTGAAAGCGAGCTCTAGACCGTCCACAACTGAAGCAGATCTTCAAACAGATGGGCAGTTGCCTCATCTGTGGGTCCTGGCTGTGGGAAACATGCGTGAACTATAGCTGGACAGCCGTAGCCGCATGAACGGCTCGGTAGCGCAGAGGAGTCGAGGAGGAAAGCGGGCCATCAGGGGATCGCTTGATAAGTGCTAATCCGGACGCAAAAATGCGTAGAGATGCCCCCCCCCCTCTAGATAATGAAGGAGCATCCCAAGCAGAAGCGGACAGTGTGTTCGGGAGAAGTGCGGTGGTGTAACCGCCATGCGACAGCAACTTACCGAGAAATCAGAAGGCGAATCGATACTGCTCAGCGGAGGGAGGAAGGGGAGGACTATCAGCAGGCGTTGAAGTTGGAAATGACGGGACGAACAGCTGTTGCGTCGCTCATTCAGCCGGGCGCCCTTGGTCGGTGGTGGAAACCCCGCTGAGGAGGAGCGGCAGGTTCACGTCGGCCCAGCCCCAGCAGCTACGCTGGAACAGGAAGGCAGCCACCAGATGGCACCATTACCTTTCCTGGTCCTCGTGCTCCAACAACACGCACATGTCGTAGTGCAAACGCAACGCCGCATTTTAAAGTCGGAGCGGCGCGTCATCAGCTGCTGCATCCAACGCTGTGCCGCCTCGGTGTCGCTCTCGCACCTGGAGGCCTACTGGACACCTGCAATGTTCAATGACAGTCGCATTGGAGTGTATGGCAGCTCCAGTTATCAGGGTGGAGAAGCTGGGTTTCCGATAATACTTTCTTCGAAGCATCTCAGAGCTTGAATATCGTATCGGTTCTGACTGCTGTGCTGTGAAATATGTCAATAACGTAACAAGATACCCGATAATGAAATTTCTTCAAGCCTAAGATGTGTGTCCAGTGCATCTCACGCACTTCTGATGATTTTTTAGCTCGCCTCTGGCATTGAAAGTAGACCACGGTAGTCCTGGGTACTACGAACGTAGGAGACCTTTGCAGAGCATCAGTTTCAGTTATGAAACGTGAGGAATCTATAATAGGAAGGTAGCGCTACTCTGAAACCTGACTCTACCACTATGCGCTTTCTTCTTTAGACACTGCAAACACAACCCGATGCGCTTGCGGAACAGTGTCTACATAACCATTAGTGCGGTCTGCTAGAGCCGGGTATGCGTGCTTTAGCCAGAGGCTCAGTGCACGGTGTCTTTAAATGCTGGTCATAGCAGCAGCAAATCTTATCTGGGGCAAACGAGCTCCATGTCAATCACTTGTCGTCTCCTTCTTCCGGTTGTTAGGTACGGACAGAATACTGCAGCGACGCCACACGAACGATGTTGCGTCGAACAGCGAGAGCTCGGGGAGCCGGTCGCAGTGGTTGTGTTAGGCGCGTTTTCCTTTCCATGGTACTCAGTTCCGCATCTTCTGCAGTGGCTAGGTGTTCTTTTGGAAGAGCTCATCATAAGTCCATATCTTGCCTCACAACGAGCTGCTAGAACACCGATCTTTTGAAGCTTGGTGGCTGGTGAAGGAGTGTTCCCCTACATAGAACAGGAAGCTGACGATTCTAGGATGAGCTGCATCGTTCTTTTAACCTTCGAGATCTGCTTAAGGCCCGAAACGCTGAAGGACTGCCTTTTTAGGCCTCACAATTGCGAAGTTGGAGTAATAGAAAGAGAATCGCAGCTATGCCACTATTTTGAAGCTCTTGCGTGTGAAAGAAGAAGGCATCCTTCCCTGAACAACGCCGAGCATTTGGCTGAAGATACTGCTGCATAAACAAGGCTAATCCACCTCTAATAAGAATAAGAGCACCACCGGATCTATCCTATTCTGGGGGGGGGGGGCACATAACTAAAAAGTAATATATGTAGCAAATCCACTTGAGACTTACCAAGCGGCTCCTGCAGAGCAACATGGGACCTAAACAAAAAAAAGTCGCAAAAAAAGACGAAAAATCACATTTGTTGCGATTGTAAGCCGGCAAAGTTGTGTGCCCTCCTCACCATGTTAGATCCTGGTTATAACATGTCAGCCGTGGTAGGTACGCGGTATGCCTCCATTTCGTCGCTCTTTGCCCGCCGAGTCGGATGTAAAACCGCGGCGATTTTTTATTTTTTATTTATTCTTTCGTTTTTTGGTTTCCTTTTGGTTTCATCTTGTTCCCCAGGAGCAGCTCGGTAAGTCTCAATTCATTTTGTTCCCAACTTTTTAATTATGTGGCCCCCCGGACTAGGATAGATCCGCACCACCTAGTTGAATTATTGATGAAACTGCGTTCATTAGTTGCTGATTAGCTTCTTCCAAATCGCTTCATCCACCAGGGGTATAGTTCCACGCATTTCATGAGAATTTCGCGGGACTCGCGCGAGCGTGTAATTTTTCACGATAGTCGGCATTTCACTGCGGTGTTTTGGTCGGTTGATGACGGCTTTTCAAATGTCAACACAGTAGAACTCGAGCAGCTGCCTCGACAGGCATCCGTAGCTCGTGAAACCGGAGACGTTGGTGTTCGATATGGATGAAAAAACGTAGGAAGGCAGCCGAGAGCTTGAGCTCGTGCCTAGCTGCAGCTTGCATTGTTGGTCGGTAAGTGACCATGCTGACTCGACCAGAAACGAGTGCTGAATATGACTGACTCACCCATGGTATCTGCGCAGTCGCACATCGAGAAAGTCTAGTGGAAACAGCTCGGAAAACCCGGAGAGGAGGTGAACATGGGCGCTCCAGGTGAGGCAATAATCTGAATCTGACGTCGACGGCGTTGAGCCATAAAATGCATGACGAGAAAATAGAGCTGCCGAGAAATGGAAGAGAAGAGCAGGTTGAAGGAGTTCGGCGAGATCTAGAAGCTCGTTCTTGTCGAAAAGCGATGGAGAGCCGCGGTGCAGTGTTCTCAGATACGCATGGGAAGAAGGCGCACATCAACGCCAGAGTTGCGCATCTCCGCTTCCGGTCCTTGGTGAGCGCTGTAGTATTTGGAAAAGGAGGAGAAAGGCGGTCTTGGGTGCAAAATACCAGCGCGGTTTCGGGGGGCTACGTAAATAGCTCAGCCGACAAAACCGCCTGTATCCATGCACAGATTGGGAGTTTTAGTCAGTTGCATGCGCCCTATGATTACACTACCGTTCGGTTGGCATTTATGACATAAAGTAGACAATTCGCCTCCACTTCTAATTTGGTATTCCGATTAGATCATCAGGACTAAGAGATACATATACAGTAGCAGATAAGTGCGTGGTACGGTAGAATGTTACAATTTCAAAGGATAATATTCTTAACGGTGAGCAAAAGCAAAAGCCTCCCCAAACTCGTATCAGGTAACGTCTAGAGGGAAGAAGCAGTGGATGTGGTTTTAAGGACTGCCTGAGCCAGGATTTCAGACAATATTCTCCATCCTTGTGATTTGCAAGCGCCCAAGCTCGACCTAAACCAAATAATAGGCCTATGGCTTTACGACTCCAGAGTCAGTCATGTGTTCGGTTGTTCACCAAGAAGTCTTTCATTCAGCAAGCAGGCAATTTCGACACCAACGCAGTTGCCGGATTTTTTTAAAGGCTCGGCCGATGGTCGACGCTTTCGTCGTCTTCAGCAATTCCACCGTAAGTTGCCCTGAGAGCAGCAACACTATTGCCACACCTCGTTCAGTAATGCCAATTTGAGCACTTGGGCCGCACGTTCCACTTCCACTAGAATAAGTGCAAGGCAAGCTACTTGAAAAATGGTTACCGCGTAATCTTCGTGTGGTTTTGTTAAAAATCTGAAAGCGTTTTTCGAGAAATGATAACTGAGAGCTATTCAAGCGTAAACAAGTGTAAAGGGCTTAAAGCTGTGTTTGGGAATTCGGTTTGACTCGGCTGCTCAAAGAAGCCGAGCGTCAGCTTTTTCACAGAAGCAACGAGGAGGATGGGTTGTCATTTTCGGGCAAGTCTGGTAATAATTCATTGACCCTGGGGTGGGAGAACGCTTGATTGGCGAGAAAAGCCCTTGAAAAAACAATATTGAATCGGATTGCATGAGGCAACCAAGTTTAGAAAGAAGCGTGTAGCGCATACCCCCTTCTAAAATTATTTAAAATTGTTATAAAAACGTTATTATTAGGTTGGCAACTAATTTCGTGGACTCTCAAGCGCCTTCAACAAAAGTGTTCATAAACAAATAACAAATAACAGTTTTCCATTAAAGTAAGATCTGTTGGAACGCGGGACTGCTTCCCATTTATCAGCTACCTGGCCCATCCCACAGCTGTAGAATTCTTGGGCTTTTGAAGCCAAGAATCCTTGGAGGTGCATTTTGACATGGTCCACATTAATAAATCGACCTCCAACCAAGAAGTGCTGCAGCGAGCAATGAAGGTGCTAGTCATTTGGCGCACAGCCTGTGCTGTAAGGTGTGTGAGTTAGACGCTCCCAGCTAAGGTCTTCAATTTTTTGAAGCTCCCGATTCGTAATGTGTTATCTGGCGTTGTCTTGCTGATAAATAATTCCGCTCCTGAAAATCTGTCTGAACCGATTCCAGCGGAGTTCAGCCTGCGTGCGGCCAGGTTGAGAAGAGTAGATTACAGCATTAATGCTGGAACCGTTCTTGACGAGCTCCCAGAAGTTAGTTCCCTCTTGACACCACCAAACGGAGAGAACGTAGCTAACCGGGCGCCTCAAAAAATAGAAGACCTTCACTGGGAGCGTCAAACTCATCCACCTTACAGCCCAGACCTTGCTCCGAGTGAGTACCACATTTTTAGTTCGATGCAGTACTTCTTGGTTGGAAGACGATTTAATAATGTGGACCGGGTCAAAATGCACCTCCAAAGGTTCTTGGCCTTAAAAGCACAATAATTCTATGGTCGTAGGATAGACCAGCTACCTGATATATGGGAAGCACCTCTGCGTTCCGAGGGATCTTATTTTGAATAAAGATTATCTTTAGTTATTTGTTAATAAATACTTTTGCTGAAGATTCTTGAGAGTCCACGAAATTGGTTGCCAACCTAATAAAATGGGTCAATAGAGGTAATACAGCTTCCGCTACTAAAATTACTCAGGATGCGTTTCAAAGAATTAGAATTAGGCGCAAATGCTGGAACTGGCGTTTTTGAAATGTTCGGATGCTTATGTTACGGAGCGTACTATTCTGTTCTTAGTCTAACCAAGTGGCTGAGCTCAAGTCTCAAGATGGCAAACCGGTGGAAACACCTAGAACCAGGTTTCCAGCCGAGAAGCTTTTAGCACAGAATTAAACTCAGACCGACATCGATGGGGAGCTTTCGAGATGAGAGGGCGTGGACTACTAGCTGCACTCATCCAGTACTAGGCACGTGGTTCAATAGTAGGAGGTTTCGAGCAGCCGTGTGCTATGCAGCTCAGGACAACTTCCGCTGCTGAAGGGCAACGGGCCTCGCACCCGCCGCAGTGCAATGGGGGGGGGGACCGGCCAATGAAGCTGCTCTGTCGCTCCCCTTTCTTTAGGCCTATGTTGTACTTCAGCGACGCTGTTGTCGGCGACGTCGGCGACAGTGTTGGGGCCTCTACAGTCTCGCGGCAGCACCCTGAGAACTCGTCCATATCGCTCCCGCCGTAGTGGGACCCACGCTGCCATTGTGGTAGAAGCTGCGGCGCGGACGAGTTGTCGCGGAGCCGCCGCACGCAAAGGTCCCCGTGCGCTGCCGCAATTCACGGCGGCTCTCACCCGCAGCACTAGGCGCTACATTCAACGTTGCACCGCGGGTGTTACCTACGTTGCGGGACTTTCGGACTAGCTCCATTGCCCCCCCCCCCCCCCCCGATCTCGCATCTGCGTCCTCGCATCAGGGACCCCACATTCTTCTCACACTCGCTGTGCTTTGCGAGTGCGAGAAGTATGCGGACACGCAGCATTTACTCGAGAACTCATAAGCGTCATCAACCACGTGATATGACATAAGAAGTTCGTAGGCCAGCCTGTCACAAGGGCCTGTCGCCTGTAATCGAGTGTTCGTGCTCAGCTTAGCTCGCAGAGTGAACAGTTTCCCGTGGCACCACGTGGTGGAACAGTTATCGCCATCCACACAAGAACGATTCTGACTTAAAAAGGCGCAGACCCCAAAAGGATGGCGACGGGATGCAGGCTCGTACTCGGTTTAAGTTATGAAAAGAACTCGGTAAACCGTTTCATGGACAGAAGATCTGAGAATCGAACTACTAGAAGATACATGCAGGGTTTGTCTGTGGGTGTTTCTGTGGTTCAAATATCAAGTTATATGATACTATGTTTCAAAATAATAGTCTGCAGGCAGGCAACTAAGGGGTTTGAGGAAACAATAAATTATGCATTGTTGAGTACGTAATGGCCGTCATAAACCTCGTGAATAATGTCTCCTCGCAATGAGTCGTTTAGCGATAATGGCACAGACTGGGCCGCAGATGCTCTGAAGAATTGTCCGCATTGATACTCAACCTCTTGGCTGAGGCACTTAAGGCCGCCACAGACTTCTGCGGCGCCGCTCGCCGGCGCCGCTCAGCGGCTTGACTCATCATCAGTGGGAGCGGTGACGGCGAGGTAATGTACTGTTTCTAGTGGGGACCGACTGGTGCTTAACAATAACGCGCCCCGATGACGATCGCGCGCCCGCATCGACCGTCTCCGCTCTGGATCCCGCCGCGAAAGGGCAGAGCGCAGAGCGCAGACAGACAGACGCTGGAGCGGCGCCGCCGGGTGGAATGATTCAAGTCATTTCCGCCAGCGACGCCGCCGGTGCCGCCGGTGCCGCCGGCCGGCCAGCGACGCCGCTCAGCGGCGCCGCTGGAGGCGAGCTCTGCGTCTCTGCCCTATGGTTAAGCATAGGGCAGCGGCGCCGCCGAGCGGCGCCGCAGAAGTCTGTGGCGGCCTTTATAGAAAATCGTGAGGATCTATTAGGGAGGGGGCAAAAGTAATGAGACAAATTGAAAAAAAAATTCTTTATCCCTTTCTAACTCAATTACAAATCAACGAGAATGAATGAAATGATGAATGCTCAGGAATGTGTATGCCATTAAGGTCAATGATTGCTGCCATCGCTGAGCCAACTTCCTGATCCCATCCTTCCAGAACTGCTTGGACCTGGTGTTAATCAACTGCTCGATATGATTGTCAAGGACTGCTTGAGTTCTTGTGTCCCTTCCGACGAGGAAGTCCCATAGGCTCAAGAAGTAGTGATAGTCGCATGGAGATATGTCCGGCGAATACGGTGGGTGAAACATGTGAACGTAGCCCAGCTGGGCAAGCTTATCCGTGGTCACTTGTTCCCGATGGGGTGCGGCGTTGTCGAAGAGGACCTTCTTGACGCGCTGCGACTGAATAAGTTCGAGTCGCAGGTCCATCTCTTCTATTTCGTTTACCTTGCCTTGGAGTCCATCGTCGTGCTTTTGGTAAACAGCTTCCAGTACACCGGTCCATGGGCGCAGATCCAAAAGCTCCAAAGCTGCTTCTCGCCGTGAGCATCTCGCCCAACGAAGGCCGGTGACAATTCACCAGGCCTCACCCAGACTCGCTGCTTGGCAGGGTTAAGGTAGAAGACGTACTTCTCATCTTGCGTGAATATTGAGCCCAGGCTGCTCGGGGTTGGGAATTGGGGGAGATTTGCGCGACACAGGTCGACTCGTCAGGCTGGGGTTTCGGCATGAGACAGACTGCGGTTTTAGCATGCTTGAAAGGGTGGAAGTGGTAACTTTGAGATAGGCTTCAGTAAGTAGCATGCAAAAATTCAAAAACGATAAGCACGAAACCAGACTCCAGACACGAGATATATGGACACGGCATGGAGAGTGTCATTACTTTTGCCCCCCCCCCCCCTAATATTTCGTTCGTCTAAGCTATGCGCAAATAAGTAAGTAAATAAATACAGAGGCCATTCCGTCAGAAGGCAAACGTTAGAAATACGCTAGAATTACGCCTATTGCCCAAGCAGTGATGATGGGTCTTTGAAGAGAGAGCGTAATGATAAAACACATTTTGTCGAGCGATGAATGGCAGATGAGAAAGAATGAGAAACTGAGGAACTGAGTCCAGTGAAAAATGAACAGAGGAACTCGAGGTGCTGGAATCCTGCTGAGTGGCTAACGAAGTTTTTCAACCAGGTTGTTGCGGAGAAGAAGGTTTCTGGTAGTTGGCAGCAAAGCACGACAATCCCGATCTGGAAGAAGAAGGGCAGTCCCGCGGACTGCACAAGTTACCGTCCAATCCGATTGCTCTCGCACAGTATGAAAATATTTGAGCGAATTGTGGATGGACGTATTCGCGAGATCGTCCGGCTTTCCACCAACCAGTGTGGCTTCGTAGCCGGCTGTGGCACCATCGACGCCATTCATGCTGTTCGTCTTCTTGTGGAAAGACATCGCGAGAAACAAAAATCCGCTGCATCTTGCTTCCTGGACCTGGAGAAAGCTTTTGATCGCGTACCGCGTGAGGTCATATGGTATGCCTTACGACAGCACGGTGTCCCTGAAGAACTGATCGAGTGGGTACGCATTCTTTACTCTTGTCCTAAGAGTCAAGTGCGAGCGCCGGCCGGCACATCTACGGAGTTTCCAATCTCCGTCGGTGTTCACCAAGGTTCCGCGCTTTCCCCACTTCTTTTCATTGTCGTAATGGATGTCATTTCGCGAGACCTTCAGAAGCCTGCTCCTTGGACGCTGCTATACGCAGATGACGTAATGCTTGCCAGTGAACACAAGGCCGAACTTGAGCGACAAGTGGAAGCTTGGTGTGACCGCTTGGCGGCGTTCGGGCTCAAGCGAGTCCAAAAATCTGAGTACTTGACGACAGACGTAAACGAAGCCGGGTCCATTGAGATCAATGGCACTGCGCTCGTACGAGCGACACATTTCGAGTACCTTGGATCTGCAGTTGCGTCTGATGGTAGTCTGACGTTCGAGGTGAACTCGAGCGTGAGCGCAGCGTGGTCCAAATGGCGCTCAATGGCAGGCGTTCTGTGCGACAGAAAGATACCGGAGCGCTTGAAATCAAAGATCTACAGAACCGTCGTCCGACCAGTAGCGATGTACGGTGCTGAGTGCTGGCCTGCAACGAAGGAGGTTGAGAGCCGCCTCAGCGTAATGGAGACGAAAATGCTGGGCTGGACGGCTGGTGACACGCGTTTGGATCATGTTCGCAATGTCTCCACAAAGGTTTGGCGTCGCTCCAATTGCTGACAAGCTACGTGAAGCTCGCCTACGGTGGTATGGCCATGTTCTTCGTGCGGAAGACGACACCGTTCGGAAAATTGGCCTCAACATAGATGTGCCCGGAAAACGGCCTAAAGGACGGCCTAGGCAACACTGGCTTGATACGTTTCACATGGACTTAAAGGAAGCTGGTATCCACCCCGATCAAGCGTTTGATCGTGCGAAGTGGCGTCATCATATCAGAAGAGCGGACCCCGCTGCTAAGCGGGACAAACGCTGAAGAAGAAGAATGAATGGCAAATCAATGAACTCTAGGCAGTCCACAAAGACATTGTATTAACTAATAGGGTACATGACGTGAAAGCGTGCAGCGTTGGTGGGTGGGAAGGCTCCAGCCAATCAGGCCGTATCGAATTGGTGTCCCATTCAAAGAGAGCGTGCATGGTTGCTACCAGGGGTTTACATCAAATTTCGATTGGTAAATTTTTGTCGACGATTTTTAACCAAAAAACTTGACTTTTACAATTTTTTAACCAGTAAATCCGGTAAATTCGTTAAATTATTAGGTTGCAAGGTAAGTCCCCGACGTTTTTGCATTTTATCCTTATTTTCACTAATAGTTTTTTGCAGAATAATGTATGCCGCTCGAAAGAAAACTGAATGAGCTCTATCAGAAAGCATTTTTTATTTTTCACTTTTTTCATCTTGATTTCTTAAAATTTTTAGGTCAATAAAATGGAAGGTCGAAAAAGAAGAAAAGAAATTTATATGTACATCTTTCGAAATAGGGTGATTCGCTCAACAAATATATTTGTTGGCTGTTTTTGCAGCAAATTAACGTAAATTTCAAATGTTAAGCTTTTTCTCCTCTGTCTAGCCAGGAAGGGGTCTCAGGCGTAGGTCAAAACGGGGGAGTGCATAGTACAGCGTGAATCTCCACCACTTTACATAGTAGAAAAACACGTTTCGTTTTTGCTGGGTCCTGTAACCAAAAGAGCTACGGGCCCTCGAAGGCGGGGTACAGTAGCGCACCGTCAACACGTGCCCACGTGCATGTGTGTAAGCGCGCTGTTGTATGGGAAGCGGCGAAAGGGTGTACGGTAAGCGAGTCGGTGGCTCAGCAGGTTGCGGGACCCCTTCAAAGGTGCTAGGGCGGATGTTCGACCCCCGTGCTGTGCAATACTTTTGCTTTTTTCATATTCGCTGCCCCCTTCACCAATTTGCTTCCTGCGCATCTCCTACACATTTATCTCACTCTAAATTGTCAAAAGGGTCAGATTCGTGATCAATACCCCATGTCCTCGAAAGCCTAGTCACCCGTACCTGCTTTAATATACTATAATCAGCCGAAATTTCAAAAAAGAATGTCAGATTCGTGATCAGCACCCCAAATAACCCCTCTGGGAGGTTTGGGCAAAATTGGTGATTATGACCTCAGCAGCCCTAGTCATCCCGTACCTGTTGTGAATTCACTGTTTAACATTCGCTGAAAAATTCAAAACGTTATATAATACAAAAAGTGAGAGCAGGGAGTGAAGCACAGCAAAGAAAACCTTAATTCGAGAATTTTAAGTGAAATAAATGTGTAGGAGATATGTAGGAAGTAAGCTGATTTATATCGCCATAAAGGCACTATTGTACTTTCACGGCTCCAGAGGCCGAGGAGAGGTCGAAAAATTTTTTGTCCAAACTCCTCCCAGGGGGTTATTCGGGGTGTTGATCACGAATCTGACATTCGTTTTTGAAATTTCGGCTGACTAAGGTAGGTTACAGCAGGTACGGGTGGTTAGGCTGTCGAGGTCATGGGGTGTTGGTCACGACTCTTACCCTTTTGACAATTTAGAGTGAAATAAGTGTGTAGGAGATGCGCAGGAAGCAAACTGGTGAAGGAGGCAGAAACAAAGAATTTAAAGAAAGGTATGAAAAAAAGCAAAGACAGTGCATAGCACGGGGCTCGAACATCCGGCTCAGCACCTCTGAAGCGGCCCCGTAACCGGCTGAGCCACCGACTCGCCCGCCGCAGTGCCTTTCGCCGCGTCCCATGCGACAGCGCGCGCACGCATGCACGTGGGCACTGCTGATGGTGCTCTACTGTACTCCGCCTTCGAGGGCTCGTTGCTCTTTTGGTTCAAGGACTCAGCAAGAACGAAACGAGTTTTTCTACTATATGAAGGGTGGAGATTCTCGCAGTACTATCCATTCCCCCGTTCAGACCTACGCTCGAGACCCTTCCCTGGTAAGTAAAATGTCTAAGTGCACATGTTTTTAGAAAGGGTGTTTCCTGTTCTATATTAACAGTGGCTCTTTTCTTCCCAATTCCTCCAAGTAAACTAGCCAGCCCGTCACCCTTTGTTGACTTTCCTGTAGCTGATCACTCCGGTTTTCATCTTGGACTACGTGGAACCAAACTGTCCAGCACATTTACAAATTCATATGTTTTTTGGGCCTCAATTTGCTTCCATTCATAGAGAGCACATTTGGACCGCTGAACGAAATTACTGTCAATTTGCGAATTAGACGAAAAGCGCGCAGATATAAAGCAAACATCTGGCTTGAGCCAGACCTGCACTTTCAAAGGAACACCCTTATCCTAGGACTTTTTGAGAAATCTTCATAGACTGCAAGGAAAGCAGTGGTTTTTCGATTAACTTAGAACAAATGTCGAAAAGTGGTCATCGGCTCCTTCGCTTTTTTGACTTCTTGACTTCAGGTACTTTCCAGGGAAACTGCCAGCAATTCTCGAACGATATCGACTACATCTTTTCACTGATGAAACTCTGTGGAGGGTTTTCTCGGTAGCGCAACGATACTGCGGAGGCTCGATCAAAAAAGTGGTCCGAAATGCATTGAAATGAAAAGTTAAATTTCAAATGGTACCTAAAACGTCGCTAATGCAACTTAACGGAAATTTCGTCCTTAAATGTCGTTTGAATTTTTTAAACGAAAAATGCCGGTAAATTGGGTAAATCCTTAATCGTTAAATGCACACCACCGGTGGGCACCCTGATTACCTGGCGTGGGTATGATCGGTGCTGTGCTTGCTTGTGATTGGCTGCTGCGTTCCCACCTCTCAATGCTGTGCGTCTCTGCGACGTGCACTATTTATTTTGTTTTACTCCTTCCAAGATTAGCTCCTTTCCTGTCGTTCGAAAATGTAGGGCGCGCAATCTAGTCATTATGGCCGCAAGCACTATTTTACATCAAAGCTTGTGAGATAACGTGAGACTGCTCCAAAATGTCAATATTGGTGTAATAGCACTATTCCGTCCGTGGCTTTGGCGCTCTCTTATACTTCAGCGATTATAAAAGTCGAAAATGCATTACGAGACTCAGACATTTTCCAACATAAGACAAAACGAAATGTAAAATTCAAAGAAGTGAAGAAAGGTTCAAAAATAATAGATTTTTTTTAAATAAATTACAAGGCTCTGAAGAAGGCTAGAACGCCGGTGCAGAAGTCGTAATCAACCAGAACCAGTAATGGTTTAGGTGAACAGCTTGAGCAACGTCGCGTCATCTGGAGTAATGCGGCCAAGGTCCACAGCTGTTCAACCCCAGAGAGCAGCGAACAAGATAGTCTTGAGTTGCGCAAACATGTCCGCTATGGCAGTAGCTGAACGAGGTATTTCGCTTCAACCACTACGAATGGTGGTGTTGGTTGACAGCAGGCACAGAGGTAGGACAATAGGCATAAATATGAGAGGAGCAGACAGCGAGTAGGAGGGTTCTCAAAACGAGTGGAGGTTCACTCCGGCGGCGTTCAAGTCGCTGAAGAGAGGAACTGGTGGCGCCGCCTACTTCGTAACTACGCCGTTTACCTTGCTGGCTGCCTGCAGACCTAAGAACGCTTAAGACTTGTACCTGCCTGATACCTAGTAGCAATGCGAGACAGAGTACACTTCTTAAATGACCATTCGTATTAGTGTTCTTGAGCAGGAGCAAATTCATCCTCCCGAATTCATTACGCAGCTTAAATAGAGCTAGACACACCTCTGTTTGTGCATAACGCCACCTCTACATCAAAAAGGAGCCTTATTAGAACACGAACCGTTTCAGAAGTAGCGAAAAGCACAAAGTGGAAAGACTTTTCAATGCCGAGTCAAGCGCGCAATTCATATATCACACGATGACGAAGAAATTTCTTTGCTCCTCCCAAATTCGGCACGAATGATGTATTCACCCATTTTGAAAACCACGTTTGCAGTGTGACACAGATAGAGGGAACTAGCGATCGCCACCTTCTCGTCAGCTGGGTTGCACTTCAACTGACTTTTTTTGAGCAATATTTCTTGAACCTTAAACGTGGGTAACAGAGAGATGCAGCTTTTTGAAAAAAGGCACGGGAACGGAATTTCTCAAAAATGGCCAGAAACCAAAGTACGAAGCAAGAGGATGGAAATAGTGCAAAATTCATTTCTTCATCTAATTTCTTATAAATGTGACCGAAACGATAGCAATAACCATTTTGTCGTTAATTTCTACCGAAGGCTGACGCGGTTCTTTGTCAACAAGGGCTCGTATGCATTCCTCGGTTTGGAGCCTGTGTTACATACCCACATCATCATGACAGGTTAGCTTAATCGTACATTAGAGTGTAGCAAAGTAGTGCTTTTCGTCACACTGCCGGGTACTTTTAACTAAGCGATAATATGCTCTCAACACATAGCTAACTTGTCATAGGACCAAACATCGTGTTACGAAGGTCTTCGAAAATTAATGCAATTGTCATTTGAAAGTTTTCTGTATGTTTTCAAAGAGGAGAACCAAACGAGCCGGGTACGGCCTGCCGTTGCGGCGTCCCGTCGCCCCAAGAAGCGCATACGCCCCAAGGTATGACAACGAATGATCTTTGTGTGAGCTAGTGGTAGCGAAGTCGGAGGAGGCGCCGGCTGTCATGCGCACCCGATTCAAGGTCTTTGGTTCGGGTTCCTAACCTGGGCCATCCGAACCCTCCACCCTTTCAGGATCAGGGAATTGGTACAAAACTTGTTGGAAGGAACAAAACACGGTCTTGCTGATGGACTGACCACCACAGGTCATCGTACAGGTCAAACACGCATTCAAATCGTCTCCACAGCATCCCGTAGAAGTAGAATGCGCGGCGAACATTGGGTGCCAGACGTTTTAATTTTCTTCCCAGGATCTCCTCTCAAAGTCGAGAAGAGTTATTTTAAGTACAAAGAAATTACTTCTAACGCAGTGGGGTTTGTCTTTTCTGACGAGCTTCATGTACAGATTTCGCCCCTCATCCTTTCTGCATACATTTAATCGGTCTTGGTAGAGCTACTTATCATTATTTTTGAGCCAAGGGAATGGGAGCTTTGAATAGCAGCCGTGCTCCTTCGAGGTATTGCACCATTTTTTCCTGGTTGCTGCATTGATTGTAAAACAGCTCCGCTCCATAGAACGCGTATTTTCAGCAACGGAAAGAAGCCAGTCCCTTGCATCTCAATATCACTGGAGGGCAGCGACAGCGAAACAACGCGAAAACTCTTGTTAAAGCAGCAGCACTTTTCAGCAATACAATGAGTAGAAGATGCAGGAAAGAGAAAGCTAGAAGGTTCCAAGATGTTTCTCAGCAGAAAGCGTGAACGGAGCAGTCGATTCCGAGATATGTAAGCTCCCGGGTACTTGGCGCAGCCATTTTAGAGGAAGCAGTCGATAAATCCGAAAAAAGTCCAGGAGGTGGATGAATGGGGATATTATAGATGGATGTGGGCAACGCGGAGCCTTGAATTAGTTCGCACTTCTGCTGCCGAATTGGAGAAGACGAGTCGATGTGGAGCGACAAACCCGGAATAAGGGAGCCGGCTGGAACAACGAGATTAGTGACGGTGCCAGTATGCCGCCAAAGGAGCCGTGACTTCGCGGTAAGGACGGGCTGGATCACCTCATCTAGTGTCGACTGAGGTAGAGAAAGCCGGAGGAAGTGTGCTGAGTCTGGACACCACCGCAGAAACACCATTAATCACTGCATGGTGGCTGAGGGCCAAAATCCATCGTGCTCGGCGCGCCACATTATTCATGGCCCTAATTGTATCCTAACGATTTTGTCGCCCGTGCTCACTAGCCCTACTTTTCCACACAAAATGGCGGACGAAACGACAGAAAACAGAAAGGAAACCGTTGAAACAGAGAGGAGGTGTCACTCTTCGTGTAGCTGATGCAATCGAAGGTGTTCCCTAGGAACAGACTCTGCCCAACGGGTGGCTGTCCTAACAGGGCTCAAATGAAGCACCTTCCATGAGTAACTTGCAAAGCCTTCTCAATCGCCTTCAGCGGAAGAGTTGGGAAGCTGTATTTACACCACCTGGCAAGTGTAGTGAAAATTTGGCACCAGTACATGGAAGCTCTCAGTGGTACAGGGATGCTGCACCGCACATTTCAAAAACGACTCTCCAGAACCGAATGGGCGAATCAGGCATGAAGAATCCTGTGCGTCTACCAAACTCTTTAAGCCACTTAAGTACTAGCTGACATTCCACTCTACCATAAATCTCCCGTTAGCCTTTAGCTTAAGTACTGAGAGAATAATGAAATCGATCTCCTTGAATTCAATGACTCCAGAGATCTGTTATATCACAACCACCAGACTAGCCTTAGTGTCTTGTCAACATGACATGTAAATGTTAACAAACATATTTGGGCTAAAAACTGAGTAACGATCGGAGATATTTTATTTCATTTATTAACTATTTGTCGTCGAATTCGCCATTAGCTTGTAGCAGCCTAATAAACATCCATACAAAGGTATAGAAGAAGCTGCAGCAATTGAGCAAAATGGCTGTGAATAGAGAAGCCGCAGTTATCTAAAAAGCCACGAAATGGCAACATGGAGTCTCTGGATCATTCTAGAAGAAACGGCGAGTTAAGATGATAGCGAGGAGTTGGAGAATGTTGGAGAATTCTAAAGGATGATTGAACACTAGCTCGCCACATTTCAATATTTTCAGAAGTACTCCATGGAAGGAATTCCAAGCTGGACGTCATCAATTAATTTCAAATAAAGTCTGCAGAACTGCGCACTCTAGTCAGTGCTCGCTCGGAAATGTTGCACCTGAATAAGAAAAACGCTTTCATTTGCGCAAAAACGGAGAGTAGAAACGGGACCACTAGAAGGGATAGAAGGCGAGCCGTTCCCAAGCCGAAGACAGCAGCTGAGGGCGACGCAGTCAATTTCTGGTGCGGAATGTGGGTCCTGCAACACAGGGCGCATCCCCGGCCAGCTCCAACATTCCGAGTCCAATGTAACGGAGGGGTTCCTGTTAATCCGTGGTGACGAGTCATCGCCTCTTCCGCCGATCACTGGCGGCACATCACGCCCGCCCACGCCGACCCGCTGCACCGGGTCGGCAGCTGCCGGTCTCATGTTGGAGGGGACGGCTCCACAACAACATGGACGGTGGTGTGTCATTCGGCGCTCCGCTGAGGACACTTGGGTGAATGTCTGAGAAGTTTGCAGGAGCCTCGATTGTGGCCGGGTCCCTCGAGTAGCAGTGCTCGTAGTATCCGTGATAGGGCTGCCTTATTGGGCAAACCTGTGGCCTTTTCTAAAGAACAGCTGCTCGAAAGATTTGTGGAGAGTACGCAAAAAAGCAATGCCTTCTGGGACGACGCAAAATTGATTAGCTTAACCTGAAAATCTCGTTTCTGGACAGAGAATAGCGTGTCTAGAAACAGCGTACTCAGGCTTACGAGGTAGATGAAGTCCTACTTTTAGCTGAGAGTTCTATACGAAGCCATAACCAAATAGCTAACATAGAACACAACAAAGCAAGGACCAAAATTTGTAGAATTTCCACCAGCAAACGAAGCAGCTGTAATCAAACGATGTTCATCATCCTGCTCTTTGGAATGGTCTACAATTCCTCCTCATAGTTAATCGAGCGTATTTTGGTCTATACCATCTCGGGGACCTCGGAGGCAACTGGCTGACGCAGTTCCTCAACAGAATCACGAAAGAAGGTAAGATGCCAGATGAGGTTCATCTCTGGATCTATACCATGAACTGGTGCGGTAAAATAATGGGTAGGCCTCGCCCTTCTCAGAAGAGTCCTGTACCAACACCCTGACAGCGGAGGGATGGAAGGCTTGGCTGACCTTGGGAGGGATAGGAAAAGTTCAGTGGAGGGTGCGCGCGGTAGCCGCAGTATTCCTCCCGGTACAAAGCGCCCACCATTAAAGGGTGCTGAATTTTTTGGGACGCTGGTGCTGACGTAACAACGAGATGTGAGAAAAAGCTATTCACTTACTAAGGAAAGTAGTTTGGAGGACATTTGGTGCTGCGTAGTGGTTTACTCTTTCAGAGAATCATGAATAGTGCCGGCAAAACGGAAGACGTCCTACAGTACCGGACATGCCGCTGCGTCCAACAAGCACAAGCGGCGCAAAAGATGAGAAGCGGCGCAAAAGGGCGCCGGAGAGCGCCGTTTTCCGTTCGCCACGCGCCGCGTCTGAGGCAAGTCGCGTTAGTGCGCGGCGTCCTCAAATTCTGGACCTTAGACTGAATGAAGGAGCTTATCCATGCGTTCGGACGAGCATGGCCTACTGTTTGGAACTAACTTCCGGCATGGCGCGCGCTCTGAACAATGCATGTAGGCCGGCAGAATCAATCCTGTGGGCGCGACAACCTGTAGAGCGAGCGACAGCTTGAACAGTGAGCGTATGGGAAGTTTGAACGAAAATGCCTAGCCTTCCTACTCAGGCATTGCTCTAGGACTGTCCAGCTTGCATCTGGAGTGCGCCGTGAACAATGCATATAGAATCGAACCTATCAATCGAGTGGGAGCGACAGCTTGTAGAGTGCGCGTTTAGGGAGTTTTATCAGAAATCCTTAGCCGCCCTATGGAGGCTGCTCTAGGACTGTCCAGCTTGCATCTGGAGTGCGCCGTGAACAATGCATATAGAATCGAACCTATCAATCGAGTGGGCCGACCACTCGCGAATTGCACGCGCGGGCGTGTTTGGAGCGCGATAACTGTGAACCCTTCCGGCTGCTACTTGTGGATTTTGTAGTCAGTAAAAAGCTCTAGCAGCTCGCCGAAACACAGCGAAGTAGCCTAAGAACTGACAAAGTTACGGTGTTGCAAAAATGCAGGTCAAGCTTGTGTGACACGATTTTTTCCAAATTCAGTCGACCCTGCGGAAAGACGCGGAGAGCTAGCATCTTACAAATATGCAGGCGAGCAGAACGCTCAAGGTTCTTTACGAAAACGTGCTTACAACTCCCTAGCTTATTAAATTGCCTTAGTACCAGCTGCCGCTTTAGAGCGGCGGACGGCAACAGTAAAGATTCTTCCGCCCTTATTCCTTCCATTTTGAGTTTTCGGCACTTGCAATGACACTGTTCTGTTCAGCTCGATGAGCTCTATCGAACGGTGTCAATCTCGGCCAGTTTTGGAAAAATCGATTTTTTGACATTCGCGGCGAAGAAGAGGGCGCCGCCCTAGGTCGCGGCAGAGGGTGATGATGTCATTGAAAACCGATATTTCCGAACCGGGCCAAGTTGGTTAAGATTCGATAGAGCTTTTCGTGCTGAATTGAACAGTGTTGCTACGAGTCGCGAATACCGTAATCTGGGCGAGTAAAAGCAGGGAGAACATCGACCGTTATTGTGCTGAATTGCAGATGCGGGCGTGTTCATAGCGCAGTAACTCGGTCAGGTTCGAGTCGTTTCGGCTGCAACTCGTGGGTCTTGTAGACAGTAAAATGTTCTAGTAGTACGCCAAAGTAGAAGTGGCGTAGCTTAAGAAGAGGCAATGTTACAGAGATGCGAAGATGCAGATGCGGGTTGTGTGACGCATTTTTTCCGATTTCGGTGAACCACTGCGGGAAAACGCAGATAGCTAACGCGCTTATAATGCGTGGGCTAACAGGACGCCTAAGGTACCTTACGATGACGTGCTGAGAACGCCTCAGCTGCCTAAACTGTTTTAGGCACAGCTGCCAGTTTAAAGCGTCGAAAGATAGCGGTTAGAGTTTCTTGCGCTCTTACTCGCCAAGATTTGAGCATTCAACACTCGCAATGGTACTTTTCTGTTCAGCATGAAAAGCGCTATCGAATGGTATCAATTACGACCGATCTTGAAAAAATCGATTTTTTGGCAGTTTTGCACCGAGGACAAGGCCACTCAAGGCCGCGGCACAGGGACGATGACGTCATCGAAAATCGATTTTTCCGAATGGGGCCAAGTTGGTTACCATTCGATAGAGCTTTTCGCGGTGAAGCTAATGGTGTTATTGGTGATATCGAAAACCCAAATATGGGTGAGTAAGAGGGCAGGAAACTTCAACCGCTAAGTCCGCCGCTCTAAAGCGGCAGCAGGTACTAAGGCAATTTAATAAGCTAGGGAGTTGTAAGCACGTTTTCGTAAAGAACCTTAAGCGTTCTGCTCGCCTGGATATTTGTAAGATGCTAGCTCTCCGCGTCTTTCCGCAGGGGTCGACTAAATTTGAAAAAAATCGTGTCACACAAGCTTGACCTGCATTTTTGCAACACCGTAACTTTGTCAGTTCTTAGGCTACTTCGCTGTGCTTTGGCAAGCTGCTGGACGTTTTTACTGGCTACAAAATCCACAAGCTGTAGCCGGAAGGGTTCACACTTGACAGAGTTATCGCGCTCCAAATACGCCAGCGCGTGCAATTTGCGAGCGGTCGGCCCACTCGCTTGATAGGTTCGATTCTATATGCATTGTTCACGGCGCACTCCAGATGCAAGCTGGACAGTCCTAGAGCAGCTCCTGAGTAGCTCGGCTAGGGATTTCTGATAAAACTCCTCAAACTCTCACTCTATAAGCTTCCGCGCCCACTCGATTGATAGGTTCGATTCTATATGCATTGTTCACGGCGCACTCCAGATGCAAGCTGGACAGTCCTATAGCAGCTCCTGAGTAGGGCGGCTAGGGATTTCTGATGAAACTCTTAAACTCCCACTCTACAAGCTTCCGCGCCCACTCGATTGATAGGTTCAATTCTATATGCATTGTTCACGGCGCACTCCAGATGCAAGCTGGACAGTCCTAGAGCAGCTCCTGAGTAGCTCGGCTAGGGATTTCTGATAAAACTCCTCAAACTCTCACTCTATAAGCTTGCCGCGCCCACTCGATTGATAGGTTCGATTCTATATGCATTGTTCACGGCGCACTCCAGATGCAAGCTGGACAGTCCTAGAGCAATGCCTGAGTAGGAAGGCTAGGCATTTTCGTTCAAACTTCCCATACGCTCACTGTTCAAGCTGTCGCTCGCTCTACAGGTTGTCGCTCCCACTCGATTGATTCTGCCGGCCTACATGCATTGTTCAGAGCGCGCGCTATGCCGGAAGTTAGTTCCAAACTGTAGGCCATGCTCGTCCGAACGCATGGATAAGCTCCTTCATTCAGTCTAACGCCCAGAAGTCGAGGACGCCGCGCAGCCGCGCACTAACGCGGCTTGCCTCAGACGCGGCGCGTGGCGAGCGGAAAAACGGCGCTCTCCGGCGCCTTTTGCGCCGCTTCTCATCTTTTGCGCCGCTTGTGCTTGTTGGACGCAGCGGCATGTCGGTACTGTAGCAACAGAAATTTTCATTCGAGATGGTGCCCATTTGCACACCGGACCTCGACAAATGCTGGGAGCTCTATGATGGACAGGTGAGCTCAATTATGCATAGCAGGCAAGGTAAATAATGCATCGTAGAACGCAAAGGTAATAAAAACAGTACGCAAGTGAAACGATGATGAAAGTATAAGAAAACCATTAGAATCGTCAATCAATGGCTCTCAGAGATGCGGAAACCTTGACTGTGCTGTGCCCCGCAACAAACTTAAGTTGCGTGCAGAGCGGCCTAGGGTACATTAAGAGCTTATGTACAAGCCCGTGAAATGCTCCACTTCCCCACTGTTCGTCTAAAGGGTGTTTTGCTTACACTATTGACTTTGAAGGCACGATCTTCGCGGAAGCTAAGAAGTTGGAGTCTTCTCTCACACTTGAGTCGCTTGCGGACCGTTTCAGAGACGAGCTGTCTTCAGTTGACCGCTGAAAAGCGAACTCTCGGTAAAACACTCACAGCGTATACTCGGCGCTCCCGCTCCTCGTCTTGTCGACAGGAGTGCTGTGTCGCGACGAGAAGCGGCCAAACCGTTCCGGATTCTGGTACTTTTCCGGATGCACATGGAGGACCTGCTCGAGTCGTCTGAAAAATACGTATTAGAATGGCTGCTTTAATCAGGCATCGAGGACATGCACAAATAAGTACTATATTACGCTTCGCCTACGACACCGACCTCCTCAACAGGTTGTCATTATCAAGGACCAGCGTTGAATTAGATGAGGCTTCGTTTCAGCGCTACTGGATCGAAAGGAAATCGAAATGTAAAAATCAGAATTTTCCGCACCTTTCTCTTCATCCATTGTTGAAAGCATCCACACCAATAAAAATTGCGCATTTCACACGAAAAGGATTAAAACTCCTCAATACAAGGCATGTTGTGTCTCAAATACTTTCAACACTAGGTGTCTCCATAAGTTGCGGCAGAAAAAAAAAACTTCCACAAAATCGTGCATTAAATACTTGAACAAATACGAAAAGGGAAAAAGTTTTGGTCCGAATTACATTACATATAGAACAGACGTAAAAAGTGTCGCAGAGGAGTTTTCTTACCACACAACAAACGGAAAATGTTGAGAGGGCTCTTAAATGGTGGATGAGCGGCCGACCGACGACTACGGCATGAATGCAGCAGGGAGTTGAGCGTCAATACAGCAGCCACAACCTTTTTGGAGATACGATAACCATCGAGACTCGGCTGTGCGGCGCAGAGGTCCTCCAACTAGGTAGGAAGTGAACACCAATCAGTGTGAACGGGAGACCTCGCTGCCACCGAACCGATTTTACCAAGATCTAACAGCGAAAGGATGCCAGGTCGCCGTGGCACTCTGAGGTGAGGTGCATATCACGGGATGCGTCTTCGAACGCTGGTTCCAAGTGTGTGCTGCATATCTGCGAAATCCTTCCGGGTATCGTAGGAGCGCCTTCTCAGGGCAAAAAATTCAGCGCTTTGAGATCTAGCTTGCGATAGGAGGAGAATGAGCAGGGGAACGAAACATGCGCTTTGCGATAACAACTGATGGCTTGGGAGCGCCGGGTTTTTTCCCATAAAACCGCCCTCGGTAGAGGGATTACACTCTTTCTCTTCACTTTCACCTTGTTCTTCTTGAGCCTGTTTCTCTTGTTCTTGGACTTCTTTTTTCCAGCTTGCCCGTCTCATTGATTGACTCCTCAGGTCGATTGATTGCACTTGCATCGTTTAGAACACCTGCCATTAACTTGTAGCTCTGGATTGTGCCGAGTGTCAGAAGCAATTAAAGTGTTGTTGGAGTCGATAGTGTAATCGCCTCGCAACGAGTGTGAACCAAACTTTCTTAGCGGAACTGAGTTGTGGACCATTTCAGTTTGCCTTCTGAACCGTCTACCTTCGCGAAAAGCCCTTCATTTACAAGCATTCATGCTCAAATAGAATGAAAACAGTGCCGACGGCTGAACAGTGGTGGCACAGAGATAGAGACGCGGCACAGTGAGATAGATTGGTTTGCGGTTCGACTCCTCGGAAGAAAAATCTGCTACGATCAACCAAAGCTATTGTGTTGTACATATATCTATCTCCCGGGCGCCGGCTGCTCGATTTGGGCAAGCGCTTTCTGAGGGCAAGCCTGTTTTCGGTCTTAGCTTTTATCAACGCTGCAAACGTGTAGCAACGCACAGCAGAGTAGTGAAGAATAGGGTACTGTCGAATTGCACTTCCACGATCCAGAGGTGGAAAACGCTTCAAGCTTCCTTCGCCCAGTGAGGTTCTTTAAGCCGCTGATCAGTTACTTAAGCATATGTAAGCTTGTAAGTTGGAGGCATTTAAAAGGCCCATGCCGCTCACTGCCCAACCAACGAGGGTGATGCATCTAGTTGGAGCCGTAAATTTCTCATTCAAAGATTTTCCCATTCGACAGGGATCTTTCCTTCTCGTCGCAAGCTTACGAGAAGGAGGAAATGTCCCGCAAAAAGACGTTCAAGAGGTTTAACCATTTCATTACTCTGCTATACGTAGCTACACGTTTAATGCGTTGGCAAAAGTTAGGTCGATAAAAGTTGAGGCCAAAATTAGGTTTGCCTTCAGAGAACGCTTTCAGAAAACGGGCACATAGCACCCGGTAGAAGGAAGTGCGGTCGGTACACTTTTTTCCTCAAAAGTTCTTGACCTGCTGACTTGCAAGAGCAACTTAACTCAATAATCACTTTCACCACGAAGTCAGCTATCATAACCTTTTTGCAGAGTCTCTAGTTCAATGTAGAAGAAGAACAATTTAATTTAGAAGAGTTCGCTATCATTTCACAAGTCCTAGGCTTGCTCAGAAGATTGTCCAAGTTGAAGATTGTCCAGTTTTTAAAAGTGTCCAAATCCAATTTTGCCCAGAAGATTGTCCAGTTTTTAAAAGTGTCCAATTCGACGTGAAAATAGATCGCCACACAAAGGTTGGCTTTTAGTGTATGAAACACAGCTCAAATTTTGCAATACAATTCCACCTCCCAGCATTGTCTTCTCAAGGTAGAAAAAATATTTCCGTGACATGTCAAGCCTTCGGTTACGACCCCGTGATCGATTTAAAAACCGCTTGGAATCCTTTGTAAAATGTATTAAGAATCTTGTAAACCTTAAAAACTCTTGAATCACAATTAGCATGTAGGGTATATAATTTACAGAGCACAGTATCACATCAGGGTATCGTTTGTTCAAGTAGAAAGATGGATCGCGTCATGACATTCTCCTAAAAGCGGCAGAGAGTCCTGATTGCTGTTAGGTCTGCTCCAGGGATGCGCACAAAATTCTATGCCTTAAATCTTTTTAACGAAAAACTTTCGCTAAATATCCGGCAAATCGTTAAATTTCGTTAAAAAAGGCAATCAGCTGCAAACCATTATTTTAAGTAAAAAATCAAGGAAAACATACTCTTCAACTTCAAGAAGTTAACAACTAAAATTCAAGAAATGGACAGTAACACTACAATGTAAAATAAACAATTCAACGTCAACAAACAGAAAAATAAACAGACTTTTAGCAACAAATTATCAACAGGGTGTGAAATAAGAACGGGTATATAATTATCATCCAGGATGATCACCGACAAGGCATCTTAAAATGTGCGATCAGGTAGGCACCCAGAGTTCCCCGCTTTCCTAGTTCTTTTGTCTGATTGTTCTATGAGCATATGCAATCTCGATGCGCCCACCAGCCCACTAAGTATAGAAAGACCTAATAAGAATACAATTAAAAGCCTATGTTAACAAATTGTTGAATGCACGATTTTTGAGTGCTTTGTGCGTGGAACCAATCCATTTTTTTGCAACGTCGGGACCGTTATGCTACATCGTGTCACACGGTCCCACACTGCCGAAGAGGTGTGACACGTCGTCAACGTGTTAACGTTTACGAAAAGTAGCTTTTCTAATTTTTGTTATTAGCGTTTTTCTAAAATCGTTTAAAATACGCCCAGCGGTCGAAAGCATTCTCTCCGTCTCGACTGCTTCAGCGGTGGGCAAAGGTATTTTGGAATGAGCACTGCCAGGTGAGGAAAGGCATACCCTACTAAGTAAGAGGTTAGACCAGTAACTTTGTGGCTGACGTGCTTATGGGCCGGCGAAGAAATTTCTAGCTTCAAAATGGATTAAAAGATAAGGGTAAAATACGACGTTACTCACTCCCTTTTGAGAGGCGCCAGGCATTCTGCTTCTACGGGTTATCGTGGAGGCGATTTGAATGCGTATTTGGCCATACTTGCGGTGGCCAGCCGATGAACAGGTCAGCTCTTTATTCTTCCCACAAGTCTGGTACCAATTCAGCGACACCAGAAGGATCGAAGGCTTGGTTGGCCTATGCGGGAAATCCCTAAAAAGGACCAGAAACCTGGTATATGGTGCACGCGACAGCCGGCACCTCCTCCGACTGCGTTACATGCGCCCACAAAAGGCATTATTTCCCAAAATTACGAACAAATTCATGAAAATTAAGATATTCTTGCTAATTTCAAGCTTTTTTCAGGAACAGTCCTAATCGGAAAGACGAGACCTGCAACATTAGAGAATACTAAGGGTAACTGTGATAGATTCACTGAGAAAAAAGTCCGTTAAAAATTCCGTTAAATTGTTAAGAATTTCCGTTAAGTCGTCAAGCCAGATTTTAACAAAAAATGCCGTTAGTTCCTTAAAATCTCGTTAAATCGTTAACCGGTAAATGTGACCCCTGCTCTGCTCCAAGAATGTCTTATTCATTTTACTGTAGAACAACCAACATTCAAAACGTTGCATAATTTATTCCATGTTTATAACATGTCGTCAGCGAACCAAGCTGCTGCCCAATATCCACACTCTACGTATACGGGATATAAGTATAAGTTGTAAGTTGAATGCGCATTTGAATGGCTCATACTGTGAATTCCGCTGACCAGCCAATAGGTTAGTGTTTTATCATTTCCGGGCAAGTCCTGTAGTAGTTAACCGATCTTGAAGGGAAGGAAGACATTGTTGGGCTCTGAGAGACCCGAACACAGAACTTCGATTCGGGGATACCCGAAAGGAAGCGCTTCCTTTTCGACTACGCTGCCATGCCATGAAATTGGTAAAAATGTCACCATGTCGGCGACGGGGGTGGGGGGGGGGGGGAAGGGGGAATGGAAGTGTGCGGGTTACACCTACACGGGGTCGAGTAGAATTCCACATCGGTGAAACCCGCGTACGCTCTGATTGTATCCCAGCTTTAATGAGCGTAGAGTACGACAGGAACTGCTTCTTCTGCTTCTTCTTCTTTACCTTAAGGTCTGCTCCAAGAAAATCGCTCCAATTTCGATTCGAGGCGGAGTCCGCTGTTCTGATATGGTGCTGCTACCTTAAGCGATCAAATGCTTGATCGGGGTGGATACCACCAGCCTTCAGGTTCACACGCAACGTATCAATTCAATGCTGCATAGGTCGCTCTTTAAGCCGTTTTCCGGGCACATCTATGTTTAGACCAATCCTAACGACAGCCACAGCTTCTTTCCAAGAATTGCTAGAATCTTGTTAAACTTACCATATTCACCGTGTACTTATTCTCAATTTTTGTTGAGGTGACGGTGATCTAGGCATCTTCAAAGTATAACTAGTGCCGTTGTCCAATCCGCCCAGATTGGTTGACAGGGATGAAGCTGAGATTCACACGACGATGGAGCGACACATCGGAGATCGGCAGCGGCGACTTATCGCCCATATAACGAGGGTGTCCCCCGATGTCGGATGACTGCGGCGAGCTGTGTCCGCCACGCAGTGCCACCTTCCCTAGGACCGCTGGAGATGAATGGACTGGTGACGGCATATACTGCGATGCGACTGAAGGTCTTCACCAAGACTGTTCCTACGCAAACGAGGCTGGGACGGACTGGCGAAATTAAAGAAACAGGTGATCTCGAAACGGAACAAGCGGTCTGAAAAGAATACAATGCATCTTAGGCGAAGAACTCAATATAACGGTTGTTCTCCTACAGAAACGTTGAACCTCTTTTGCGGTGGAATAATATCAGGACTGATGCTTATCTTGAGCAAGGTGACGAGTCTTCTTCATCACTGTGCAGCCGAGCAGAGTAAAATGTATGCGTGACGTTTCTTTTCCACATTTGTTGGCTATCGCCCGACTAAAAGCCTCTTTCATAAGTTGTTAGGCAAACACAGATATGGTCATCGAAGGAAGCAACATTGTCCCACGATCCATTCCGAAAAATCAAGAGACTGAGGAAGAGATCTAGCAACTGGTGGATACGAGTTCGGGAACTCTGAACTCAGCGGCAGAAATTACGCACATCTCTGCAAGAATGCATAAATCTTCGCTTTTGTGGTGCTAATAAACGGATCAGATTTTTAAAATAATGCATGTTGCATTCGACGGGACATATTTGTCCGTTCAGCCGTCTCCACACTTCTGCCAATAAAAGTGGGCAACACTGTGCAATATTCAGCGACTTCATGTGCATGGGAAAGAACCTGGCCTCTATTGGTTCGAGTGAATTCTCGCCTCTGACATACTTCTATGGGTGGTCTTATACTGCACCTAAAACTCAGCCGTGCAGAAACAGTGGGAATGGACCAAATCTTGTGCGGTTAAAAAACAAATAACATCTGATGTGATACACTATAGACCACGATGGGGCAGTATTCATACTTATATTCGTTACAAATTTTTCAATAATAATAATAATCAATAATCAAATTATTTTGCTAGGGCTCACTCATTACTTAACGAGAGTCTTCATAATATACTTTGCATGACGGAGCGGCACCTCTCACGGGATTCAACCCCTCATTTCTCTGACAGTGACGGTAGCAGAGTCCACTTTTTGTATGCTATGTGGAGCAGAAACTCCATACCTTATGCAGATTAGAAAGCTAGTGATGGAGGAATTTCACAGCTATTCTTCGGGAGGTGCAATGTTGGGCGGATGAACGGGATCAACTATGTATATGTCATGTCCTCTTTCCACTCGTTGGGTTCTACAGAAGTGGTGCTGGCACGCTGTTATAATACTTTGGCCTTTCTAGAACGACTCAGCTACGAGGCTGTTCCGTCAATGGAAACAGTGGATGGCTACCCAGCTCGTTCTAGCTACGCAGGCACATCTTTCGTATCCATCCTCTTCCTCTTGTAGCAGAGTTCTCTCACCTTTCATAGTCTTGTAGGCTTTTCCTTTCTGTTTCTTAAAAACGCTACATAGTAATAGATCACGCAGACGTCTGACTGCAGAATTTGTCCCGGCTCGTTGCTGCGTTGTGTATTATCGGTATATCTACATGTAGCCTATGTCTTTGCAGTGGAAAATGTTCTGGGGTGTCCCACACGAGGCCTATTAACGAAGGTTCACCGAACAGTTTTCAGAAATTCGGCCGCTTAGGACGCGAGCTAGAAGAGGACAGTTGGTTGTTTTGAATAAGCGCGCTCTATTCTCTAGTGAGAAGAGCTATTAGGTTGTAACGAATTAAATGGCATTGAGTCGCGCCATATTTTGGCGCGTTTTTACGCGTTTGATCAAGAACAAACCGTAACATGTGGCATATCATTTAGAAGCGCAAACGTTGCTCTACCAGTGAGTGCCAAATTTTCTATGCAAAAGTGGGAAAACTTTAGAGTTTTATTGACTTTTTTGCAGATGGACAAAAGGGTAATCTGAGGCATTTACTTGTATGAATTCAAGCTGGACACTACAGCTAAGGAGGCGGACGAGAAGATCAACGCCGCATTCGGTCAAGGATGTTCCACAATTCGTATCGTTGGTAACAGAAGTTCCGGAATGGAGATGAGTGTTTGGAAGAACATGAAGGTCGTGGGAGGCATAGTGATGTTGATGAGGACAAGCTGAGAGATGTGGCAGAGGAGAATCCACACAAAGGTACCAGGGAGATAGCGAAGGTTCTTGGCGTCAGTCACAACACAGCTGCCCGGCATCTGAAGGAAATTGGAAAGACCAAAAAGCTGGAAAGATGGGTGCCTCACGAGCTGTCTGAGGAGCAAAGAAACCGACGATATGAGATCTCGTCCGCACTGCTTCTACGGAACGAAACGGACCCATTCCTTGATCGCATCGTAACCTGTGACGAGAAATGGATAATGTACGACAACAGGCGACGATAGGCACAGTGGGTGGACAGCGATGAGAGCCCCAAGGTTTTTGCGAAGCCGCAATTGCACCAAAAGAAAGTAATGGTGACAGTATGGTGGTGTTCGCTGGGAATTATTCACCACAGCTTCCTCCCTCCCAGTGAATCCATCACGGCAGAGAAGTACTGCATTGAAATTGAAGAAGTGATGAAAAAGTTGAAGGATATCCGGCCGGCCTTGGTAAACCGAAGGCGAGCTCTCCTGCACGACAATGCTCGCCCCCCATGTAGCACGAATGACGTTGCAGAAATTGAATGAGCTGAGCATTGAAACTCTACCACATCCTCCGTTTTCTCCCGACCTCTCCCCAACAGACTACCATTTCTTCAAGCATCTTGGCGACTTCTTGGTAGGGAAATTACTCAAATACCAACAGGATGCTGAAAGTACCTTCGAAGATTTCGTCATTTCCAGAACTTCTGATTTTTATGCTACTGGGATAGAAAAGCTTGTGTCACGTTGGCAAGGATGTGTAGAATCAGAAGGTTTTTATTTCGATTAATAAACTTGCCTACAAGCCGAGATATTAACTGTTTAAATTTACAGTGGTTCAGTGCCATTTATTTCGTTACAACCTAATAAATAACAACTGCAAGAGGTGACCGAAGATGTGCTGCGTATTAGTTGTTGTGAGGTTCAAGAAATTTTACAAGCGCCTCCTTATAAGCTGGCCAAATTTTGTTGCAGTATTTTGGGCCACCCCGTAGCCAAGGCGATGCCACTTCTACTCCAGCTTCTATGAAGATCGTAAACCAGGATGGAATAACAGATGCAATTTCGAGACCCATTCTTAAATTTCTGATTTAGTTACTTTATTTCTTGCAGTGGACATGCACACAATAGCAGACACAATTGTATCAAAACAAACTATTACCTCCAACTATTACAAGGAGACATTAAGAACCGGAACACACCACAGCAACTGAGAAATAGAGAAAAAGCACGAGTACTTACACGTACGTAAAGAATAGGTCAGACATATTAAAATTAGATTACGGTGGGACTGAGCTGGCGACACGAACTGTTTTACTGAGGTTATCGAGATTTTTCCGCTTGTCACGCCATCCTATCATTCTTCGTATAGATATGTAGCTGTCAGCTAAAAGTTAGTCATCATAACTATAGCAAATTCTTATGTCATCCATGAACATTTCTAATTCTAATTCTAAATTTAGATAAACTCTTAGGGGCTTTTAGCTCTCCTAGTTAGTTTAGGACGGTATACATAGTGATATAATGTAGATGAAACTCGGACGGAAAAGTTGCTTTAGAAGTGTAGAGATCTCAAAAGAGAATGAATCCTATACATATAAGAAAAACCCATTTGGATTCAACAGCATTCCTATATAAGAAAAGTGCTCATCCTTAGCTCAGTTGTAGGACGGCAGCATCTGCTCCTTTAATGCTAAATGCAAGCAGCTCACTTCTTCATCGCTAAAAGATTATGTTGTCATCTGAAGGAGCAAATAAGGGGCCTTCAACGAGCACAAAGGAGCGAAGAGCTAGAAAAGGCGTAAACCCTCAAAGCATTCTTGTGGATGTAGGTTCTCTTACAGCTAGGGTCTGTAGCGTATGTCTGAAAGAAGAGAGCGAGTCATATAAGAAGACTCACCACCACTCAATTAGTATAAAAATCTGTTTCCTTTTTTTGCCAATTCGTTAAACCCAAGGAATGGAGGTCCTTAAAGTTACGATGTAATTGGCGCCACTCGAGTTTGGAGGTCTTGTACACCTGCAATGCCTCTGCCGCCAAACGGCTCGCAGCGCAGTGGATAGCGATGTTGCTTCACACGAGGGAGATTCGATTCTCCTGGTAGAGAAGCAAGAAGAAGATTGGGATCCGCAAGATGAACTGATGGACGTGAAGAGGAAAGCGAGCAGTGAACATATTATACGCTCTTGTTTCGGAAGAAAGGCTACGTCTCCAATTGGATTTCGTCTATGAAGGCGAGATCATTAGTCCGATGTCATTGGTGGTGTTGAATAGCTTTCTCATTGCGTTTTGGTTAAAAAACCGGTCGGTAATAACCAAGTCGCAACAAAATTACTCTCCACAGCATGCAGCTGGCAAACTGCGCAAAGAACGTCTGAAAATGGTATGGACGTCAGAATCCGTCATCAACCAATCAGTTGAAATGCAAAAATGCAGCAGCGCGAAGGAATCGAACTCCGACCTCCCTCGCATGGAACAGCATCACTACCCACTGCGCTCCGAGCCATTTGGTGGCATAGGCATTAAGCCGTGCAAGACCCCGAACTCGTGAGGCGCCGATTCCGTTGTAACTTCAAGGGCTTCCTACTCCTTCGGTTTAACGACTTGGCAATAATGAAACACATTTTTCTACTAACTGAGAGGTGGCGATTCTTCCTATGTGACTCGCTCTCTCCGTTCAAACATACGCTTCGGGCCCTTCAATTGTTAGGTAAGATATATGCAGTTGCTAGGGAAGCTCTGGCGGGCAGAGAGCACTGAACCTCTTCATCAACAGCCGGCTTCAGGTTCGTTCTTAAATAAACGAATTCCTTCTGGAGCTGATATTTGGTATTCAGCGACACTTCTCTGAAAGGGACTATGTCTTGTGCGTTCTTGACCATCCAAAAAAACTTTGTTGACTATGCTGAGTAGGTATGCACCCATTCTATGCTCGTAGATGGGAACGTACAGAGGTAGATTGTGTGCTGCAACCTCAAGATTGATGGTCAGCCAAGAATAAAAGCCTTTGCTCGAGACAGAGAGCCAAAAAGAGAGTATTGGTGAACAATTAGGCGTTAACCCCTACTCTCTGCTAAGGAATGAAAAACTTGGAGAAACTCAATTCAGAGCAGAAGACCTGTGTGAAGTTCAGTAGAGATAAAGCTGTGTGAGCCTGAATTCTTCTAACAAATGACGTTACCATATGCTTAAGTTCACACTGCTCACACATTTTCTCCTTCCTTGGCCATGTGACGTCTGGTTGGACAGGAGAACCAGCCCAATTTTAACTGCCATAAATTTTTTCGCTTATGGAATCCGACACATTTGTGACAGCGTCCGTGGAACCGCACCAACAGCAGAGGATAAAAGCGCATAATAAAACACGTCAGCTTAAGCACCTAGCGAAACTCGGCGGTTCTCCTCGTGGTCTGAGGGAGCGATTCGCGTCGTCCTCAGGGCGCTCTACGCCGATAAATCAGTTTATATTGTTAGCCTCACTCGCATCCGGGAGCAACTTCAACACGTGCAATGAGGATTTCACCCACATTTTAGCTGAGCGAATGTGATACGAGCATGCAAGTTCGAAATGACGAAATATTAGGGTTGGCCAAAGTAATGAGACAAACTGAACAAATTTCTTTATCTGTTCCCTCACAAGCTTTTTCAAAACATATCCTGTAGCAGGATGAAATGTTTAGCCTTCCTAGCGGAGACCCACTCCTAGCCTAGAACTGTGTTAAGGCCCACGCAGACTTTTGCGGCGTCGCCGCTGCCCTATGCTTAACCATAGGGCAGAGACGCAGAGCTCGCCTCCAGCGGCGCCGCCCAGCGGCACCGGCGGCGTCGCTGGCGGAAATGACTTGAATCATTCCACCCGGCGGCGCCGCTCCAGCGTCTGTCTGTCTGCGCTCTGCGCACTGCCCTTTCGCGGCGGGATCCAGAGCGGAGACGGTCGATGCGGGCGCGCGGTCGTCATCGGGGCGCGTTATTGTTAAGCACCAGTCGGTCCCGGCTAGAAACAGTACAGTACCTCGCCGTCACCGCTCCCACTGATGATGAGTCAAGCCGCAGAAGTCTGTGGCGGCCTTTAGAATAGTAAACTCCAGTATGAAAAAGGAAGAAAAATTTGTGGTGAAGACTCCATATTTCCTCCCCCAACTTGTCAACTCGTATTGCGCCAGACGGTATCTTATCGCTATACGATAGGGCCAATCCCTTCCGGAGACCGGATTCATCAAAGACTTACAGCAATTTAATGGAGAAAATACAGCTAAAATCCCTGATAGCGCGGCTTATCAAGCGATATGGTGAAACACTTCACAATATCGCTCGTTGGTAAGCCGCTCTATCAGAAATTTTGGCTGTATTTTCTCCGTTGAATTGCTGTAAGTCGTTGATGAATCCGGACCAGGCTTGAATAAGACGATTGAAGTCTGTGGAAGACTACAGAGTGGGATCCACCGTGTATCTTCCATATATGACAGCCTTATCGTATCACAGTGAAGATAAGTGATCTTCATCGGTTCTGAAGAAACGCACTTATTCAGCACTTTCATTCTAAAGGTTATTAGACAAATTCGGTACTAAGCGGACTGGTGCCCGCTCCAATATGAGACCGTGGTTGTGGAACACTCAGATAAACACGATTTCTGTGTTCTCCTCAGTTGACGCCGAGGAGAGCACAGAACTTGGCAATGGAAGGAACTCCGGGGTGTGGGTGATCAAAATTACCCGTTTTAAATCAATTACAACTCAGCGGTGCTGAGGAATGTATTCGCCACTAAGGTCAATGACATTGCTGCCGTCAATGCGCCAACATCCTGATCCCCTCCTTCCAGAACTGCGTAGGCCTGGTGCTGATCCACTGCTCATTATGGTTGTCGAGGTCTGCAAGGGTCCCTGTGTCCCTTCCGACCAGTCCTATAGGCTCAAGAAGTGGTAGTAGTCGCATGGAGAGATGTCCGGCGAATACGGTGGATGAGGCATGTGAACGCAGCCCAGCTGAGCAAGCTTATCTGTGGTCACTTTCGATGAGGCGCTGTCGAAGAGAAGGACCTTCTTGAAGCGCTGAGACCGAATGAGTGTGAGTCGCCGGTCCTCTCTTCTATTTAGTTCACCATGGCCTTGTCCATCGTCGTGCTTTTGGTAAACAGCTTCCAGTATACCGGTCCATGGGCGCAGACCCAAAAGCTCTGAAGGTGATTCTCGCCGTGAACATGTCGCCGTACGAAGGTCGGTAACGGGTCAACAGGCCTCACCCAGACTGGCTGCTTGGCAGGGTTAAGGTAGAAGACGTACTTCTCATCTTGCGTGACTATTGAGTCCAGACTGCTCGGGGTAGAGAATTGGGCGAGAGTTGCATGACACAGGTCGACTCGTCAGACTGGGGTTTCGGCATGATACAGACTGGGGTTTTGGCATGCTTCTGGAAAGAGAGAAAGTGGTCACATCTCAGGTGGCCTTCTGTAAGTAGCAAACAAACATAAAAATACTAGAAGCACGAAACCGGACTCCAGTCACGACATATATGGGCACGGCATGGAGAGTCTCATTACTTTTGCCTCCCCCCCCCTAATACTGCTGAAGAACGAAGGGTTCCTGTGCTGATTGGAGGACTCCCCCTCAAGTATGGTGCTAAAGTGAGTTTGGAAGAGAACACCACTCAGAGATTCAGGAAAACTGTCGAATGAAATTTGCTTCAAATCTTTGAAGGCCACGGAAACCCTTGTTTCCTGCAGCACCCAATCGCCATGGGCGAATGAATTCCGAGCACCTAGAGGTTACCAATGATGTAGCCAGGTTCTGGTTTCGGTTCCTGCACAGACCACACCGGCCTTCCATTCCACTGAGGTCGTAAATTGGTGCCCTACTTTCTTGGAAGTGAAAATAGTGGCTTGTACAGTTGTACATATTTGCACTATAAGGTACTTAATATGAGATCAACATACTTTTTTTAACCTGCTGCTGATAATAAATTATTATTATTATTATATTCAAATTGCTTGCGCGTTATATATATATATCGTATAAGTAGAATGCATGGAGTATCTCAAGCAAGGACTGATTAATACCATCATTTATCCTTTACCAACCGTTGTGGGGCTCTCGGCGTCCAAGCCCCATATCAAGGTAGCTGGCAAACAACGGGGAGAACGCAAGCAGCAGTTCATGGGGGGAACGGATTTCTAAAAACCGAACGCTCATAATGAATAAAGCTCCGATCGTAAACTATATTTTGCGCACGCTGAAGCGATATGCCATCCAGTATGTTTACAGTAAAATTTCCGAAAAGACATAAGTTGATCTTACGCAATACTCTGGGGATGCAGCAAGCTTTATGTCTCCAAAGAAGGTATCGTAGACGCACGCATTTAGAATTTTGTTTGAACAACGAGTTCAAGGGGATGACCGACAGGTAGATCAGCTGCTCACAATTTCCAGCCAAACTTCGGTTTCAAGTTCGTGCAAGACTTCGAGCAAGACTTGTCCCCTTCGTGGTACTTTGTTGGATAACGAAGCAAAAAGGAATTTCAGACTTACATAATGTCAACGAAGAGCAAGAACTTTGCCGGGTTATCGGCACCCTATAATTTTCTCTGCCAAAAATGAACCACTTTTTGAGCGAGGAATACGACTCGTTCTTCAAAAATTTGTGGAAAATACCAGAGCACGTCTTCATTGCCAGCATGTGCCCAGCTATATTGAACACGAGTGTTCAGCTACCAACTGAATTGCGAGAGATTAGGGTGCGATTTCAACACGGAAACACGCGCTATGTGTCAATGTCAAAAGCGGATTGTAAGCGGATTAGAGTGTATTGAGCATTACAGATGTTTTTCCCATAAAACTGAAGTCGTACTCGAAACACAGAAAACGACGGATGCGAAAGTGCACTGCAGAAATGTTGCAGAAGTCTACATAAATATACACGAAGATAAGTATAAAGATGATCTTGTTGACAGCATTCCCTACGAAATTGAACAACGTGATCGGGTTCCCAGAGGAACTTCAAAGTTGCTTCCCTAGATCTCACGAACTCTTTAGCAAAACCTACGTTTATCTTAAGGTTGTGGATTGCAATTGCACACTTGCACACTCTAACAGTGGTGTCGTTGCTGCAAAGCTGACGCTGTCCACAGCCACTGATGTCTGTACGCCCCTTTCAAGCGGATTTAGGCGGCACTTCTTAGCCCACACGAAGAAACGCTACTCTAGTGTGTGCACCAAGGCATGGGCGAAAATTGCGCCGCAGAGGCTTCGCCCGTAGAGATGTCCTGCTTGAGAAGCCTGAATCAAGCATTTGCATCTGATTGTTAACCACCTTAGGAAGCGGATCGGTCCGCACTAACCATGTCCCGCATCGCTCTTTGAGATGCACTTGTCTTCACCAGGTGCTCTCGGGCGCTAGCGAGATCCGCGACATGACTTCAGCGTTCCTGAGCGTCACGGGGGTTGCTATCATCAGGAAAAAGTAGCCGCCTCTCAAGCATCGTCAGCTTAACAATAGGTTTCCATAGCTACGAGCGGCCTTCAGAGGCTCATAAATATCACAGGTGAGGAAAACATGCTCCAATGAGCCTCGATGAATGTTTCACCATTTCGTACGCAAGCTGCTATCCTGGTGAACTTTTCAGCAAAGGCCAAGTAGTCGGCGCGGCTTAAGTTGAGCCGCCGAAACTCAGTGCATGGAACTGACAAGTTATTAGTAATGCGTCATGATGGATAGTCAGCCTCATTCTAACATTTAGAAGTGCCACCGCCAGACTCCCTGATTCAGTCAGAAGTTAGTGCGAAAAAAGCAGCGAGAAAACACGCCAGCCGAGGTCTAGTCACAATGAAGGGATGACCTCCGACAAACAACGACGGCCAGGACCCTAAAGTTCCATTCTATCGCCTTTCATTACGTTCGCGAACACTGAATGTTGTGATGGTGAGAGCTGCCCAACACGAGCCATTCAACAGATCAAATTCGCATTCAAATTGCCTTCACAATACTTCGAACAAGCATAATGCTAGACGAGCCTCACTAGCTCACTGACTAATACTGACCTTTGCCCTTTGTTTCTACCCCTATTATCACATTCAACACTTATAATGGCTTTCCATAACGAGTTTTCCAAATACGAGGCGGTTGATCATTTTGAAAGCAATCGACGCTTCTTTGCTCAACAGCTGCTGACACCACATGCACTACATTTTCTACATTTTATTCTCAGATAGCACTTTCTTCCGAACTCCGTTCGCTGCGCAGAACAAAAATAACATGCAAGAAACACCGTTAGCACTCAACACTCATCAAAGAGAAGGTCGCAGGATGCACACTGAGCTGACACTTGTTTTAAGAGGATAACCTCGATAGATCAGATGCTCTTGTCCGAGTGCAGTCTATTTATAAGAGTCTACTTCGCTCTATCGGAGCATGCGATCTGAAGGTACCGACGTTCAGGCGGTACCTTCAGATCGCGGTACTGCGGTACTGCGGTGTTGCGCTCATGCCAGAGAGCAGAGGAGTTCGGCTTTTCCTCACTCGCGAAATGTTCGGGGAGGCGGGGGGGGGGGGGGTGGTACAGCGAAGCAGGAGCACTGCTGAAGGGGTTATACAGAAATTCCTTTGCCGCAAAACTAGACTGAACAAGTCTGCATGCAAATAGTCCGAAAAAATAGCGATTGACGGAAGTGAGACGACACGTGTTAAGAACCAGAATCGAAAATCACAGGAGGCGCCTCCTCGAAGAGCCCTCATAGGGAGGTAGACCTCGTGTCTCCATCAGGACGCGGGCCACCAGCCCTTCGGCAACTTCCAAAACGTTCTGCAGGAGAAGGTTATGCTGAAGCAGTTGGGCTCGTCGGCTCGACGCGGGTTCACATCGTTGTTCTTTTAAGCTTCTTCACTTATATGCATGTCGAGATGTAAGGGGTATCAGCGGTCACAAGTGACTGCTTAGGAAAAAGCCTTTGAGAACTAAGAAATTGCTTCTGTCTACAGAAACTCCAATACTGCAGTAATCAGGATGTGGCTTACACATAAAAAAGCGATGTATATGCGAAAAATTTCTCAGGAAGCAACAGTGATTCTTTTGATAGGCTTTAGTGTTCAACAACGCAGTATACTGAAAAAAAACTCTCTTCGAAGTGGAGTGGAAATGGAACATTGTGTTGGAAAATTTGCAAACTAAGGAGATCGCACTGCATCGAGAATGAAGTGCGCTCATAAATCAAAAACAAAGCAATTAACTGAACTATAAAATCGTTGTACAGTTGCAAATAACTAACAGTAACAGAGCAGAAGTGAAACCTTTGGATAAAGCATCGCACCGCGATTGGGAAAGAGAACTGTGCAGCTGCTCAGAATCCGAGTGCATAAGATTGAATCTATATGACAAAAGTTTAGTAATCAGTTTGAGCAAGTAAATGATGTGATCGCGAGTTATAGAGTTTAAGCGAGCTGATTTGATTTCAGCGACGTTTTCCAGGGCGCCGTAACAATTCGAGCAGACGCAGAGCTGGTCTTGATAGTGTAACGCGAAAACGCTTGACCGCTGTGGGATGGGCTCAGTGTCCAGCTCCCAGAGATGGTGTCGCTCTTTAAGAAGAAACAATTTTAGAGGAAATTTTTCTAGGAAACGGCATATATGGTGTAGAGGATGTAGCAGTTTTGAAGAAATCTAAATTCTAAAATGTTTTGTAAAGCGGACAGGGTCATTGACTCAAATCGTTGAGAAAATCTGTACATGGTTAGTACTTAGTAGGGCGCGCATTAGCCTATACTTTTACATGCTAAAATGGGCATATGTACAGTAACAAGCAGAACAGGTAAGGAAATTATAGGATGTTGCTTCCATTGCCCATCCAGTTTGGAGTTAATCCAGGCTCTTGCTATTGATCCGCTCCCTTAGTGCATGCCGCAGTTGGAAGCTCTTAAGCTAAGCCTTCTGATGATTTAAGCTGCTGTCGTTACGGCATCCACCGCAAGCCGTGGACGAAGGAAGGCATGCCTAGCGATGTGCGACGTCCACGTGAGTTCCTGAGCACGTCGTGGTCTCAGGCCAAAGTCCACACAACAAGCGAACGCTGTGAAGCGGTCGAGGTGTCCAGAGCTTGTCATTTGACTGTTGGCCAAATTAATTTTGCTACGGGAGAAGCGTTTCAAATCTGTCACACCCTGATGAAGCTTGCTTCAATCCTTGCTAACATGTGATGAGCGCGTGGAGAGCATTCAGAGGAGGTACCGGATGTCGCGTGCACCCGATTCCAGGCTCCTGGCTCGCAGTTCCCGCCCAGGGCCCTCCAACTTTCCAGGGTCGGTGAATTGGTATCAGACTTATCTGGGAAGGACAAACACTAACATGTTCATCGGCCGGCCACCGTATCATCGTATAGGTCAAACACACGTTCACACCGTCTCCACGCCATCCCGTAGAAGTAAAATGCGCGGCGCATTCCGAATAAGATTGGATAACGCTGTCTTTCATCCTTTAACATATAATGGCCACCACCCCTCATACCAGACTGGAGAGGCCACATGACACTCACTACATAAAGGAAAAACATAAGGGAAACAATGGATACGCAAATTAAGGACCTGGTAAATGCTTACAAACTAGAAGAGTGCTAGATTAAAAAGCCCTCAAAAAGATTAGCGAAAAAATCCCACTAGTGAGTTTACGCTTGTGTATATATAGTGAGTTCCCTGCTGCAACGTAGCATGTTATGTAAGCAAAGACAAGTAGGTATCTACCTGCTAAAAAAGCAGTCACAACACCTCAGCCATTTCAGAGCACAGTTTTGCCTTCGGAAAGTATTCAACGCTTTTGCAGGCCACTTATTTCACAATATGGTTTCTGACGACGTATACGGTTCAGCTTTATCACACACGACATTGCAGTGTGGAGATGCCTTCTTGCACATAAACGGGTAAAATGACCCGGTTCTGCTCGTCGGCCAAACCGTGCAGTCTTCAGAAATAACGTTCCTCATGTCATTCCTTAGTATGATGTATGCGAAAATCCCACATGCGTCTAATCTCCGCTTTTTTGCCAGTGTCAAAAATGGTGCAAATTAGTCTTGCCAATATTCATTTCTCTATACTGAAATCGTCAATGACTTCCAAACCTCCACGGTTTGCTTGTAATCGCAGCCTTCGATTCTATTATATTTATGAATTTCCTGACAGATCTGCACTTCATATTTGGTGAGCATACCCCGTACGAACCAGGATCGAGTTCACTGAATGCTACGAGAGTCATTGCGAACTTACACTCTGTGCGCCAGACATTTATTCACTTATTTGTTATCAATACACCAGCCTAACATTAGCGAGAAAAGGAAAAAATTGGAGAGTCAATTTGAATATAACGAAGGCACAGAGCAGAAGGGAACAAGGCTCACCCATCAGTGGAGGAACAAATAGTTGCAAAGGTGAAATCTGGGCTCTTAATGTGGCCTACATTGATTTCATAGCCTGTATTCGAGCAACCACAAAGGAGTCCAAATAGACTCAGACGCATCCATATTCAAAAATAACAAATCGGAAATAGTAAGAATTCCTCATGAGAAGTGTTTACTGAGCAAGAAAAATTGTTGGAATGCCAAAAAGATCCGTGTGAATAACTACGCCTCATTTCAAACTAGAGAGGGCTTCCTGAGAGGACGAGAACACGACCTACCTTCCAGACAGCTCGTCGTCAGCATGTTTGCCAACGAAATCTTGCATCAAAGTGGGAGGTGCGTCAGCTAGTTAGCTCTTCACTTCGCCATTTCTCATTCACCACCTTTGGACAGAAACTAGTGCTTACAGATCTGGTCGAATGCGGCTAATGCTAAACAACAGACCGTTGAGCTTCGTTCTTTTTCGAGTAGCGAGTTGGCTTTACAAGCAGCTGCCTGTAGATTTACTACTGTGAACAAGTGGTTCTCAAATCGAATTTTTCTCAAGAATCGACTTCGTATATGACTGCTACAGCCAATTTCTTACTCAACTAACAAAATCAGCGCCTTTATTGGGCGTTTGTATCTCTGGCACATTTTATTTGTAATAGGATGTGAGCGATAGGACTGTTGGGTGAAGACGAGAGGAACATAAATACAAATACAAATACAACGGAAAACAATCCCTTTGAAAACCGTGTTTTCGAGGGAACGGGGATTTCTTAGGCAAGCTGTATATCCTAGCAGTGGAAGGCAAAAATTGCGCTAAGATGTTCCCCAGAGTTGTCCCGAGAACAACAGAAACAGTCGCGAATGAGGTTATCGAAAGAAGAACACACTGCATACCGAAGGCTTGTGAAGTGAACCAAGCAAACGATCGATACCCTAAACTGCAGTTAATGGGATACCAGATGGCTGCTATGGAGTGGTGTTATAGCCTTTTATGAAAGGAGTGGGAACTGAAACAAAGACCAACTGAGCAGCATTGCAAGCAACAGTGAGTTTCGGCGTCTACGCTACGAATGTGCTCGTTAGAAAATTCCTTAGATTCCACTAGTAGAATCCTTCCTGGAGACTGTTATTCGCTGTTTCTCTCTTCTCTAGAGAAGCCTATTCCCAATATTCCATATGGCGTGCCGTGAACTTTATGCGGTCCTCGAACGACCCTGTTCCACGGTCTACCGAACCCATAAAAGCCGCGTCATGCTAAGGGGTAGAGCATGACTTGCGCGCTGGAGGCCGTATTGCAGTGACTGATGTTCGGATGGTCGCCGCGAGTATGATCGCGATGATGAACTGAGTGAGAGGTGCAGAAATGCGAATTAAACTCAACGCACCTGGCGATCGCATCGAGCATCTGCGAAGTGAGCTCGACATGCCGGCCACGCCCAGTGCTATGCGCGAGCTCGGGCTCGCGTCGGGCGGAGGATGGGCAGAGGAGCACGATTCCAGTGGCGGAATTGCACTAGCGCCAGCGACCAGGAAGGTATAATTCAAATTGCGATTATCGCCGGCGTTAGCGGATCTGCGCAATATGAGGGGATGAAGGTACTATTGGAATGCTCTTCCCGCGCGCAGGGATACATGCATACGGGTCTCACTTACGCCCAGCGACATATGCGCATTCAGATCCGAACAATATACAAGGGCTATCCTAGATCGTGGTAACGTGGTGCGGACATAAAATGAGGGCAGTTACGGACTTCAATGTGAAGACTACGACAAGATTGCGGAGTAGCTACGGCGAGAGAAGATAACTTCACTGGCTTTACTCAATTTTTAAATGAAGCTCGGCAAGTGGACTCCGAGAACAATACTTTGCAAAAGAAAGCAGTGGAAGATAACCGAGTTAGTGCTAGCTCTCAAAAACTCAGTTCGTGGTTCAATCAAGATCCGCGAAAGACGCGTGAAGGAACCAGAGACCGTAACATAAAAGTTCTGCTCGTACGTTGAATTAAAAAATAAAACAAATAACGAAGATGTTCTTCACCCCAAAGTTTAGCAAGCGACCGACGCTGTCTTCACACACAAACTCTTCATCTTATTTCGCTAAGGTGTAATGCATGGAAGGCGTAATTGTTCCGGTCTACTTCTTTTACTCTGCAGCATCAGCTTAGGAGAGTCCATTGTCAGAAGCAGGAGATCTTTGAAGGAATCGGTAGCGGTGCTGCAGTGTTAGTAAAGAGATTAAATGAGAACGACAACGGGCTCCGACGAAGAAATTGGGCTTCAGCGGCTTAACATCTTGAAAAGTGCCGCGAACGAAAGGCATGAAGAGAAAGGGAGACATGACGGAACCGCCTAAGCAGGCGGAAATTCTGTGAGGGTCTCCGTCCCCAGAGTTCCTTGGTCGGTGTCAAGCGGAGCGATAGTGAAGAGCGGGACGCGAGTCGCCGTCGCTCGCAAAACAGGTAAGGCCTATGCTGCCTTTCTTCTCAATAAGGCCTGTGTTGTACTTCGGCGAAGCGTCGCCGACGCTACGACCCATCACCGACGTCGTCGACAGATTCTGTGGCGGCTTCGGCGGCGTCGTCGACAAGAGAGCATCGGAGCGGATTTTTAGCATCGGAGCGCAGTGTACTAATAGAAGTACGGACAGTGTTGGGCATTTCACGACTATTGATTTGCCGATTTAACCAGTTTACCAGCATTTTCGTTAATTTTTTTTATTGGAGTTTAGCAAAAGCCTTCGTTGTTAAATCGCATTGAAACCAAGTTTACGCGAAATTTTCGAAATTCACAGGAAAAATTAGCTCTTAACATACTGACAACCAGGGGTGTGCGTAATTACGATTTACGATTTTACGATTTACGGCGATTTTTGGCAAATTTTTTACGATTTACGATTTACGATATTTAAATCGTAAATTTTCGTAAATATGATCTTTAATCTAACTCCAAATGGGGCGATGCAGACCGTGATATAAAGATGTGCCCATTTCTAAAGTATCGCTCGTTCCCTCTGTTCTTTTAGTGTCTATGTTTTGATGTCGAACCATGACAGAAGACAAGGTACTGCGCACAGGTGTAGCGCGTCTCGACAGAGTTTTTTGCTTAACTGACGTTTGTATTTCTCTAATACTGTAAAGGCTGCTATTTGCTACCAGACCTGTTGTAAAGTAATCATAGAAGCAAGAACGCTACATAATCACACTAAATAATAACGCGCTAAGCGCTGAGTCACACTATCGATCGTCGCCGTCGCAGAAATTAGTCATAAAATAGGTGGGAAAGTGGGGGAAATTCGGCAGGAAAATGGCGAAAAATACCAAGACGTCCCTGCCTGGAAACTTTAACCCTGGGGTAACCGCGGTCGCCGCTGAATACGAATCTGAAGTTCCTTTTTGAAGTATCGATCGCCGTCAATCGATATTCATCAAACTATCGATTTTTTGTGGATGTCGTCCAGGTGGTCCGAAACTTAAGCCCTGGGGTAGGCGAGGTCGCTCAACACGAATCTGAAGTTCGTTTTTAAAGTAGCGATCCCATCAATCGATATCAAATTACGGGTAGCAAAAATAGCGGAAAATATCCAGACGTCTTCTACGTGCCAGGGTATTCAGAAGACGTGCGGAATACGTCGCATGACATGTCTGGGACTTAGAAGACGTGCCAAAGACGTCGCTCAACGCGTTTGGGGATTCAGTTAGACGTGCCGAAGACGTCGTCCGCTAAGGGTGGATCATCGAGGGGGACCAGTACGAGTAATGGGGACCGTTTCACTACATATATGGGGGCAGTACATACATACTATGATAGGGTGATCTATTGGTTCCTCACTAAGGGAGGACCAGTAGTGAGGAACCAATAGATCGCCCTATCATAGTATATATGTACTGCACGTACAGCGAGCCTTTTGTACTCCTTGGTAGGGAAAAAAGCTGTACAAATAGAGCAGCTAGCTCGATGTGATTGTTCTTAGCCTAGTAGTACTGCAACATCGCGCGAAGCTCGCAAGTGCGAGGCACGCCGACAGGCGTGGCGGAGCACTTGTTAAAAATAAGCTCACTGGGAGAATAGACTCCTCCCTTTCTAGCAAGGCATGCATTCTACTGGGCGCGTGTAGCGCAGTCGGAGTAGGCGCGACTGTCGCGTGCACCCGATACCAGATTCCTGGTTCGGATTTCCCGCCCAGGCCAACCAAGCCTTCCATCCCTCCGGGGTCGGTGAATTGGTACCAGACTTGTCTGGGAAGGATAAAGCGCTGACTTGTTCATCGGCTGGCCACCGCAAGTCATTGTATGGCCAAATACGCATTCATGTCGCCTCCACGACATCCCGTAGAAGTAGAATGCGTTGGCGCATCCCAAAAGGGATTGAGTAACGCCGTCCTTTATCCATTATCCTTTGTCCATGCATTCTACTGTCAAAGAAGGTTTCATTCCAGCCCACAGAAAGATATTCGACGCAATTTTGTAGGGAAAAGAAATGAGTTTTTGCCGATTCATATCCTATTAGGTAACTACCACTTGTTCATTCTGTTCATAAACGATTCAAGCTACTCCCTCCGGAGAGGACTGATGAAAGGCATGATGGAATATCATTCGTGATTGAAGGCGGGGTGTAGACAATTACTAGAATCATATGGAAAAATCATATTGAAATCACTGATGGGTCTATGGATCAGCACTGTTCGCCCTAGATATTGCGGAGCAAATGGGTATTCAAAGTGCTGTAAAAACAAACTTGGAACTTATTCAAAGAAAGAGTGGAAGTGTTTTTGGCAGTTTTGATCTCCCATTCAAGCGGCATGGTTGAGGTTGTCTCGCTCACCATGCCTAACCCGGCTTAGAATGCCGCGTACTCTCCGAGAGCACGCCTTTGTTACAGTACTGGCGGCAAAAGTTTAGACTTCGAGTGCACAGTTATTTCTTCTTTACAATCACACATTCATCTTTGTTTATCTCCGTGTTCTGGCAAGGGAAGTAATTCCAGGATGTAGGCAATTTTAAAAGGGTTGCGCTAGTCGGGCCACACTCGGAAGTCTCTTCGTCTGCCAAAATCTGTGCTCTCCTCCGCGTCAGCTCGTTTTTCTTTGTCCGTGTTCCTGAAGCTTTTTGGAGGGTGACCCCCTTCAAGCATCATAGCGCCGAAGTCTGATATTGTCGGTCGATGTTTCGGAAATGTTGAGTACTTTTGTTAGGAAGTTTTGAACTTCCTTCTTTTAAAGTTTCTAAATCGCCCTACAGTTCACAGAGACATGAAATCGGGTATTGCGCGCTGGAAGAGGTTGCTAGCTACCATCTAATTATACATTCTATGTTTAACTACCTTCATATTATATATACAGTTTTCCTTTGTCATTTTTAAAATCACGTTTTAGAAATCAAAGAGAACCATTTTCCACTTAAATCTGCATTCACTGCCAACTCAACTTGGGTTTTCGAAAATTAAACGACATCTTAGAGATCAAATTAGATGTCTATGGAATCAAACTGGAGACGCCTTAAAAAGGTTACACATTACGCTTTCAATTCAAAAGCTACTATAGAGGGTGCCAAGAAATATGCTCGTTCCTTCGGTGGTCGCAAGTTTTATATCCTACTGGCAATACTTCTGAATGAATTTCGAAATGTAAAAAGCGGAGGAACTTCTGGGCGTCATACACTGCTGCTTTCGTCGAGAGTCAGCGGTGAATTTTTAAAAAAATTTCAGTCTCCATAGTGTCTTGGATGGCCATGCATTGATGAAAATAGTGTATTTGAATCGACAATTTATCGACTTTCTTGAAAGGTGTAATGATTGATGTTGAAAGTGTCGGACTAAAATAAAAAGAAAAATTAAAAAAGCAAAAGTTTGGGAAGAAAACTGTCCGGCTTGAGCTGAAAATAACACAATACATATATAAATATTGGAACAGTTTTGAATAACAGCAGGTAAAACTAGTTGTACTGCTTTACACGTCAGGACACCCTTACGATTTACGGTTTACGAAGCTTCGGATTTCATTTACGCACATATCTGCTGACGACAATGTCGCGCAATGGTGCGCGACAGTATTATTCCGATCAGAGTGATGTTACCTTCGTTCGAACTTTGCCTATGGATGCTATTTAAGATGCTGAACACAGATGCTGAACACATGTCCGTTTGGTAAACTACAACCGGTTGCCACCCATATCAATAAATAGTGTTGTCACCACATTTGTCCAAACCACCTGAATGGGGTTATTTGAGGTGCTGTCACGAATCGGATACCCACTTCTCGAATTTCGCTCGATTACGATAAGTTACGAGTGGCATGGCTACGTGGGAATATATCATAGGCTTAGGCATCTATTAGGGCATCGACCAGCTATCCATTTAACTTTGAAGATATTTTTGAAACTTCATTCAATAAAAACAAACAGGCATGATTACAAACTACAACTACGGGGACGTTATCAAACGTCACTAAGGGGATCAACTTCACAAATAAACTCCAGAGACAAAACATTTTTAATCGGCAATCAACATCTATGAGTTGTTTGGAAGCAATCTAAACAACAGAATTTGTTGCATTCACTGCATTTTGCTTAATCCTCTTAGCCAGATTCTTTGCGGTCAGCTGCGATTTCTGATAGCAACTCTAGAATTTTTCAGTCTAAGTTTCGAATCAAAAACAATTATTTTTCAATTAGACCATCAAAATGAAGAAAGGAGGGAGGCTCATTGCGGAGAAGAAAAGATTTAGGGAGTATTGCAAGAACAACAAACAAAATTTCGAGAACGGATATCAGTCTCGTGGTGTGCATTTTGAAAATTCAATTTATGTCAAGCTAAGATGACGAAATATCGTGTCACACGTGCGCTATACGCGCGGCCCCGCGGGCACGACGCGCGAAAATTGCGTGTCAACGTGTTAACCCTTTCACGACACGCGCGATTTTCAGGTGACTGCCTCGTGGGACAGCGCGCATTTTTCCCGCGCGCTGATTATTTGAATTATTTTATTTGTGTTATTTGCTAAATATGAAAAAAACACAGTAACGAATGAAGTGTCCCAAGGAACATATTGATCATAGATATTAGTGGACTCATTGATTAATATTGTACTATTAAATGCTTGGTAATTTTCCTTCTATTTCGAAAAAGTTCTTCGTAGAGCTTTGCAGTATCACTTCAAAAAGCGAAAAAAACACCGCTTATATGAATTAGTTTCTCTACCGCCGTTTCGTATTTTTCTGTTTCAAGGCATATTTTGGCTGCTCCATATCAGTTTTGCGCAATTCTTCACCGTTCTCTTCACGTTCTCAGTTTTCTTCGCAGTTCTATTCTATGTTAGTTGCTCTGTAAGAAAGCATAAAGGCCTAGAAAACGCGCATAAAACGGGTAAGGAAGACGGAAAAGCGGAGAAAGGAGGCAAAGTGAAAGGAACGTAGAGATTAGGCTCTCGCTCCCTCCCCAAACAGTCAGTGTTCCAGCAAGCTGAACGGATCTTCGCACAGCATTAAGCAATGGTTGCGTGACTAACCATAAAAGAACATTGGGTGCACTATTGCTGTCTGCAAGATGGGCGTTTTTGCACTTCTCGATTTCTTAATTCGAGGTCCGGTGGGGATGATGACAGTGCTGAGACAAAGAACCAACCCACAATCAAAATACTCCACCGGGGCGCAATTTCTGCCACCCTTGGATTATGTCGGCGGGAGTGTAACGACCCTGCGGAACTCTCGGCGATATCGGCGACGCGTCGCCGATGAATAACATAGGCCTAAAGGCCTCCGCACACTTTTGCTGCGGGCGGCGGACGGCGAAAACGATGGGCCATTCCGCTCAGCTGCGGCCGCGGGCGCCGCTGATCGGCATGACTCATCGAAAGGCTCGAGCGCAGAGAGTCTACCCGCACCGCTGTAGCGGCGACGGCAATAGTGATTCCCACCATTATCGCCGCTACCGCTCCGGCGGCGTCGCCTCGCCGCGCGCCCCCCGCCGCTAGCGGAAGAGCTCGCGGCCGCGTGCTCGCCGCCGACGGCGAGCTCTGCGTCCCTGCCCTATGGTTAAGGACAGGGCAGCGCCAACGCCGCAGAAGTGTGGGGGCCTTAGGACGGACATGGGTACTCCAAAGATCCGAAGGCAACGCTTTTTAGAGCTTTGATATCACTGTAGGATTCATATCTGCTACGGGAAGGGTTAAGGCACATCTTCTTATATGTCAGGTGAATCTACGATTTTGAAAGATGAGCCTCAAACGAAACGGTATAGTGCCTGAAATGGGCAACGAGGGAAGGGTTCCCTACAGCCCGTGACTGGAGGGGAATGTTTCATCCAGTCCTTCACAATCTGGCGATGAAGAGAGGGGACTGCATGTCTGAGATCCAGCTCTTTATAAATCAGTTAACCCGAGTGTTACGTGTCACTCCCAAAGAGGGAACGTCGGCATGCGATAGTGTGGCTATCCTACTACATATGATTGGCTAATGTCACGTGTTCTTCACTGGGAGGGGGAACTGAAGCTAAGAGATGCCTACGACAGTGCGGCGTATGTCAGCCGGGTTTTCTTTAAACTTAACCATGGCGATAGCTGGCGAACTATATCCATGGCAGCGGATCTCCCAAGTTTACGATGTATTCATCGTGCAGCGCGCCAGGTGTGAATGGGGAGCAAGTGCGGAGCGTGGGGATTCAGAAGGCGTGCGCTAGACGTCGCCCAATGTGCGCAGCGATTCAGAAGGCGTGCCGCAGACGTCCAACTTGCGTAGGGATTTCGAGAAAGGGGACTAGTAAGAGGGGGCCCAGTAAAGAGGGGAACAGCAAAGGGACGGGGAATAAGAGGACCAGTATTTTCCCTCAGTATCGCTCAATGTGCGTCGAGTTTCGGAAGACAGGTCACAGAAGTCATGGTACGTGTGCCGGGGTGCAGAAGGAGAGCCATTCACGTCGCGGCAACTTCGTGACACGTAAGTCGGGACTCAGAGTCACACGAGCATGCTTGCATGCTTGTCTCTCACTCCGTTTCTTTGCTAGCACATAAGTAAGGAAGCATTAGCAGGAAGAGGAAGGGGTGACTGTGGATTTCGTAGGAGTATTTTGCCGTTGGACAGTAGACGTTGTCGACTTGTCGACCAGTACCGATTAATTTTAGTTATTTTTCTACAGAACTTTAAGAACTTCGGATAGGGACCCTAATGATTTGTTTCTCGCCACGTAGAGAACGGGCACTCCGGAGAATAAACCGCGTACATGGCGTCATAGGAGCAGTGAAGATTCTGCCCTACCATATCCCGCTGACTACTCTATGTAGCAAAACCATTTTTTATGGTAATAAACGTAAAAAAAGGCCTAAAGAAGAAAGGAGGAAGATTTGGCATGCTCTACTTTTGGGGTTGGGGGCGAGGCTCCCAACCAAACGTGGCGGCCGTTAAGCCGCTGAACGTCTGGTCCTATGTAAAACGCTAGGAATCTCCCCGTATATTTTTTGTTCCGCCCTCCGTCGCCATATAGAGAAAAAAGCATACTTTGGAATATCAATGGCATGAATACGATGGAGGTGTGGACCGCCTTCATACGAGCTGTTTTAAAGACTTTACGCTTCCATCTTCTTTTCTATTTCAGACCACTGTTTTACACCAATGAATGTATCTAAGCCTAAAGAACAAAAGAAGAACGGCGGCGGCCAATGTGTTGCATTATCGTGGTTTGTAAGCCCTAAGGCCCTCCCCTATCCCAAATTAGAGGGAAGATCCAATATCCGAGGATACTCCTTAGAAAGAGTATTCAGTAGGAGGAAACGATGTATGAGAAAAGTGTTTCCCCCTTTCCAGGCTCTGAAGAAGGCGATGACGCCGAAACATCAGCAATAATGCAGCTGGCGACAATCTTGGTCAACAGCTAAATGAACTTATCTATGCAGTCACCACGTCGTGCCAAGATTTTCTGAGAGCCGAAATTGGACAGTAAGAATTGTGTGGAGTTTAGTGTGTTTGGGTGGATAGTAATAGAAATGCTCTTTGATTTTTTTCTCAAGAAGGCGAGGCCGCTGAAATATAAACAGAGCCAAATGAGGTGATGACAATGTTGGCCTCCAGAAAGAAGATAACATCGGATCCGAAATCAATGTGCAAAGAACGCTCATTGAAAATCGAACTTGGACACGAGCATGACGAGGGTGCAAACAACTTCTGTGTTTGATTTGGCTATCTTCTTAGAATGGAGTAAAGACAAGAGCTCTTGTGTTGAAGGGACATGGAAGTGCTGCGAGTTCAAATCAAAGCTGAAAGTGGCCCTTCATGCTCTGATCCGAATTTCATCAGAATAGGTAGGATCTGGAAGGGAGCAATACACACAAATTGATAGCTAATTTTGCATGAATTTTTTGACACTATATTTGTTTTGCGGTCTTGTGGTTAGTCCCCAAAGCCTGTGTTAAGTGCTATTGTGATTTCATCAGGGGAGGTTAGACGACGTACTTCTGCTTAATGTACAATACCGGCCTTAACTTTTGGTCATTGGGCGGAAAAACCGAAAGAAAAAACCGCCTTTTCCGCCGCTTTCCTGTAGCACTCTTCAAACTGAGCGCATTGTAAATTGAAGCACATATTCGTGATCAGCACCGAGCTCTCTTCCCGATGAGCTGCAAACCGCCTAGTGAGCGCGTGAAAATAGTTCAGTGACCTAATTTCTGCCTGGCGCGGCCGACCCCTGCCCTCGCAGGAGATAATTACACCCACAGCTCCTAAATAGCTAATGAAGGAAAACATTCGGCTTATTATAGCCTGTTTTCTACTTTATATATAGTAACGCATAGTTCTCTGGATTATCTAGCTCGTCGCGATCATAATGATATAATTTTTCAGAGGATCTGATTGTTTAAGTGCCATTAATTTTAGAAAATGTCTCCACTTTGAAGGGCTTTAACTTTGGAGTATCAGGTTCGTGTCCTCTTATATTCGTCTGCCCCGCAAAACGAAATGGTTGAAATCAAGCCGCGGAGTTGGAACCTTTGCAGTTTAAATCTGTAGTGATTATGCGCTGGCAAAGTTGCCAACATGGCACTTCTTTGTGGTTACCCGCGCACTTTTCCCATGGTAAAAGCGACAGTAGAAGCATTTCTTTGAAGGAAGAAACATGACGATATAGAGGCCTGTGAAAACTCCTTCTAGACTTCTACAGGTGGGATTTCGACTATGCTAGAAGACATTTCAGTCACTCAGCTTCGAAGCAAACTCACTCCAAATGTGAATTGAGTGAAATTGATTTTTTTTTTCAAAAATGGAAAAATTACTCACGAGTGCATTCACTGGTTTAATCTGACTCAAACGGTGGTTCAATTTCAATTTTGCGTTTATTTGCACAAGGGTTATCACGAATCAAACGCCCAACAGCCCTGGTCGAATTAGGTGCGGAGTCAATCTTAGAATAATTTTTTTCCTTCAAGAAAAATCAGTGAAGCTTTCTTTAAAGCTTTTAAATTCACCAAAGTCAAATTGGCTCCACTACATCCCGTAGAGGTGGAATACATGGTGCACCCTAGAAAGTGGTTGATTGAAGCTTCATTTATCGTTTAACCTTTATGGAAAGCTCTTGTCCAACGGCGTAAACCGTTGCAATTACAACTGGATGAATAAGACAGGACTCACTCACGATTTTAAATTTCAGAAAAATTCTAGTCGGGCCTTACGAGAAGGTCCACTACCGGTGTCAGAACTTAAAGCCTTCTGGGATGCGCCACGCACTCTATTTCCGCTTTATTTAGGTTCTCAACTCCCATCCGCCCAAAAATTCAAGATTAAAAAAATAATAATAAAATTTTTAGGTTATGCAAAAAAATGAATTGAAATGGAAACAAAATGAACATGATTGCACAAAGCATTGGTAATATTGTGCAATAAAATAAATAAAAAGGAGAAGAATGTCAAAATACGGTCAGAGCTCGACCGTGGACCACACCACCTCCACGGTGTTTGGTTGGATCAATTACACACCGCAACATCAGAAGTGTGAAGACTCCGTTTAGGCGATTTACGGCGTCCTTAGACGTTGCGACAGGTCACAAGGGCAGGCAACGGGACTGACTCCGCACCTAATTCGAGTCCCGACCAGGGCTGTTGGGCGTTTGATTCGTGATAACCCTTGTGCAAATAAACGCAAAATTGAAATTGAACCACCGTTTGAGTTAGATTAAACCAGTGAATGCACTCGTGAGTAATTTTTCCATTTTTGAAAAAAAATCAATTTCACTCAATTCACATTTGGAGTGAGTTTGCTTCGAAGCTGAGTGACTGAAATGTCTTCTAGCATAGTCGAAATCCCACCTGTAGAAGTCTAGAAGGAGTTTTCACAGGCCTCTATATCGTCATGTTTCTTCCTTCAAAGAAATGCTTCTACTGTCGCTTTTACCATGGGAAAAGTGCGCGGGTAACCACAAAGAAGTGCCATGTTGGCAACTTTGCCAGCGCATAATCACTACAGATTTAAACTGCAAAGGTTCCAACTCCGCGGCTTGATTTCAACCATTTCGTTTTGCGGGGCAGACGAATATAAGAGGACACGAACCTGATACTCCAAAGTTAAAGCCCTTCAAAGTGGAGACATTTTCTAAAATTAATGGCACTTAAACAATCAGATCCTCTGAAAAATTATATCATTATGATCGCGACGAGCTAGATAATCCAGAGAACTATGCGTTACTATATATAAAGTAGAAAACAGGCTATAATAAGCCGAATGTTTTCCTTCATTAGCTATTTAGGAGCTGTGGGTGTAATTATCTCCTGCGAGGGCAGGGGTCGGCCGCGCCAGGCAGAAATTAGGTCACTGAACTATTTTCACGCGCTCACTAGGCGGTTTGCAGCTCATCGGGAAGAGAGCTCGGTGCTGATCACGAATATGTGCTTCAATTTACAATGCGCTCAGTTTGAAGAGTGCTACAGGAAAGCGGCGGAAAAGGCGGTTTTTTCTTTCGGTTTTTCCGCCCAATGACCAAAAGTTAAGGCCGGTATTGTATACATACAACTATTTAGTATAGGTGGACGTCTCAGTCACAAATATTTGCGCTCTCGGCAAATGCTTGAGTTGAGGAGTCAAGAAACGATTAGCTACCAACCTGCTTGCAGTCCCCTTCCATGTGAAATAATCACAAACATCAAGATGATTTAAAAACACTGGGAAACACACGACGAATCAAATATGGGCACGTTATCCAAGCGTGAAAAATAATAATTCGCTGTGGAGGAGCGACCCTGCGAAATACTATTAGAATGAGTTCACAGTTGTTGAACGAATCGAAATTTGTAGAAGAAGAAATTCATTAAGGTGCCACCTTTCCATATTTGGATGAGTCGTTGAACGAGAAGACGCATCGAAAGTAAGCGGCAAAATTCCGTGCTTCCGAAGCAATATGGGCCGTTATGAAGACTATGACTGCTCGTCGCTGTCCGTGAAGAATAGACAGCAATGGTCGTGTCCCATCGCTGCACCAATTGTCCCAGGAGAAAAACCACAATAAACAAAGAGTGCTGCCAAAGAGTCCTTAAGCACATCAAGCCCTCCAAAGGAATGGAGGGTTTGGTTAACCAGGGCGGTACACAAACCCCAATTCTATGATACGTGTGTGTGTTTGGTAGCGCTGATGGAGAGGGCTGTTGCGGCAAGCCCAAACGGTGTTTTTTGGATCGGATCCCGCCCAGCACAACCAATGATCCCTCCAGGGTCGATGAATTTACAGCAGACTTTTCTGGTTGTCTGATCACTGAGAAAGCACGGAGTTGTTCATCGGCCGCTGTGGCAAGTCATTGTATAGGTCACAAGCCTACTCAAATTGCCTCCACGATCCCTTGTTAGAAGTAGAATTCGTGGTGCCTCCCCAGTACGAATTGGCTACCGCCGTCTTTTATCCTACATATGATTATCCTAAGCGTACTCAGATGGCAGGAACTTTAATACGATCACAAATATCAACAAAATTGTTTTTTCTAGGGTGCGTTTGCTTGTCACTCCACAAAAAATGCATACCTATGGGTTAAGTGTGGTATTTACAGGTTCCGCAGGGTGTTTTGAGACCAATAGCAACCTACAGTGAAGTTAAGCAGATCATGTGTAGATATATCTAGCACTTGAAACAAATCACTGTAAAGCTTTTGTTGCTGCAAAATATTAGAAATCGTTTGTTTTCGGTTAGTTTTAGGATTCGAAATCTTTAAAATCATGCAGGAATTGTTAATCGTTTGCACATTTTGGATATAGAAGCTGAAAAAGTTAGGTAGTTCGACATTGCTAAACAAGGAGGCGTTGGAGGACAAGATCAAGCAAGGGATTAAAAGAAAAACGCTTCAGGCCGTGGAAACTGGAACAGTTTTCAACAGCTTGAAGCCATGTGCTTGCCTAACTGGAGTTCTCAATGGGCTCAACCGGAAAAGACCAGAGATCGTCTCTTAACAGACTTACGATTAGTATAGGTAGGCGCTTACTAAGAACGACACTGGGGACAGACTTAACTGAAACTGAACAGCCTCAAAAAGCTGCTGCTGAGCGTCGCGTACGAGAGCAGCTAGTGGAAGGTAGCACCTGATCGTCTGTGGAGGAATATCTGGGGGAAGGATATCAGTGGAACAGTCGTACTAAAAATTAAAAAAATCGCTAGGCTATATGCGACGGCGGAGAGTAGAATGTCAGGGCCAATTATTTGCCATTCCTTATTCTTACTCATGGTTACTTTTTTGTTTTTATTACTATTTGCTGCTTGTTATTATTTATTACCATTTATTGTTTATTATTCTTATAATTGTTGTTGTTATCTATAATTACTTTTAGTGTGAATGCATTTTGGACCAGCCCAGGTCCGGCCGCTATTATTACCTTGTCTTGTCTAGTCCTCTGTTTCTGGGGGGCAACTCGCCTAGTTCCAAGATGAGGAGTAACGCATCTCAGATACTTTGAGTGGCCTCGGCAGTGGAATGAACGCAGAACGCATTGATTTCCCTGAGTCTCCGGCGCTTGTCAGGTGCTTGGGAAAACGCAGTCCGGTGTTCTCGGGCAAGTCGAGCTAATTCACTGCCGAGGTCCCCTCAAATGTCTGAGATTGACGCAGTGCCATCCAGTCAATTGATAGTACGGAGCTTCTCTAGTACGTAAAGGAACACCTACAATGTGCTACTCCGACGTACTATCCTTCTTTTGTCAAGTCTACTCATCGAACGTACACTTTCGAGAAGGGCGTAGAGGATTTGCACGCTACCATAATTCTGAATGTTCCCCACCAATCTGCAGAAATCTAGTCCGTTTGGAAAGGGAGTGCTCTAACGCGGAGCGGGAGAAGGCACCTCGTCGTTTTAAATAAGAGCCCACTATCCTCTTGCAAGAATAGCTGCAAGAAGTGAAGTACTGCGGATGAGCTACGTACTGGTTATTGCAGGGTTCGAGGCAATGAACCTCTTAACAAGGGCGCCGAATTTTGTTGCTGATTTTACGGGCCAAGCGCGTGGCAGCGCAGTCGGATGAGTTGTCGGCCGTCGTCTGACCTTATTTCGGTTTCCTGCTTCGGATGTCGGTGAACTGGTACTAGACTGTTCTGGAAAAGATAAAACATTGACTTGTGGCTGGCCACCACAACTGCCTGTGTAGGCCAGATACGTATCCAAGTTGCCTCAACAACATCCCGTAAACGTAGAATTGTACCAAAAGGGATTGAGCACCCTTTATTCTTTATTATTGATGTATGGACCAGCATCTACAATCCTATTTGCATCTGTTGTTTTTGAGCTGTCCATAATTCGTTCCCATTAAGTTTAGACAGTCGGATAAACACTCATGTCCATGCTTCAATCAAAGTGAAAACTTGAATATGTTAGGAAATCTTCGGAAAAGTGCTCATTTAAGAAGAATAGTACCGATTATGTTAAATTTTGAAATGAGCGCAATGTTTTTTGCAAAGCCTGCTTAACTTGCTATGCCTTTGCTTTGCGACTACGAAGAAACTTTCTGAAGCCGTGAACTTACAGTCCTCAATTTACTACATCTTTATACTTCAGTATAAGGAGGACCGCAGCTGTTAAAGCTCTACAAGTGCGTCAAAAGTTGTTGGACTCTTCTGTTTCAGGCTCATTATATAGGATGATGCGCTTCGCGCAACCAAACTTTGACGTGGGATTGGTGCCCTCTCATACACCAAATTTTCGTACCTGAATGGTCCTTTGTTCAGGATGGCTGATGCAAAAAGTCTGCGCACTCCCATGGAGAAACTGCCCGTCGAGGAAAAAAACTAGCTATAAAACTGCCTAGAGGACATCCTGAAGAAAGACATTATTCCTCGGGCATCTCTGCCTTTTAAGAACGGCGACTGGACTTGTCAGCAGGATTCCGTGCCCGCTCATAAGGCTAAAGTGGTGCGCAAGTTTTGCGCCGAAAAATTTCCGGATTTCGCCTCAGCTCAGAGGAGTGGCCCCGGCACAGCCCGGAGCTCAATCCAATGGACTACACAATCTAGTCCATATTAAAGAGCAAGGCCTTTCCAACATCCTACAAGAACAGTGCTTCACTTCAAAGAGCCCTGAAGAAAGCCTGTTAGGAGATTGATGAAGACCCTCTGCGTGCCGTCGTGGACGCGTTCCCCAGGGCGTCTATTCGTGCTAAAGGCGGCCATTTCGAAATTTAACGGCTTCTTTATATATGCCTAGTCCAAAGTAATAAATTTTACGAGACTCATCTTTGCTTGTAACAGTCGTTTGGGCGGTCAATTACATGTGTCTAAGAACTTTTGATGCACCCTGTATACAGTCCTCCTTATAGTATCGTTTAAAAACGCCACTGTAGGAGAAAGACTGAAATATGAGGTCAAGCCGCTTTGCATGGATAATAATAAAAAAATAAAAAAATTCTAAGTGTTTTTATTTCAACTAATCGCTACTCTTATTTCCACGAGTTACGAAAGCTGAATAGGAAGAACTTCGTTCACAAAGTGTACAAAACAGTAATGTTGTTCCGACTTCCTCTAAAAGAGTATTCGGCAATCCACTATCCAACATTTTAAAGAGATGCTAGCTTTATGGAGATATGGGATACCACAGGGTCTGAAGGTGGCTAGTGAAATCTGACTCACTTTGTGAGTCTCCTCGCCCAGTCGTAGTCGACTTCCGAGTTGTGGTGCCCGATGCTATACTCGCTGCCCTGGCGTGTGCGCATCAGCGAAGGCGCGATCCACTCGAGCGATCCCTGCAACTTAGTCTCTTCATTAGGGAGGTCGAAACCAAAGTGCTGCTCGAAAAGCGGCTCAGTGATTCCGGTGTGATCGTAATCCTCATCGGAAGGAAGCGCGCGAAACGATAACGGCAACGAAGCAACCACAAGAACATGCGCATGTCAAGAAATGCCCGGCGTCCGCGAAGCTTTAAAGGCTGTAGGCCAGCGGAGATAAAAGGGAAATTAGAAGCGAAGATGAAACTTCTGCGCTGACGTTCTCCGTGATGGAAGTTCGGCTTGTTCGTTGCCCATCTTGCTACGACAGAACGAGTCGGCGCAGGAGGGAAGAGTGGGGCGGAAGCAACAATCACGGAGTGAACATGTCGCTCACCGGTAAGAAACTACACTCCTTTGTGAATGGCTCTTTCGCGTTTCAATGGAAGTAAACATAGCCAACGATGATCGCGCTTGGCTGCGTTTGGAATCCATCTTACGAGGGAGTGCAACAAGGTGACCATGGCACTTTGAGATGGGATGGACTTCGAACGCTGATTCCAGATGTGCGCTCCATTTCTGCTAAACGCATCTTGAAACGAAGTTGGGGACCATTTTCTATTAGCTTTCTTAGCCCTCTGCAGAGACACTGTCACATCAGACCGGTCTCAAGTGGGCTGGAAAGAGCAGCGACGGCTGAGCGGAGGTAGCGTAGTGAGTAGAGAAGCGGCATTGTGAGAGGGAGTGGCTTGTGGTTCGACTCTCCTGCAACGATTTTGCGTTTCCTAAAAAAAAAAGAGCTATCTCAATCAAGCAAAGCAGTCTCTGTAAAACCGCTACGACTAAGGTGCCAAGAACAGAACTATCTCAATCATAACCTGATTCATAGGTACTGTTGCATTGCACTTTCACGGCTCAAGAGGCGGAAAAGTTTGATTTTCCGAGACTCGGTCAGTAAGGTTATTTAAGGCGCTAATTACTTATGTGGGGTCTGTTTTTAAAATTTCGGTTGATTACGGTGAGCTACTATATACGTGTGAGCATGGATGAGTGACCCTTGTGCCTATGTTATACTCCCGCGAGAACATCCGCGGACGGGCGAGAAGTATAGCAGCCCAACCGCGGATGGTAGGCGTGGCGGGGCGCGGCGATTGGCCAGGTGAGGGATCTCGGCGCCCGCGGGAGTATAAAGGCTCCCACACACTTGTGCGGCAACGCCGCTCGCCGCTATGGTTAAAGCCCCCCCCCCCTCTCCCTCCCCCGGACTTCTGCGGCGTTGCCGCTGCCCTATCCTTCATCATAGGGCAGGCCTACATAGCCCCACACACTTCTAACATAGGCCTTAGTCGCCAGTGCCTAACGCAACCCCGTAATCAATCGAAGTTTTAAGAACAGTCGAAATTTTAAGAACAGAGCTTACTTAAGCGACCAGTGTGCTAAATAACGCTCGCCCCTGATCGACGTTTGGAAACCGACGACCATGACACCACCATCCATGCATATGAGTGCCTCGAATAGAAAACCCTGTTGAAAATATTTCGAAGAGAAATGAATCGAAATAGAGTCCACATACACGAGTGTGGGCGACAGCCGCTTTCAGTAGAACGGAGCGCAAATTGCCTTATCGACAAAGATAGACTGGACGAATTTCCAAGCATGGCAAAATTCCAGAGTTCACATTTTTCTTCAGCCCCTCCTCTTCACCGAAGCGAAAAGTTCTGTACTGTTGACTAGCGTTTTTCTCATCATCTTCCTCCACCGATCATGTAGGATTCTAATTTTTGATTTAGCGCCGGTGTTCCTTCTTCATCCTCTACCTCAGTGCTACCTTCTACACAACTCGCAGGATAGACGAGAAACTGCAGTCTATCTCCACTTGCCTAGCTCGTATGCGTGAGATATCGCAATGTCTCCTTTTGGGAGACGCTAATCCTTTCGGTATCTCACGCGAGACAATCGCCAAGTCAATAGTTGGTGAGGGCCTGATTTGCAAGATAAGCAGGCAATATTGCCCTTAATGGCGATTAATCCACCGTAATCGAAACTCTAAAAACAAACCATGCTTAAATGATTGCGATTTAAACAACCTCACCGGGCGAAGTTTAGTGGAAGGAACCTTTTCTACCTGTGAATTGTGAAATTTGAATCAGACTTTTTTTGGCACCTTATTCGTTACGATTTTTGATAGAATAATTGGGTGATTATGGTGGCTCTTTTGAAGGAAGTGCAAAATCGTTGCAGTGCAGGAGAATCGAACCACAAACCACTCAGTCTCACCATCTCTCCATGCCGCTTCGCCATTCACTGCGTCACCACTGCTCGAGGTTGCCACGGTTTCCGGCCAGCATGAGCTTTCCCGCTTGGTGATCTCCGCATATACAGAGGGTTCGGAAGACAGCCTGAAAATGGTCCACAACTCCGTTTCCAGATGCGCTTCGCATAAATGGAGCGCACAATTTGGAATCGCGTTCAAAGCCGCATACAGTGATATCCATTTCGTCTAAAAGTGCCATGGTCACTTTGAGACGACCTGGTATCCTACGGTTAGAACGGTTGCATGTTTTTTGTGTGCCATGGTGCGTCGGATGTTGCGGGCTGAAATGACATGATTGCCTTCTAAGGCCCTGCTTAGGTCTTCTCATATAAATTTTGCTTCACTAGGTGTAAACTACTGTTACATGTGAAGTTAGGAATGCAGTAGGAAAAGCAGGACAGCAAGCAAAGACAAACAGTTCTATTCACAGTTGTCAGTCAGTCTCTACCTCAGAGTTGACTGTTTAGTGTGTTCGGTAGAAAAAACCAGAAGCCTATCCGATAACAATCCAGTGCTGTAGGACTTATAACTGAAATTCTCTATGCAGTGGTTTGTCATCTCTTTTTAAAGCCGGCATTCTTCTGCCCACGAACACTTGTTATCTTTGGCAAAATAGAGAAGTTCCTTTCTAGAAGCTCATCAAGCAGGAGAAGAGAACGTCAAGAGAAGTCGGCTTCGCTGTGGCTCCTGGACTTGGGGAAAATGCAACAAGTGTCACTCTCTACAGTCACCGACTCGACACAGAGATGAACCGCAACTCTGTCGAAGAACATTGACGCTTCGACCATACAACTATGCTCCCACGGCTGTGTGCCCTGAAGAGGTGGATTTCTACAAAAAGCTGGGTGAGTTCAGCGCAGGAGGTGGACATTGCAGACGTTTTGAGCATTTTACTGGAATTATCAGTGCTGAGACTTGAAACGCAACTCGAAAGAAGTTGGCGAACTGTGAAGCGCATCAACTGCACCAGGAGGATACAGTCTGCAGCCGCGGCCCACAACGCAACACTCTCAAAGCGGATGCAATCCGTACCGGGGGTGCACATTTAACGGTTAACGAAACAATTAGCGGCATTTTCGTTACAATCGGGCTTAACGGCTTAACGGAAATTTAGCGGAAATTTAGCGGAATTCTTAACGGACTTTTTTCTGAATAAGTTCATGACTTTCCCCTAAATGTTCGCTAATATTGCAGGCCTCGTCCTCCCGATCAGGACTGCACCTGAAAAACTATTGAAATCAGCAGGAATACCTTACTGTTCTCATGCTATTTTCATGTCTTCTGCGGTGCATTTGAATTTTTCAAAATAATTCATTTTGGAACTAGAAGAGTTCTCCAAGCACTTCAACGATTCCACAAAGATACTGGTATGCCCCCCCCCCCCCACGCAGGGTCAAGCTTGAGGTTTGGGAATCGAACGTCAGTCGTACTGTGGCCTCGTCTAGAGGGGGTCATACTCTCTTGGTTTTGGCAGGGGATTCTCTCCAAATTCAGGTTTTTAGATGATGCTTGCATCTATTAAAAGTTATTTTTTCACTCGTGGCTACGACAATGTGAAGAATGGATCTGGATGTTAAACTTTTAAATGCTGATTGTTGTACAGTAAAAATTAAAAATTTTCTGTCCGTATATTTAGGGTCCATGAGAGGTTTTCAATTTTTTCAGAATTTTCCAGGATGTCATGGGCAAGACGTTTTTCTACCTGAAGGCTGCGACATCTACATCTAAAATTTTATTGCATAAAACTTCAGGTGTTAATTATTGCCGACGACCTAAGTGCTTTCCCTACAAAATTTTCGAAGTGCTCTTTAAATCGATGATGGAATGTATACAAAGGATGGACTTTTCCCTCTTTGCAGGGAATAGCATCAGAAAGAAAAATTATACACTACAAAGTTCAAGCCCGTTTAACACATAGTGATAAAAGTTTGTTTTTTCTGAAACGATCTTCTATATGATCAGACGTCCCGATTTTACATCATCGCTAAATAAATATCGGCTATCCCCTTAACCACATATAAGCTGTTTTTTGTTTTTTAGAACCTGCTTTTTAAAGCACAAAATCCACATTTATTAAGGCTTTGTGAATTTTTTAGAGGCCCAAAAATCTTCGAGTTATGGCAGTTTACGTGCGTCTACCTCGTTCTCTGATGTCATCGATTCCAACTGAAGGATCGACTTCTCACGGAAAAACTTTTCTGCCTTCTGAAGGAACAAAGAGAGTGAAACTGTACCGTATAAAATTTCAGGTCGTGATTATTGCACAGTAAAGAACAAAGCTTCTTTGCAGCGATCTTCGATATGCTTAGGGCGAATTGTGTTCAAAATTTTTGGTTTTCATGAAAAAATAAATAAATATTTTCTGCCTAAAACAGACTACCTATGTAGTTAAAATTTTGCCACTAAAAGTTTTAATTTTTCAGTGCACAGTGGAAAAAATCATGATTTGCTGGATCGAACAGGTTGAATTAACTCTAGTCGACTTTGCAAAAACCTCATCAAAGCAATCTAGGTTAAAACTAGAAGAATAGCGCTTTTTTATCATGTAGGAGTCGTTTTCTAAAAGAAAGGCCTTCATAGGGTCCAGTTTTTAAGCGATGAAAATTGAAGTGACTTTCTAGAATTGATCATAACTTGGTAAGCTTTTTAAGTTTTGAGAAATTCGCTAACTTCTTAAAAAGTAAATGAAATGCGCTTTCACATGTAAATATCTCTTTCCAAAAAAGAGGTCTTCATGTGCGGCGGGAGGGGTTCGTTTTGCAGCATGTATTTTTGCGAATTGAACCAGAAACCGAACCCCTCCTGCCGCGCATGAATTCCCCGTTTTTATAAAGCGTGTTTGCAATCATAAAAGAGCGCATTTCCTCTACTTTTTGATGAGCAAAAAGGACTTTTAATTTTCGAAAGTTAACTGGGTTATGAACATTTCTGTGAAATCACTTCGTTGACGACGGTGAAAGATTCAGTTCACCACTTCACTAAATTGATCATAACTCACATCGTTTTCCGAAAATCAAAAACTCCGCTTAGCCACCAAAAAATAGAGCAAGTATGCTTTCTAGCCACATAAGAATCGATTTCCAAGAAAGATGTCTTCATGCGTGGCGGGGAGGGATTCGATTTTCGTATTACGTATTTTCGCGAAATGAACCAGAAATCGAACCCCTCCCGCCGCGCATAAAGACCTCTTTTTGGAAAGTGATTCTTATATGACGAGAAAGTGCATTTTATCGACTTTTTGAAAAATCTCTAAATTTTTAAAACTTAAAAAAAACTTACCGAGTTATGATCAATTTTAGAAAGTCACTTCAATTTTTTGAATTTTTTTTGGAAAAATTGGACTCACCGCCATGTATGAAGACCTTTCTTTTAAAAATGGTTTTTAAATGGAAAAAGCGCACTTACTCAAGTTTCTAAAAAGCTAAAATTCGAAAAACTTACCGAGTTGTGAACCTTTTTGTGAACGTTTAGTTTTATTGCATCGATGAAGTTGGCGCAAAGTCGAGCAGAGGTCAATTCAAGCTGTTTGATCCAGCAAATAATGATTTTTCCACTTTGCACTGATTTCAACTTCTAGTAGCAAAATTTCAACTGCATAGGTAGTCTGTTTTAGGCAGAAAATATTTATTTATTTTTTCAGGAAAAACAAAAATTTTGAACACAATTCGGTCTAAGCACATCGAAGATCGTTGCAAAGAAGCTTGGTGTTTTACTGTGCAATAATCACGATCTGAAATTTTATACGGCACAGTTTTCACTCTGGGATATTCTTTCCTTCAGAAGGTAGAAAGATTTTTCCGCGAGAAGTCCATCCTTCAGTTGCAATCGATGACATAAGAAAATGAGGTAGACGAACGTAGACCGCCATAACTCGGAGATTTTTGGGCCTCCGAAAAATTCACAAAGCCTTAATGAATTGGGATTCTGTGCTTTAAAAAGCAGGTTCTAAAAATAGCAACATCCATGTGATTAGGGTGATCGTTTTTTTTTCGGTATGGTGCGTACCGCCGATTGGTACGCCTGATCATTCTGACGATCATTTCAAAAAAAATTTTTTTTATTACTGTGTCAACCAGGACTTGTAATTTTGTGGGGGTGCAATATCAATTCCTGCTGCTGTTTCCTGCAGAAGAGAGAAAATTATTTTCGTGGCAAGTCCATCCTTCAGTTGCATCTCCGTCATCAATTAAAAGAGTGCCTCAAGAATTTTTGAAGCGAGAGCATTTAAGTCAGCATTAGCAATTAGCACTCAGAAACTTATTGAATACAGTTTACAATGCAGATGCTGCTCTTTCAGCCGAGAAGTTGAACTCGCATTGATTAATTCGAGAACTGCTCGTAGTAGATCATTATTTTTAACTGTAGAACAATCAAAATATTATTATCAAAATATTACATACTCAAAACTTTTATCAACGTTTTTCTAGCAAACCTTCTAATCAAGAAATTAACAAATAATATGACTTCTTCTAGGAACGAATTTGCGCACTCCATACTATTGATGCTGCACCTGGAAAAGACACCCTTTTAACGGGTACAACAATCGCATACAAATTTGGAAAATGCAACACAGGTAGGGAATAGAACGATGATCTAGACAAGGGGGCGGGGGTCGTTGCAGATCCGCTCTTGGAGGGGGGGGGGGTCGTAAATTTTCAGAAAAAATCGAACCCCACGCTTGACCCTGCCCCCACATAAGCCTATCCCCACTTGGCACTGTTTATTATGCAGACAGCCGTTCAGCGACCTGACGGCCGACTCTGTGCTATTAGTACTGAGGTCGCCACCTAAGGAGGACTGCCCCCATCGTAAAACCGTGCCGAATTCGCCAATCTAATCAACTTAAGGGTTTCCCCACATGTCATCTGTGGCCATCGCTCCTGGAGAGCTCTAGCGAAATCATCTCCAGCGAAACACTCTTCCAGAACCGTATCTCCGCGCGCGTTTGGTGACGTGTTCGGCACGTTTACTGATCGTGAGTCGCCAGGCGCGTTGCACAAGTACAATGTTGCAATGGAATTTTTTCCATCGGTGAGCGGATCTAAATGGTTTGGGAAAGACGATAAAAACGATAACAGAACATTTTGGAAGAATACTTTTCCTGAACGTTAACACCTTGACGATCCTGTCACACCCTTTCGGCCGTGTGACACGATGTCGTGCCACGGTCCCGACGTTGCGAAATAAATCGATTGGTCCTCACGTACCAGTCACGCGGAAGTCGTGCGTTCGCCAACGTGTCGACATTCCACTGATAGGCTTTTAATTGTATTTTTATTAACTCGCTGTACTTATCGTACTGCTGCCCGCAACGACATTATACGTGCTCTAAGACAGTCACACAAAATGGTGTTGCAAAGAACTAGGAGAGCGAAGGATTCACGGGATCTGCCCGATCTAACTTACATTTCAAGATATTTTGCCGGTACAATACCGGCACCGGCCTCGAAGTACCTCTCTTGACGGTAATTCCGTGCCCACTCATCTTCCACACCTTTCCATAATTTGATGCTCAAAGCGTGTTTATTTTGCTGTGTAAGCTCGTTTGCTGTTTTCATTTCGTTTTATTAGGTTGGCAAGCAACTAATTTCGTGGACTCTCACGCGCCTTCAACAAAAGTGTTCATAAACAAACAACAAATAACAGTTTTCAACCAAAGTAAGATCTGTTGGAAGGCGGGACAGCTTCCTATTTATCAGTTACCTGGCCCATCCCACAGCTGTAGAATTCTTGTACTTTTGAAGCCAAGAATCCTCGAAGGTGCATTTTGACATGGTCCACCTTAATAAATCGTCCTCCAACCAAGAAGTGCTGCAGCATGCTATAAAGGTGCTAGCCATTTGGCGCACAACCTGTGCTGTGAGGTGGATAAGTGAGACGCTCCCAGCCAAGGTCTTCGGTTTTCTGATGCGTCCCATTCGCGACGTCTGATCTGGCGTTATCTTGTTGAAAGATAATCCACTCCTGTATAACTGTTTGAACCCATTCAAGCGGAGTTCAGCCTGCGCGCGGCCAGGTTGAGAAGAGTAGATTACGGCATTAATGCTGGAACCGCTCTTGATGAGCTCCCAGAAGTCAATACCTTCTTAACACCACCAAACGGAGAGAACGTAGCTAACCGGACGCCTCAAAAAATAGAAGACCTTCACTGGGAGCGTCAAACTCATCCACCTTACAGCCCAGACCTTGCTCCGAGTGACTACCACATTTTTAGTTCGACGCAGTACTTCTTGGTTGGAAGACGATTTAATAATGATGACCGGGTCAAAATGTACCTCCAAAGATCCTTGGCCCTAAAAGCACAATAATTCTATGGCCGTGGGGTAGACCAGCTACATGATATATGGGAAGCACTTCTGCGTTCCGAAGAATCTTATTTTGACGAAAGAATGTCATTAGTTATTTGTTAATAAATACTTTTGCTGAAGATTCTTGAGAGCCCACGAAATTATGTAGTTGCCAACCTAATACATTGTAGTTTAACACTACATTCCTTGGATTTCAGTTGTTGAACTGTCAAAGTTGGAACATATAAGGGTTTTCCGTGATTTTTTCATTCTAAATAACAATTCGAGTAAACTGTATTCTTTAACGAAATTTAGCGATTTACCGGAAATTTAACGAAAATTTTGCGTTAAAAATTTCGCTAAAAAATTGAACGTACAGAACTTCGTGTGAACCCCTGATCCGTACGATGATGGTAATATAGCCTTGGAGGACATGTCAGACGGTAACGATATAGACACCACTCACTTCGATAACGTCATAGCAAAGACGCAGTGTTAGCCATCCTAGAATTTCGGACGCCATACCGAGCCATTTAGTGCACAGAAAACTAATGGATCGTCAATGAACTCTTCTTGAGTGTGCCATATTGAGCAAGGTATGCAGATATTAGGTTGTACGAAAAGCTCTCAGCGTTGTGAGTGCTTCAATTGAACTACCACAACATTCTCAAATCTTATCGGATTCAGTCGAAATAAGCGCCGGTCCAATCAGCACACTTTTGCCAACCTGCCACCTGTCCAACTATTCCATAAGCGAAAAAATTAGGAGGTCGAGATTCGACAAAATCCACGAAACGATTGTTTTGGCTTGGTTCCGACTGGTGAAGGTTTTGCTAGCGAGAAAATTTTGAAAGGGTTTGAAAAGGTGGTAGTCGGTTGGTGAGAGGGCTGGAGAATATGGCGGGGGAGGCAGAACTTCAGCCCTTGTTTGGTTCAATTTTCGAATAGGGATTTGTGAAACATGTGGGCGGACGTTATCGTGCAAAAGAATCGGGCCACTTCTGCTGACCAATGCTGGCTGAAGTTGACGCAATTTTCGGTGCATCTCGTCGATTCCCTTACAGTGGGACTCTGCTGTGATCGTCTGGCCTGGTGCCAAAAAGTTGTAATGATCACACCAGCCACCGACCACCACAGCCGTCGACCGCCACGGTGGAGGTTCGCCTTTGTGAAATGCTTTGGCGGTTCGTCGGCGTCCGACCACTGTCCGGAACGTTTCCTGTTCTCATGCAGAATCCATTTTTCATCACAAATGACGACTCGGTGCAAAACGGGTCAGTTTTGTTGTGTAAAAGTAGAGAAGAACAAATCTCGAAACGTGACAATTTTTGCCGCTCACTCAACACTTAGAACACCCACTTTTCGACTTTTTTTACCTTCCCAAGGCGTTTGAAAGCATTCGCAGCAGCAGTTTTACTGACGCCTAGCTCTTTCGCGACTCCTCGAGCTGTTTGGGATGGTACAGCTCCCGCCCTCTTTCGAGGCTGAATCTCTTGTCCGAAATTCACTGAACCACTGGCGCACAATGCTTTCTCCAACACCATTAGGCCACCACACTTGACTGACTTCTCGAGCTGTCTCGGCAGCAATTTGAAGTTAAAATAAAATGCCCTTCAGAGTTTTTCCTTCGACATGCTTCAATAAGCCCTTCAAGAGCAGAACTACATAAAACAACGTGTAAATATAAAACAGTTTAGTATAAAACAACGTTGAAGCGTAAATTATTTACTCAGATATAGCGAAAAATTCTGCGCAGAAAGTAGCAATACCGCGCAATGCAATTTGAACGTTTACTTAATACATGTATTACGCGAATGAAGAATAACAACACAAAACGCTGAGAACTTTTCGGAGAACCTAATAGAAACTTGCTGAAGATCACAAAACTCACATTTTGGGATGCTTGTTTCCTTTGCCCTCTGCCTTTCCTGTTTGTTGGTTGTGAGATGGTGCAGCCAACAAACAAGAAAGGCAAAAAAACCGCCTAGTGAAGACAACCAGACAAGCATAGGGGTCCCAAAGAAACACGCATCTACTTTATGTACAGGGTGCATAGAAAGTATTGACGCACTAAACCTAAACGTTAAAAATAACCACACATCATAAATTTTAATCTGTTTATATGCAAAACGCTAATAAGGATCTAGCGAGCCGAATAGCATAACTTGTATTTTGTATGGGTTTCTTTGCTGTGAATGCAGGGCGAAGACGCCGAGGGAAGCCATCGACGGTGCTCCGCAAGTAGTCCAGGTCGATTTCGTTCCATGCTTTTACCTTCAGTGACTTGGCACTTTTGTGCATTCAACCTGTAAAAGTGTTACGTACTCTTCAAGAGCCTTCGATTTGAATCCGCTGAACTACTATATATGGGAAGTTTTGGACAACAAGGCTTGCTTCACACAAAAGTATGAAGTCAGTGAAGGGTGATCTGGTCGAAGCATGGAACGAACTCGACGTGGACTACTTGCGGCGCACCGTCGATGCCTTTCCTCGGCGTGTTCGCTACTGCATTCGCCATACAAAATACATGTGATGCCTTTCTGTTCGCCAGATCACTGTTGACCTTTTGCATATGAACCTGTTAAATTTTATGATGTGCTGTCATTTCTAACGTCTACGTTTGGTGCGTCAATACTTTTTACGCACCGTGTAGACCATAAATGGAGACAATGGTGACAAACTTCTATTGGAATCTCTTCAAAAGGAACCGCATAGCTACACAATAACCTCTTGGTGAACACGTGTCGTTATACTTGCCGACAGAACTGTGATACACTACTGGGACGAGGGAAAACTCCAGGAACTCATGGAATCACAGTCGTAGCTTTGCAAACTTATCGTCACATGCTCTGAAGAGCTCTGGCGCAACACTTTGCTTACTTAATTCAGTATGAAATCCTTCTAGAAGAGATCAAAGGCAAATCTTTGCTTAAGAAAGGAGATAGAGGAGACTGAGGTACACAATGCACAACCGGTAAAACAGGCAGGCTTTCGGCGAAAGTTCACTAACTGGGTCAAACATTCACTTGATGTCAACTCATCGAAGCAGCTCGAGAAGATCGCAAGCCTCTGGTGTTAACCTTTATCAAATACCACAAGACATTCGACTCAGAGAAACCATCAAAAATCTAGGAGCGCTCAACGAGCAGAGCGCTGGTTCGTGCTACGCCAGCGATTTAAACATGTGCTAGTCAGGATGCAAAACTGTATTCGGACAGCTCTATTGAGGCGTGGGAGTGGCCGTTAAAAGTGGTGTGCGTCAAGGAGAGCCAATCCCTCCCAACCTAATTTTACAGCATCACCTGTACCATCTGTGTCCCGTTGACCATTGAGTTGCCCGAGCGGGCACCAGCAGAGTCTCCATTCGCCCTTGTCGCGTGCCAGAGTGCTCCAATGGGTCCTCCTCGCTCGAGGGACACGAAGAGCGTCATACGGTTCGTTCATGGCTTTCACGAAGAAGTTCGACCAACGTGTTGGTGGGCGTCTGGTGTTTTCTTGACATCCTACGGAATTCAGTCGGTGACGGGTCTCGCCAAGCGGGTGTCTGCGAAGCGCATTACGTGCCCACCTAATTTTCGACGACCTGGCCCCTGCGACAGCATCTCTGATCTTCGAACGTCGACGAAGCTCGGAACTCTGGAGGCCTTTTCTCACTTGCGTGAGTCGTGTCACTCCGAGAATCGTCTTTCGATTTCACGCTGCGCGACGCTGATCGCGTGTTCATCCTGCATTCGTATAGCCCAGTCTCTGTGGCGTATGTTAGGGCAGGGAGTAAGTGGAGTCGAATAGATGGGCACGGAGTCGGAAGTTCTTCGTCTTCTTCACGACTTCTTCGATGCTCTCGAAAGCTCCCCAAGCCGCTCGTTTCTTCCTGCCCAGCTCCGGCGCTAGGTCGATGCCATGTTGACTTTGCGACCTAGATACACGTAGCTGGAACAGTCGGAGAGGTTCGTTCCGTTGAGCGAGAATGGGACATCAGGAACTTGTCTGGTTTTCATGGAGACCTCCTCGTAGGATTTAGCTGCAGTCCAACGTCCCCACCTACACGATCGAAGTCGGCCAGCATTCGCTCCGCCTGGCTGATGCTCGGTGTTATGAGCACGATGTCATCAACGAAGCGAGAATAGTGCAGTTGCCGGCTGTCTAGCGCCTAATTTTACTATGTCTTTCTTTTTTGCTTGCGATTACAACGCCGACGACATTGCAATTGACGGAGAAGCAGTTGAGTAACGTGAGGTTCGTAGACGACTTTGTGCTCATCACACGTTCCTCGGAATATGCTTTGTTAGTACTGTACCAGTTGCATACAAAAATTATGGAATCTGGTCCATTGATCAAGAGCTGAAAACGAAGTTTATGAAAAGCAAATCTGGTGATGGCGGTCCTGCACTTCACGAACGATTCCCTGTGAACGAAATCGAAGAATAAGTTTATCTCGGTCGGCTGCTCAACGCACCGATTTCGAGCTTATCTCTGAGTATCAGAAATCGCATAACTTCAGCAGTCGACATTGTCTTCCGTAACTCGACTCTCGCCTCATCTCACACTACATTAGGAGCACTTGGACTCATGCCGAACCTTACGAAGGATCGCGATCCAAGACACAAAGATCGTACCATACGAATCGATTGCTCTACAATTTCTACCGTCGACCTGCATTTCGAAGATCGCCGCTCCGAGTTTAAAGCAAGTCAAGAGATGCAGTGCAGCAAGAATCAAGTGGTGACGACTGAAAGAGAACGTTGTAGCCGTGATTTCTTGCGTCCGCTTGTCGTCAGTGACAATTGTCCGAGGAGCTTGGTAGAAGGCTAACGACGACATCCGTCAAGCTGCATGATCGGAGCACGGCACGATGAAGCCTGGATAACGCAATGCTGACAAGCAGACAAGGTTGTGGACTGAGGTTTTGATGGCAGAAGTTAGAGAGAGCAAGTCGCTTTAACACGTGCTTCTCGGCGAAAAGACAGCCGATAACTGGAGGAAGTAACAAAAAGCGAAGAATGCTGGAAAGAGGGCCGTGGCGTTGCAACAGCCACACATTATTGAGATGTCAACGAGAAGCTCGACTCACGCGATGCAGGCTGAGGATATCGAGACGTTTTTCGGCATCAGTGACGAGAACGGCCATCTTCTCATGGAATGTAGGAAGGCACCGAAACGAAGGCGCGACCTCTGGCTGTCTCCAACCATCGGCCCTTTCCAAAAGATCACCTTGGACGAGAGAGAAGCGGCACTGAAGAATATGAGGCCAGGCAAAGCGAACGACGTGGCAGCTGATTCGTGGAAGTCAATGCTCTGCTATTCCGCTAAGCTCACAAATTAGGCTGTTCCGGAAAAGAAAGCCTCTGAGAGTTAGCACTAAAGAGGGTTCTGATTTGGAATCAGGACGGCAGACCTGCAGACTGCTCCAGTCATTCTATGTAGAGATAAATTTGCTGTGGTGCACTCTCCTTGTATTCCTCCAATTCATTTGTTTTCGCACATCATGAAGATCTTTGAGCGAATTGTCGATGGAGGAGTTCGTGACATCATTCAGCTAGTGTAGCTTCGTAGCTAGCCGCGGCACCATTGATGTCATTCAGGCTGCACGTTTCCTTTTCAGAAGCATAGCAAGAAACAGAAGCCGCTTCAATCCCCTTCTCGACTCGGATAAGGTCTTTGGTAGCGTGCTGCGTGAAGGTGTACAATGCAGCGTACCGCATCATGGAGTTCGTGAAGAATTGTGATTTGTGTGAAGGTGACTTGTTGTGATGAACACACCTAGGAACTTCATCCTAACAACTACTGGTGTGTAGGCTGCTGGCTGTTGATGTGGAGACCGCTTAATTTTGAACTGCGAGTCAGGTTTAATCACGTTCTGGCTGCGGTTAGCTCTAATTTAACAATCAATTGCTTTTGTTTGATACCCATACGGTACCAAAAGAAATTTTATGTCGCTGCAGCTTACCGGATTACACTTCATCCTTCCAGTAGTATGTTGTCTTCGACAAGTCGTACAAATTCGTGATAGAATCTAAACAGTGCTCACGTTTCGACCGAAGACCATTTTTAACCCACTGACGACCGCGCGGGCCGAACTCGACGCGCAGTTTTTCTGTCGTATGGGACCGCGCCGGCCGATTGCGGTTATAAAACTGTTCGCTACGGCCATTTTCTGGGTTTTTTTAGTTTACGAGTATTCATTAGATCTGTTGGTCTTGAGTTGCGTCTTACAAGCCCATAGGTGCTTCGAGCGACCTCCAGACCCTTTTACAGGCACTTGGAAACTCGATCAATGCCTTCAACTTGGATAGAGTAGAGTATCTGCGTCCACTATATTTCTTCACGAACTCCATGATGCGCTAAGCTGCATCGTACAACTTCACGCAGCACGCTATCAAAGACCTTGTCCGAGTCGAGGAGGGGATCGCAGCGGCTTCTGTTTCTTGCTATGCTTCTGAACAAGGAGGCGGGCAGCCTGTCTGCATGACATCAGTGGTGCCGCGGCTAGCTACGAAGCTACACTGGTTGCTGGACATACAGTACCCACTTCTCATCCCTGTAATGGGCGAGTGGCGAGAGCGGGATCGGTTAAAAAGGCATGCGTCAACTCGTGTGGCGTACTGGCAGGTATCAGGTCCCACCTTCATCACTTTCTCGAATCGAAACCACCGGATTTCTATCGCCGCGGCACCCATTCCTTGTCGGAAAGATGGACAGTAATCGACAAGGTTGGGCGACATTTCGGTGAGTAAGGTTAGTTTGATCAAAATGTATAAAAATTTGAGCAAGATAAAAAATCGCAAGAACATATGAATCACCCCAATAACTCAGCCTGTGATCATAGTCAATATAAACTGCATAAGTTGATATTGGTTAGCCACTCTCCAAATCGTGAAGCTGGAAGTGGTTCATTTCAATTTCTGTTCTAAAGCGCCTAAAGCTGACCCGTTGAAGCCCTTTATAGAATTCCGTTTTCTGCTACACGGGTCATGATTTTTCAGTCCAATATCCACTTGGCCGATTCTTCCGTCTCGCTGCATACTCCACGCAAAACGCCATTTTGGCTTCCCTTCAGAGCAGAAATCGGTGCCCGAGCAAGGGGCTTGGAAAATGAGAATTCTTAGGATTTTCGAGACACCCACTCTCAGACGAAAACTTTTAACGGAATTCGAGCACGAGAACCGCAAAGCGAATGGAAGCAATCAGTTAGTTGACGGTGCATAGCGATTCGGAATCGCTGAGAGTGGTTTGAGCAGCTTGAGTGCAATCCATTATATCAGGTGTTCCGGAGTTCAGCCTGTCGATATGCTCGCGTCGACGCAACACATGTGACTTCACGACATCATGCGAGGAGAGTGATTCTAAATATTATGTGAGAACGGCAGACAGCGAGGCTGAGTGGGGGAGGAAAATTACGTGACCCAGCAGATTGGAGTGTTACTTTTCAGTACGTAACGACAGCTGAGGGTAAATTTATCGAAACAATGGAAGCCAGCAGCTTCGAGTTTAGCGAGCATCAGGAAACTACGGCGGATAGGCGAAACTCAGAAATGGGCTGTTGCATTTCGTATGGGCATAATATCACGCTAAGACCTCTCTTCAACCAAGCACCAAGTAAAAAGCGCAAAGCGGTAGGACGCAACAGTGCAATCCGTCCAGTTTTTCTCCTTATGTTCTTGGCGTCGGTTATAGCAGAGGAATCAAAAATAAGTAAACGTCCCTTCAATCGAGTACAGAGTCTTTTGAATCTTGCCGAGGCTCCCTTCTAGGTCAGAGACAAGAAGCTCCGTAGTAGATTCCTCGGAGGCTTTCCATGGGAGTGACTGACATTGCCCAATAACTTTGTCGATGACCACGGGTCGTTGTTTACGGGTAATTCCACTGCAATCCAACAGTCCAACAAACAATTCCCTGAAGTGTTTTTCCTCTTTAGAACATAGCCATAAGCTGGATTGTGATGCAATGGATAGACTTGTCGTTTGGTGAAAATCAAAAAAAAATTGAGGAATTAGAAAAATGTGGAGGGAGATTGCAAAGTCTTTTATGTGCAGAATTCGACGTTTGTCACGCCAAAATAAAGATAAAAATCCTTTAATGATGGCATAATGGTGGAGTTTCCTGCCACCGATGAGAAGAGACCTCCTGAATGAAAACGGAGCAATTTTTGAGAAGAGCTGACGTCAACAGGAAGGAAATTCGAACAGCTTACGCATACAATGGGCAACAACCAAAAGCTGAGCGAGCAAAACCGAAATGACCAAGTAACCTATACGAATATTATTCTGGCTAACGAATTGCAAAGAACAGCATATGACTTTCATAGATTTCACGGAGAAGGCTTGTACCGTCTCGTCAACCTCGAAGGAGGTTGGATGATTGCTGTAGATATGATGAGCCCTAAGCCACAAGCAGCCGGTGCTCCACATACATCAGCTAACTGGATGAGCAACGCTACCAGAAGCTCAAACTATAACAGTGCGTATCAATTTCAGCCTAGCATGCACGCATTCTGCTTCAATGTGGGCGCAATCGAGTGCGTACTTGACCTATGCCCTTACCGTGGCCACTCGATGAACAAGTCAGTGTTCTGTAATTCTCAGACAAATAGGGATACCAATTCTCTGACCACAGAGGAATGGAAGGCATGATTAGCTTGAGCGGGACCCCAACCAGGAACCTGGATTTGTGGTGCACGCCGCAGCCGGCGTCTCCTCCTGCTGCTTCTCAGATATACATATATGTCGTTCAAATATGGCTCCTGGTTCTGCGTCGCAGTGATTAAAAGCTTTTTGGCTGTTGCAAGGGAGAACGAACGCACAGGCAGCCCTCCAAAATCTTGTTGGTTTTAATTTTCTGGTACTAGCAGAAAACCGAGGAGTATTTAGATAACGGTATAGAGAGCTAATCGTCACCGCACGATTGCTTTAGTCAGACGGAAGAAACAGGGGCACATTTAACGCTTTTTTAACTGTGGTCTTTAACGGTAAGTGTGTCACATTGAGAGCTGTAAACGCAATACTTTTTAGTCTGACAAAAAAGGGGCAGCTCGAGTTACAGTTTCTCGAACATCACCTTTGATATATGAAGGAACCTAACTTATAGCCTACTAATAGAAGTATGAGTTAACAACGACTAGGTGGTCGTTAAGAAGAACTGACCTTTAAAATTTTTCTCTTCACAACTTGCGTTTAACATACGTCCCGTCACAGGAAACGCTCTCCTTCTCTCGACTGTCCCAGAGAAATAGGGTTGAGGGGCATAGCATAAGAAGCGCCCGTGATCGATACGCTTTACGGGAGGACAAGCCAATACCATAACGGGACATTGCCTTTTCACTTAACTCCTTCCAACAGTTGTCGGTTTTGCCATACGTTATGTACTGTACAAGAGCCTTTCAAGGCTCTTGCAAATTCAGAAGCTTTGCTGACCATGTTCATGAGGAAGGAGGGCGGAAGGCCAACGTCGCTGAAGATTGAAAGGAAAGTGATACCCCACAAACATAAAATCCGTTCATGATTCCACTAATTCTCTAAGCCAGATTTTAACACAAAAAACTGTTAAGCCGTTGAATTTGCCACCCCCCCCCCCCCTCCCCCGAGGACAAAACATGTTTTCCACACTTTTTCAGTATCGGGATAGATTGCGTTCCTTGCTGCTACGGCATGCCTTGTGTACAGTGCAATCAGTGTACGATGAGTCTCCAGAATCAGACCCAGCTGCAGCACGTGGTAGAGGGGCACCTGTGGCGGAAGTACTTGCAGTTTCTGTGGTTCTGTTCTCCACCTGTGAGTACATCAGAGGACAAGGTCGCCCTGCTAGCAATAACTGAGATAGTAATAGAATCCTGACCAAGCAAGAAAACGTTTGGCTGACCTGGAGAAGCACTCCGGATATGGGCATATTTGCTTGCGGAAAATGCACCCTTAGCAAACCATTCCACATCACTTTGGCTGTGCAGATATCATTGTTCGTTGGAACTCCAGCACGTGTGGAGTTCGAGCTCATCTTGAGCTTCTTGTCGTAGGGTATTCTTTCTGAACTCGCCTCAGTTCTTAGGCTAGTGTGTTTATTTTGTGCAAGCAAGGTTGGTATGTAGATGGAGACGTTCACGCTTTCTTTCCGTTGCGTCTTTATCGAAGATCTAAGCAAAAGTTAGAGGCATTGAATTCGTGCACTGCCAGAGCAAGCTCTTAGCTTGCGCTGCTACTATTTATTTATTTGTAACCTGAGGGCAACGCAGTGCGAAGTTTCCTGATGAAGCCGAGCTCACTCGACGTTCCACTACCGAGAATGATGATGTCCCAAGCAGGGATGGGCGGAAATTTTGAAGTTTTTCCCAGAAAACAAAAAACAGAAAATCGCCTTCGTCAGAAAACAGAAAGCAGAAAACAGAAAAGCCAAAAACGCCAGAAAATCAGAAAAAAGAAAACAGAAATCAGAAAATTTCGAAATTATCACACGATCTAATTATTTTACCCAAAGATCCATATTTCCAGTAGCAAATGCTTTTGTATGACCAGAAATATAGTCGTAGACCAGCGTTTTGATTTGCAGATGTTTATAAAAATTTCCATTAAACTCCAGTGCACTGCATTCAGCATGTTGTAAATCTTGACTGATAGATCCTAGGAATCTCGACACTTGAAGTATACAACATTACTCATCAGCTCCGTTTTACCGCTAACGCCTCAATTAGATAATGGTCCCACTAGTAACTAACCTTTTAGTGTACCGAACACGATGAAGGCTGAGTGATCACTGTTTGCATGCTTCAGCTCAATTGCTTGAGTTTGTAGACACACTCTCGCAACATACTCTAAAGCTGTGCAGAGATTCGTTGAGTATTACAGGCTCCGCCAGAATCTGTATTCCTAGATCGTTTCGTTCTTCGGGAATACATTTCCTTAAGTGTCATAATTTACGCGTAGCTGAAAGTTTTCAGGCCAACTTACCGATGCTCTTTAGAACACCAAGTTACTACTTAGCCGAATAAAGATGTTGTGTACTGGCTCGATATTTCACAGAACAACACGCGATTGTGACTGAAGGGCTGTCAGCGTAACAGATCTTGGGTGAAGGTGCTTCCTTGAATGCGTGGACACCATATAATGAAGACCTTATTGTCAATATCTTTGCTTGTGCCGCTCGAGGTTGTTACGGTGGATCTTTATTTGCCAGGCCTAACGTTTCGACGCTCCCGTCTTCTTCAGAGGCCTGAACGTGGTGCAAGTATTAGATAAGCGATTTACCCCACCAAACGCCATCCCCACTCTAGCGGTTTCGCTTCCTTAGAGAAACCACCCTGAAAAACCCATTCAAAGAGGGATAAACTCACGTTTGATCCACCTATGGAGCGCTTTCGCAGCTCTCTGTTAGTACGACCGGGCGAATGAGACTTACTGTGCGGTGCTGGATGGTATAAGATAAAGATAACGACCTACACGTGCGCCCTTCCATTCTACAGCTCGCATTTTGGCACAAACGGCAGAAAATCATTCGTAATTGACGGGCGTTGCTGACGGTCGTTCATGCCAGGATTTCTTGCAAAAATCCAGAACGCCTCTAATGCCTTCCTTGCCGATATTTCTGTTTCTACCGTCAACACCTTGCACTTTATCTCAAAGTCGTTACCGTTATGCTGCTCAGCTCTGTGCCTTCCGAGAGGTGTTCTGTACCACGTTGTTACCACGTTGTTTACTAGCCAGGTGTTCTCTAACTCGAATGGCTAGTTTTCTCCCTGTTTCCCCTATATATGTTGCGTTACATGTTTGACACTCAATCTGATAGACTGCTACCTCCCGGGAACAATCTCCTACCTTGCCGTATGGACATGTAACACAACTTTCTGATAAGCACTGGTTTTTATAGAGCCTATTCCTGACCAGTTGGTGTTTAATATTGTCGTTTGGTATGTTGTCTAAAACGACATTCTAAGCAAAATTGTATGCCAGCTTTTGCCCATGGTCCCTTCTCACCTAGCCAATACGCAAACATTCCTAGAGAAGCTACGCACCTCTAACATTACTAGTGATTGCGCAGTGGAGTCATTTGATGTGACATCGCTTTATACAAACGTCCAAAACGATCAAGCCTTGCAAGCATTATCAGAAATGCTGGATAGGCATACTGATAGTATTGACACATTTGGACTTATTAAAGCGCACATCATGACCTTGACGAAGGAATGTTTATCTTGCAACATCTTTAAATGGTCGGGTACATACTATTTACAAGTCAGAGGGCTGGCTATGGGACAGCGGTTAGCGCCCGCACTCGCCATCTGCTTTATGAGCAGAGTAGAGGAACCAGTACTTGCGCGAGCACCAATAATGTACTGCAGGTATATAGATGAATGTTGCATTGTGACTTCAACACAGTCTGAAATGGACGAGTGTTTTCGATTACTGAATCAACAGTCTGCGTACATTAGGCTTACAAGGGAAACTCCAAAGAATGGCTGGCTTCCATACCTTAATACACAGATTAGAGTTTCCAATGGCATGTTTAGCGTAAAATGGTACCGAGAGCCAAGTTCGAAAAACATATTGATCAACGCCACCTCTGCTCATCTAACAAGCATAAAACGCAGCGTCGTTAGAAACATGTTTCGAGCGGCCTCGCAGATATGTACGGGTGAACAGGAGCGACAAGGATCACTGCGAATGGCTTCGAAAATAGCCATGGAAATGGCTATGTATCGTCACGGTATCAGCGCAGAGCTCGTGCTTACCGCAGACAAAACGGACCACGTGATAACAGGGTACCCTTATGTATACCTTTCATATCTGATAAAGATTCTGCTGCGATTCAAAGGAGCGTAGTTCGAGCCCAGTTGCAAAACGATGTCGTTTTAGTCAACATTCCAAACGACAATATTAAACACCAGCTGGTCAGGAATAGGCTCGGTTTTCTCTATCAATGTAAGATCTCCACTAAAATATTGCATGCCTTATGATCACCAGCAAAGTAAAACGCTATCAGACAGACAGAGGGCGTTTGGAAATGAATTACAGAGCGAGTGCTCGTGCAGAAATGTGCAAATGCAAATGCAAATGTGCAGTGCAGAAATGGATTGTTCGATGTTTCGTACAATAAAAGGATGGCTCGACTAGGTGCTACAGCATTCTCGCCCGAACGAATGATTTGTGATCAAAATCTTGTTCATAAAATTGTAATTTGTTAATCTTGTTCATATATGTAATTGTGAATTGTGATGTTCATAAAATTAAAACTGATCACCCGACATTGATAAAAACGATTTGTTCACTTCGTTTTTCATTCAATGGTGTCATTAGGGGACATAGCCTCCGTACTCAACTTCAAAATCCGCATTGTAAAGTCTTTCAGGAATCTTTTATGACTCGAGTTGTTAAAACTTGGAACGAGCTACCTCCCACACTAGCTCACTGTCTTCCGAAGGCGTTCATGTGCAAGTCAGAGACTTTGTTAACGAAAAAGGCCTTTTCTGATATTGGCCGCAGCCTTTTCAGGGTACTGCGAATCAGGAAAAAAAGAATTTTGCATTTCAACTGATTCAATGGAGCCAGCCTAATTCATAATGTTTTCTGATAAACCAGTGCTTATCAGAAAGTTGTAGTACATGTCCATACGGCAAGGTCGGAGATTGTTCCCGGGAGGGAGCAGTCTATCAGATTGAGTGTCAAACATGTAACGCAACATATATAGGAGAAACAGGGAGAAAACTAGCCATTCGAGTTAGAGAACACCTGGCTAGTAAACAACATGGTAACATCAGAACACCTCTCGGAAGGCACAGAGCTGAGCAGCATAACGGTAACGACTTTGAGATAAAGTGCAAGGTGTTGACGGTAGAAACAGAAACATCGGCAAGGAAGGCATTAGAGGCGTTCTGGATTTTTGCAAGAAATCCTGGCATGAACGACCGTCAGGAACGCCCGTCAATTACGAATGATTTTCTGCCGTTTGTGCCAAAATGCGAGCTGTAGAATGGAAGGGCGCACGTGTAGGTCGTTATCTTTATCTTATACCATCCAGCACCGCACAGTAAGTCTCATTCGCCCGGTCGTACTAACAGAGAGCTGCGAAAGCGCTCCATAGGTGGATCAAACGTGAGTTTATCCCTCTTTGAATGGGTTTTTCAGGGTGGTTTCTCTAAGGAAGCGAAACCGCTAGAGTGGGGATGGCGTTTGGTGGGGTAAATCGCTTATCTAATACTTGCACGACGTTCAGGCCTCTGAAGAAGACGGGAGCGTCGAAACGTTAGGCCTGGCAAATAAAGATCCACCGTAACAACCTCGAGCGGCACAAGCAAAAATATTGAAAACTATTCTCTACAATGCCGAGGTTTTATGACGAGAGAAGCTGGAGACTTACTGAAGACCTTATTATTATTATTTCTCCTCAAATCTTCATACCATATAACATGATCTCAGTGGAAGGCCAGCAGAACCACATTGCTATACAGGGGTGCACGACATTAGCAACAATCGCCCGATCTGCCTGATGTACGTAGTCTATAAGCTGTTCGTTCGAGTCATCCTGAACACGATCGCTGGGCGAAGGACAGCCATGCAAACAAGCAGGATTTCGGAAAGGATTCAGCACGATCGACCACATTACGAAGCTCATCGAAGTGTCGCGAGAGTTCAAGCTGCTGCTGTGCCTTACGTTCATCGATCTGAAGAAGGCATTTGACTCTGCTTACGTTCATCGACCTGAAGAAGGAATTCGACTCTGTCAAAACTGAAGCAGTCGTCTAAGCCCTGCTCGCTCACGACGTTCCTACTCTGTACATCAGAGTCCTTCGAGAGCTGTACAGTGGATTCACGATCAAGATCTCTCCATTCTACAACGACGTCGTCATCGACGTGAAGAGAGGAGTTCGGCAGTGGAATACCATATTTCCGAAGCTCTTCAGCTCGAAAACGCCATGCGCGAACTAGAATGGGAAGACGTGGAGTGAAGGTCAAAGGCCGGTAACTGACCATCTTCGGTTTGCTGATGACATCGTGCTCATAACACCGAGCGCTAGCCAGGCGGAGCAGATGCTTCTTAGCTTCTCCAGATACGTGTATCTGGGTCGCGAAGTCAACATGGCCAACGGTCTAGCGCCAGAAATGAGCAGGAGGAAACGAGCGGCTTGCGGAGTTTTTAAGAGTTTCGAAAGAGTCGTAGAGAAGACGAAGAACGTCCGGCTCGTACGCACCTTTTCGACTTCACTATTCTTCCTGCCCTAACATACGCCTCAGAGACCTGGGCTATACGAAAGCAGGATGAACACGCGATCAGTGTCGCGCAGCGTGGAATCGAGAGGAATGCTCGGTGACACGACTCACGCAATTGAGAGAAGGCCTCAGGAGTTCCGAGCTTCGCCGACGTTCGAAGATCAGAGACGCTGTCGCATGGGCCAAGTCGTCGAAAATTAGGTGGGCCAGGTAATGCGCTTCGCAGACACCGACTGGACGTCACCGACTGGATTCCGCGGGTTGTCAAGAGAACACCAGGAACTGCCCACCAAGGCGTTGGTCGGGCTCCTTCGTCAAAGCCCTGAGCAAAGAATATGAAGCTCTTCGTGTCCCTCGAGCGAAAAGGATCCATTGGAGCACCCTGGCACGCGGCATGGACGTATGGAGACGCTGATGGTGCCCGCTTGAACATCAATGCACGACAGATGATATACGTGATAAATGAGAAATTTCCTGCATCACTACACTATCACCATATCAGCGAAATCAAAGGTAACTTAAAAAACTTTTCTGCCTCCTACTAATTTGTGACACCAAAAGCTGAGCAATTTTCAGAGTTAGGAAAGCAACTTCGACAAAGGCTCTGCAGGAAGCGATATTGGGGATGACCGGCCAACAATGTTCAATTTTTAAACCGGGGGTGGAGAATAACCCTACCCACAGTAACTCTAGGACAAGTGGTTAGTTAATACATAATTTAGAACCCCTCAAAATACTAGTTTTATAGTTTTAATATAAGATTTTTAGTGATCGTAAATGGTCCAAACCACTGTTAATATGGGAAAGAATACAAAGCCAAATTATGAAAGTCGAAAAATGTCCTATGAAGAAACTCCTTGCCAGCAGCACTTACACAATCAATCAAGCAAACATGTGGGATAGTTCATGAGTATATGGCGCAATTGCTACATGAGCACATCCCAAAACGCCACATGCTTGCCATTTAAGATACTCTAGGAATACTATTTTGGAATGAAGCTCACTATTCTATGATACTTCTTGAATTTTTTTCATTGGATTTCTGTGATAAATTTTTGTTCGCGACTCTATTTTCTGTTTTCTGGCCAATTTTTGGCCATTTTCCCAGAAAACAGAAAACAGAAAAAATTTGCCCAAAATGGCCAGAAAATCAGAAAACAGAAAACAGAAATTTCGCCCAACCCTGGTCCCAAGCACTCGGGATTAGAAGACGGTAGACCTACTACAGAAGCAGCGCCAGTGCTGGCCATTTAGCTCGCAGAGCGGGACAGATGGAATCAGAAATGGGACCGGAATCTCTGACTCGAGTGGAAAAATGTCCCACTTTGCATCGAAATCAACTCTGTTCTCGACATCGTTCTATATTAGTGAGATACTGCGTCCTTTACCAGCTATAGCTGTAGGTGTTCTTCCTTCGTGTTCCTAATGACCTCTTAGAAGGGAAAGGTCTGAAGTGTATGTCTGAACGGGGAGAGCGAGTCACACAGGAAGAATCCCCACCTCTCAATTAGTATAAAAATGTGTTTCTTTTTTGCCAAGTCGTTAAACGCAAGGAGTAGGGGGACCTTGAGGTTACAATGGAATACGGCAAGCGGCTCGGAGCGCAGTGCATAGTGACCAGGAAGGTCGGGGTTCGGTTCTTCCGCTCTGCTGCATTTTTGCAATTGATTGACTGAGATTTGAGAGATTCTGACGTCTATTCCATATTCGGATGTTTTTTTTTGCCCAGTTTTCCAGCTGCATGCTGTGGTGTTCAACATGATGATGTACAACTGTTCAACACCAGTGATTCACAGGTACAAAATGCATGAAACACCACTGGGCACAACAAGGGCAGCGTATAAAGCTACAGGCTCTCACAGTTTGTTTCCATACATGGACCAGTGACCTCAGGTAAAACCGTCCTGCTCGGATTTTCAAAATGGTCCAGGATGTGACGATGGAGGTGGTTAAAATGAGAAACGAGGTCTGTGGATCCCGCAAGTTGACCTAGACCGCCATCGATACACTTTTTCCCCATCTTTGCCTGTCACCTGGAAAGCAGAGGACTGCTGAAGGAGAATGGATTTGTTATAATGACATTGGAAGTCGTGTCGCTGGTGTACTGAATCATGTGCCATCCTCACATGGAAAAACCTTGTTGCTTATGCCTGGTTCAAGCCGGTTATACGACGTCACATCCAGGTTTCTTCGAAAACCTGGGCAGGATTTTTTCTCCGATGTCACCGGCCACTCAAGAAAGCAAGCTGAGAGGAGCCTGTATGTCTTATACGCTCTCCGTATTGTGACCAGTTCTTCTGTTTCATGCACTTTGTACCTGTGTATCACTGGTGTTGAGGGCTTATACATCATTATATTGAACAGCTTTTTCATTGCCTTGTGGTTAAAAAACCGGTCAGTAATAGAGAAGTCGTAAGAAGGTACTCTCCACAGTCTGCAGCTGGAAAAATGTGCAGAAAACGTCTGAAAATGGTATAGACTTCATAATCCTCAAATCTCTACTAATCAGTTGAAATGTGAAAACGCACCAGCGCAGAAGAATAGAACCCCTGACCTCCTTCGCACGAAGCAACGTCAGTATCCAATATATGTGTCTTATACATCCTTCATAAAGGATAAAGGATAAAGGACGGCGTTACTCAATCCCTTCTGGGATGCGCCAGCGCATTCTACTTCAACGGGATGTCGCGGAGGCGACATGAATGCGTATTTGGCCATACAATGACTTGCGGTGGCCAGCCGATGAACAAGTCAGTGCTCTATCCTTCCCAGACAAGTCTGGTACCAATTCACCGACTCCGGAGGGATGGAAGGCTTGGATGGCTTGGGCGGGAAATCCGAACCAGGAACCTGGTATCGGGTGCACGCGACAGTCGCGCCTCCTCCGACTGCGCTACACGCGCCCCTCACATCCTTCATACAATACGATAAATCGTAGCACTTTTCCTGCGCTCCAATGTTCTGGTATACCGGGAAATAACACAGCCTTCTGACACAGGCTGCCTGTCATAACAAGTGCCCCGGATAAGGTAGGATGATGTTCTTTATAGGACAGGCAGGTGCAGCCGTGGCCAAAAAGTGGTACCTACAGAAGCCCAGCATCAATTTCAGGATGTCTTTTGTCTCGTCCTCACTGGTAGTAGACGCCTTCAATGTATAGATTTTTTCCACGAATACCGCGGAAAGCACAATAAAGCAGTACACATGGAAGCAGAATCAGGCCAGATCCCTCTGTTTCATGAGCTAGAATTTGACAGCGGACATAGGAATCTCTTTCGGAAAAAACAATTTTTTAGGAGATAAACCCAAATGAACGAATCACATTTTCTCTTCTGAAGGTGCATTGAACAAGATCAATCCATCTTCCAAATTTTCAAACAGTGGGCATTGATATAGAGGTCGCAAATGGAGGGAGAGAATTATGCCATTTTCATACAAGTGAAATTACAAACTTCAAATAACAAACTCTGTATGTGACTGAGGTGTTGTATGTATACTCTAAATAAGCTTACGTTTGATGAATATATGGAAAAATATTTGCCGCTGCTTAAAAAATCTAAATCAAACTGAATACTACGAGCCTTCCAAATTCGCAACACGGCTAGATTGTTTAGGTTTTCTCTATCAATGTAAGATCTCCACTAAAATATTGCATGCCTTATGATCACCAGCAAAGTAAAACGCTATCAGACAGACAGAGGGCGTTTGGAAATGAATTACAGAGCGAGTGCTCGTGCAGAAATGTGCAAATGCAAATGCAAATGTGCAGTGCAGAAATGGATTGTTCGATGTTTCGTACAATAAAAGGATGGCTCGACTAGGTGCTACAGCATTCTCGCCCGAACGAATGATTTGTGATCAAAATCTTGTTCATAAAATTGTAATTTGTTAATCTTGTTCATATATGTAATTGTGAATTGTGATGTTCATAAAATTAAAACTGATCACCCGACATTGATAAAAACGATTTGTTCACTTCGTTTTTCATTCAATGGTGTCATTAGGGGACATAGCCTCCGTACTCAACTTCAAAATCCGCATTGTAAAGTCTTTCAGGAATCTTTTATGACTCGAGTTGTTAAAACTTGGAACGAGCTACCTCCCACACTAGCTCACTGTCTTCCGAAGGCGTTCATGTGCAAGTCAGAGACTTTGTTAACGAAAAAGGCCTTTTCTGATATTGGCCGCAGCCTTTTCAGGGTACTGCGAATCAGGAAAAAAAGAATTTTGCATTTCAACTGATTCAATGGAGCCAGCCTAATTCATAATGTTTAGAGCAAATGACATATTGCATCACGCTTTGGCTAGTAAATATTCTTCTTCTTTTTTCAGCAGACGAACTGCAAAATCGCTTTGGAAAAAAGTAAGCTCCACTTTATGCAAACCAAGGAAGAAGTCACTTTTGCTGATCGCTGAAAAGCCAGCGCTAAGTAACCTGTTGTGCTAACTGATTTTGTATCTCTTTATGACTCAATAATTTCTATGTTTCGCTTTTGCCAACATTAAAAAACCAACTTTTGCTGAACCTATTTTGTGTCTCTTTTGGCTCAATAAGTGTTCTGTTCCGTTTTGTGATGATGTGTGAAAGGGTTGCACGACACCCACCGACTACACATAGTTGTTGTTATTCGGCTATTCGAATAACTAACTATTCGAATAATTTCTTATATTATTAGTATTAGTTATTCGAATAGTCGAATAACAACAACTATGTATAGTCGGTGGATGTCGTGCAACTATTCGAATAATTGTTTATATTATATTATTCGAATTCGAAACATCCGGGATTTCGAATAATCGATTTTGAACGGAAATCAAAAATAAGGAAGTTTCGAGTATTTGAAAACCAGGAATTATTCGAGAAATTTATTCGAATAATTATTCGAATAGTCGAATAAGCCCACTATACCACTGACCGTATAGTGTGCTTATTCGACTCGAGGGCGCGTGGAGTGCAGTCGGAGGAGGCGCCGGCTCTCGCCTGCACCCTATACCAGGTTCCTGGTTCGGATTTCCCGCCCAGGTCAACCAAGCCTTCCGTCCCACCGGGGTCGGCGAATTGGTACCAGACTTGTCTGGGAAGGATAAAGCACTGACTTGTACATCGGCTGGCCACCGCAAGCCATTTTATGGCCAAATACGCATTCATGTCGTGCGTGATTGAGTAACGCCGTCCTTTATCCTTTACCCTTACCACTGACCGTTGGGTTAGTGAACGAAGATGGTCACGCTACGTCCATGCTCTCAGTAAATTGCCGTCAAGCGTTTGTTTTGCTCAGTTCACGGGCAGGAGTTTGACGTCGCCCTTCCTTCACTTATTGCCGCTTCCTACCGCCGTTTTCGTGGCATAAATTTTCTGCAGAAATGCCGTGATGACGAGACGAACTCTTAGGAACAGTAACGATGGGAAACTGCAGAGCCATATAAGGAGAAGTGGTGCTTATGAGGTCTGCGTGCGTGATGGCGGATGATATGCTGAGCTCTCGACTGTGTTTCTTATTCGCATTCCACAATTTGCACTCACGGAAGGCGTAATTGCCGCCTTCTGTCGGAAGAACTATAATCAAGACTGACAAGGAAAGGGTCTGAGGCGTATGCCTAAACGTGGAGAACGCGTCATGCAGGAAGAATCCCCACCCCTCAATTAGTACAAAAATGTGTTTCTTCTTTGCCAAGTCGTTAAACCCAAGGAGTAGGGGGACCTTGAGTTTACAATGGAATACGGCGCCTCACGAGTTTGGGGGTCTTCTACGCCCGCGATGCCTCTGTGGGAAAGCGGTTCGGATCGCAGTGGATAGTGGTGTTGCCTCATGCGAGGGAGGTCGGGGGTTCTGGATTGCTGTGGCTTTGGACACTAGCTGCTGGAGAATTGAGGGCTCCTTACCACCACACAATTTTTATGTGTGTTCTGCGCATTTTCTAGCTGTATGCTGTGAGTAACTTTCTTGGGACTTGGTTATTATTGACCGTTTCTTAACCAAAAGACAATCAGAGAGGCACTCAAGACAATGATGTGTGGACATTCAACACCAGTGATACACAGCCAGGCTAAGCAACCAGCTTTTCAACGTTAGGATGGCAGGGAAAAAACCTCAAAACTTATATCAGTAGACTACTACTGCTCTACGTTCAACGTGAGGATGGCAGGGAAAAAACCTCAAAACTTATATCAGTAGACTACTACTGCTCTACGTTGACAACTGTCCACGCGTAGATGAAGCATGCTCAGAGCTCACTCTTAATCTTACCTTTCCTTCTTTTCTAAGGTTTGAATAGACCATCGTAACACGATGATCGCATGTGGTGATTGAACAGTGCCCTAATTCGGGTCTCTGCTTAGCTATGCGTGCTTTGTGACAGTTTTGACGATTTAATTAATCAACGGAATGCGGCACTAATCAGGTGGCTCGAATTTCTGCAGTAGCGTCAGTTCTTCCTGAAGGGAAATAGGGCCGAGAACAAATTGTGATGGAGACCGGCAGTCGGTTTTAAAAGTGGTGGCGGTTGGTAGTGCAGAGCATTCTGAGGAACCCACATAAATCGAAAATTCATTGTACTACACCGAGCAGTAAGTTCCGTTTGTGTTTCTAAACATCTGCCAAACAATGCACTGCGAGAATTTACGATGAGGAGGACAAGATCTCTCAAACCGTGAGATAACTAAAGAAAATCATTCAGCTGGCAGTGAGTTCCTCATCGGACAGGAACCGCTCCTCCTCACTGAAAATGTCACTGTCATCAAGGAGTCGGGAGCAAACATTAAACTAAAGCAGTTGGTTGCAATTATTTCACAACACATTGTTTTCTTGAGCTGAAATTGTTTCATAACTACGTCGTCAAGTCTACTTCGAATTTACTCGCTTTTTAAGTTTCTACGTTTCGAACTCATTTTCTCATTTTTTTCGCATAAATAGACAAGATAGATTTTGTAAGAACAGCGTCCTTAAACAGGCGGTGAAATTCCACGAAGCTTCACGAATGTTTATTTTTGCCCAATAAAGCACATCTTTCTTTCTTTGGAGAAATGACCACGACTTTTGACAACTAGTGTGTAATATGTATTTTGCACTTGACTTTGGATGCTTTGGTTAGCAATGTAATTAGTTTTCAGATAAGCGCTATTGCCTATCCGCTTATAGTACAGGTCATCCTAGTGAGTGTCTCTATATTTATGGCTCTTTGATTCGATAGATGGAGCAATCTTGTTGAGCAATGAAAAGGTACCACTATAAACATAAAGGATGCGCCGTTTAGTGTGCCGCTGAAGCTCCTCCGCAACTTCTCCAGGCCATAAATATAAGAGAACCGCGACGTCGATATAAAGTGGAACTACAACTCCCATTCAACGAGGCTTCATTTACTTCCAGGGGCAGGATTCATCAACGACTTACGTAAACTTAACGGAGAATTGTAAGCGTAACGCGGCTTATCGCTCACCATATCGCTTGATAAGCCGCGTTATGTGAGCTATTCGCTCGCAATTCTCAAAATCCACGTGAGTCGTTGATGGATCCGGCCCCAGGACACGGAAGGCAATATTTCTTTAGTCAAGACTAGGAAGCGGATTGAAGATTTTCGTGGATCTTGTGTTCTTTTCGCGATTGACTACCTCACTGTTAGGCACTTTCCGCCGTACTTGATTTCGTCCCATTGATGCAATAATTCGATTTGCTTCGTCATCTAGATCAGATCTGACTAGCCATATTTGGAACTCTGTGTAAAGTGCCTGTGCTTTGGACCTTGCTTCCACTACAAATATTTTCACCGTAGGAAGTCAATGGGTGTTTGTATGCGATGCATCGCAAACTTGGGACGAGACGTTTGATCAGTGCCAGGTCGAGTAAGCTGCTGCACATAAAATATGGAAGCTACCTCCTGCACACTGTATGCTGAACATGCTCACAGCAGTTCTAATTCACACGCTGAAGCACGAACTTCTTTCAAGCGCGATTTTGAGACTACCCTTGAACAAGGACTAATAGTGCTCGAACTCTGTGTAGTTTTTATAGGGTAATATTTCAAAAACATGAAACTGACAGAAGACGGTCGAACACGGATTACTTCATAACACTGTGTACACTCCAATAACCACGATATTAGTCACCTGTCATCCGTAGAGAACCCAAGCAGTGATATCTACAACATTTATATTCTCTAGGCCTAGTGTATTTCAGTTACACAGCGTACGACCTATCACCACGAAATTCTTCTTCTTCAGCGTTTACCCGCATCGTAGCAGGGTCCGCTATTCTGGTGTTGTGACGCCACCTTTCCTGATCCAGCGCCAGATCAGGGCGAACACCAGTAACCTACAAGTCCGTATGTAACGTATCTAACCAACGCTGCTTCGGGCGCCCTCCAAGCCGCTTTCCTATTACCTCGAAGTTAAGGCGTATCTTGCGGACGCTGTCTTCCTTTCCACGCAGAACGTGTCATCGCAAGCGAGCTTCGCTCATCTTGTCAGCTATCGGCGCGACACCGAACTTCGCCGAATGACATCGTTTTGGATGCGGTCCAGGCGCGTAACTCCTTCCGTCCATCGCAGCATCTTCGTCTCCATGACGCTGAGGTGCGTTTCAACTTCCTTGGTAGCAGGCCAACGCCCAGCGCCGTACATCGCTACCGGTCGGACGACGGATCTATAGATTTTTGACCTCAAGCGCTCTGGTATCTTCAAATCGCAGAGCACGCCGGTCAACGAGCGCCACTTGGCCCAAGCTGCACTCACGCGTGAGTTCACTTCAATCATCAGATTGCCATCAGATGCTACTGCTGATCCCAGGTAAGACCGCAGTGCGTGGGAGCTCGATGTCATTAACCTTGATGAAGCTGGACTCACGATCAGTAACGTTCATCGTTAGATATTCTTCTTCTTCACGTTCAATCTGAGTCCAAATCGCTCCAAGCGATCAAACCAAGCTTGCACCTCTCGCTCGAGTTCATCTTTATCTTCGCTAGCGATCATCACGTCATCAGCGTAGAGCAACGTCCAAGGAACGGGCATCTGAAGATCTCGTGTGATTGCATCCATGACGACAACAAAAAGGAGTGGGGAAAGCGCAGAACCCTGGCGTACCCCGACAGAGATGGGAAACTCCATCGAGGTTCCAGCTGCAGCTTGAACTTGACTCTTTGGACAAGAGTAGAGAATTCACACCCATTTTATGAGCTCTTCGGGAACTCCATGATATCGGAAGGCGTACCATATCACTTTACGTGTTACGCGGTCAAAGGCCTTCTCTAAGTCGAGGATGGCGATGCGCACTGGCTTCTGTTTCTCGCGGTGCTTCTCTAACAGGAGGCGAGGGGCGTGAATGGCATCAACAGTGCCACAGCCAGCCACGAAGCCGCACTGATTGCTGAAAAGCTGGACGATGTCACGAATTCGTCCGTCGACAATTCACTCAGAGATCTTCATGCTGTGCGAAAGCAAGCGAATTGGACGGTACCTGGAGCAGACACCTACTACCGCGGAATGAACCTCGCAAAAAAGTGAGCAGAAATATTATGCCCAAAACATTTAGAAGAATGAAAGGGTAGGCGCTTCAATGCGATGACAATGAAATGTGTTGTATTCTTCGACATCGTTTTCACATTTTTATTAGGTCATCCAATAAGTCATGTCGTTTTTTCATCCTTGACTTCAATTGAACAAATTTTTAAAAAACTTCATATCAGCCAACAATGTAATCACTATCATTACCAACGACCTTTCTCCATCTAACGAGCAAATATTCAATACCTGAGCAATAAAACTGTTGTGGTTTTTGAGCAAAGTATGTGGACATAGCATTTTGAATATCTTCCAAACTTTCAAATTTCTTGCCACAGAGAAAATGCTGTAGAGGCCAGGGTGAGTGGTAATCCAAAGGAGCGAGATAGGGAGAATACGGTGGATGAGGCAGAACCTCCCATCCTAATTCACTGAATTTTTTCCAGGGTCCGTTTTGCACAGTGCGGTCTTGCATTGTCGTGATGGAGAATTACGCCCTTTCCGTAGACGATCGCCGGATACTTCTCCAGTAAAGCTTGGTTCTCTTGATTCAATTGCTCACTGTTAAAGTCTGCGTCAACGGTCTGTCCAGAATTAAGCACTTCAAAGTGGGCAACTCCACGGATATTCCACCAAACACAGAGGAGTGCCTCTCTGACATCAATATTCGGCTTCGCAGTACATTTTGGTTGTTTATTTTTGGAAAACCACTGCTTTTTGCGCTTCGGATTATCGTACGAGATCCACTCTTCGTCTTCTGTGACCAGTCGCTAAAAAACGGGTCTGTACGGTGTCGCTGAAGCAGTGCGTTGCAAAGCGCCGTTCGGTTGGCGCGGTTCTGGGCGGATAAATGGTGCGGCACCCAAACACCTGCTCTGCATACCTTGCAAGTTTGGCGTAGATGGAAATGTATGGTTGATTTAGGTCCGTTGAGAGTACTTGAAAACTGCTCCAGTGTCTGGCAAGGATTCGTCTCTAGTTCTGCCATCAGCATGTCCTTGTCAACTGGTACGGGTCCTCCTGATCGAGAGGAGTCAGAGAGGTCAAAATTGCCAAATTTGAACTTGGAAAACCACCGCTGGCATTTGCGAACGCCCATTGCATCTGGATGTACTCGCAAACATTTTTGGTAGCAACCGTTGCGTTACTATCCTTCCGAAATTTGAACAGCATGCAATGCAGAATAAGCTCCTCTGAGATTTTCTAAGCCATTTCACTTGAGCTTGCAAGCTAACAATTCAACGAACGGTAGATTCTAAAAGAGCAAGTCTCATTTACCTTAGAATCACGTTAGTGCACCTTCGAAATACACAAATCTGCCGACAAGTAATGAGCTAAAACCATAGTGCACAAAAAACGACATTACTTGTTGGATGACCTAATATTTATTTAATTATTTATGGCTAAGAACATTGATATAGTTGCTCATCAGCTCATGGAGACTCTTTCTAACGGTTCGGAAAACTCCCCACAGACAAACTTGTGAGAGGAGGTGAATTCGCAGAGCACGGTAGTCTGATCTACCTTCTCGATGACCTCAAAGGTGTCTATGGCGTAGCGGTTCATATATCCAATCAGCTTGAGCAACGCCTGTGGAAAGGCGTAAAGCAACAGTGATTTTGTCGTACTTTCCAATGAGCACGAATACGACACAAACAGAGGCCATGCTTTCTAGTAGCAATGGAGGAGAGTGGTAAATGGAGACCAGTTTCTTGTTCACCTTTTCGCGCAAAGCCAACTCATATAAACTGCGTCGCCTTCCTGTGTGAGGAATAAGTATGGTCCTCTAATCAGTCTGACATAAAATATGGTAGTTCGACCAGACTGATGGAGGCAACAGAGTTCCGCTTCGCAAAACTGTGATCTGCGCTGAATGCAAATGAATTATCCTGCTAGTAACAAAAGTCGGGGGTTTTGCAGCAACCTGAAATTAGCGACACACAGCACCGTTGCGGATCCTGTAGTGTTGCTTAAATCAGAATGATCGGCTGTAACTAACCAAAGAAAGCACCAAAATAGGCGACATGAAAATGAGAAGGCTACGCTGTGGATTTCCAATACAAGTGCGCTGGACTTCAAATGATTCAAATAAGTACCTCGACTCTTTCGCATCGCCTGGAGTCAGCATGAGAACATAGAGCGGCTTCTTGGAATCCCAAGAAAGAATCCGCCAGCAAGTTCTTGAACCAGGCTATACGTGACGACTAATGTGATATGTATGCACATTTTGCTCCTCACCGTAATGCTACTTCCATCTTTTGCTGCTAGAAAACTACAAACTATGGGAGAGGAAAAGTAAGAGCGGACTCTCGGTGTTCCACCATGTTCACTATGTTTCAGTTACTTTTCAAACGCTTCTTCCAAGATCACAATCATTAATTTAAACGAACCGTCCCACTTTGAGATCATGTACAGAAAGCGCAGCGTGTTTTCAAGAGCTGCAGCTATTAGAATGCTAATCGATCAGTTGCAAAGGAAGCAAGATTTTATCAGTCTGGTTTTAGCTAATAGTTGTGATATCTATGCTTTTACCGAAACGCCTCAAACCAAGCCATAGCGCTTCGTCTGTGCTAAGCAGCTTAACTATAGATTACAATATATATCTGTAGTTGTGATCGGCCTAAAAAATGGGCGGAGGAGTGATTTTGCTCACAAGACCAAATCTTTCTTTTTCTCATGTTTTTAGTGAGCCCATAGAAGATGTGCACGAGATATATTGCGGCGATCTTTCCTACGCCAGTTCAAGTTTTAGGACTTTACAATCGTTTACAGAACGCCTTCCTGTACAGCAGCTAAGACGGACCAACTTTTCAAGGTGATGAATGACTTGGCAGCCAATGAAAAACATGTTATCACTGTAGGTGATCTAAATCGGCCGGTGCGTCGGTCTCGCATGAACTAATGTGCCATGACCTTACACAACGTGCTACACAACCCACCAGGGGTTGTAACATACTAGACTTCGTATGATCCAGCTCTAAAACCCCCATTGGGAATATGTGCTGCCCTATAGGCGCGAGCGATCATAATAGCATTACGTTTGACTAAGATGCGACGCTATGGTTTTGAAACTAGGAGCAGTGTTGATGAAAAGTATGAGCTTTTCCTTTTTGTATTCAGGGCGTCGATGGATTTCATTTCCTCCCGAACTAGTCTCCTCATTTAAAACCACCGCACTTCCTAAACTTCTGCAAAACAGGGTATCTCCTCGTGAATGTTTATTTCTAGAGGCTAGGCCTACTGGCAACTATTATTGAACTCTTTCAATAGTATGTTCAACAAAAAATTCAACAAAAAAATCATTATCCGTATTACAAAGCAATATTTTTTGGAGAAAAAAGCAATTGAATCAGGAAATCTTCGTGGTTTGCACGCATTCCTTAATTGCAAAATTCAAGAAAAAAATCTCGTCTCTGACATCTCGCCGCAAAGTTCTTGACTTTTGCCCATTCACAAGCTTCTGCATTTTACTCCTGATTCCTTACCTTGCAAGTTCTTTAAGATGAAAATTTCCCAAACCAGAGGCGGCATTGCCAAATCATGCCTGCCTCGTCCTAAAACTAGGTGTCGAGCATTGTCTTTTACCTACAGAGCTCGTGCCCTCTACCGAAACTTGCTGAAAACATTCAGTCCCCGTTAACACCTATACAGGTGAAGAGAGATGTAGAAAACATCTTATGTAGATACGAGATTCCCTGTGCATGTTAATTGCTTTGCGTCAGTTGGACTTGTTTTTGATTACCGGTGTGCGTACAGATCTCAGAGCAGGGTGCATACATAGGCATGCATATGCCTGTAGTTGCCAACAAATGCGTGCAAAGAACTAGAAGGTTTACTGCCTATTCTTTTGAATGAATTGAATATCCCAAAGTACCACGTTAGATCAGCTGCATTCATCAGGAAACAGTTAAGGCATAACTTGTGGTCTGGAGCGGCTCAACGGGCAGCGGTGCCAGTGAAATTCTCGAGTTCATCTTTTGAGAATGCTAGCTCTTTTTTTTTATAAAGAAAGTATGTATCGTGTTATGAACCACGCCCACCGTGAGAACCTAATAGGAGTTTGAAGACAAAATGTAGTCTCTCTATGAAACAAATAATTTAGGATTCGTAAATCAATTCCGAAGGGTCATTTTCGCAGATGTTGGTTCACGGCTGGTTTAGTTCATTGGAAAACGGAGAAAGCGAATTGATCAAATACCCGAATACCACGAAGCCCGCGATAAGAGATCGAAACAGGTGCGAGAATCTCAGATTATGATGGTCGGTATGGATGAATGGTAGAACAGTGTTTCTACCGTTGCAGGGTGGATCGTGTAGTGGGAAGTTGGACATGAAAAAAGACATGATCTCGGCATTACATAGCCCTTTATTCTTTCAGTATTAACTTCGAATGTATTTATAGAATGACATTCTGGACTTAGGAAGAATTTCCTAGTGCATTTTTAACAGTACCCATGAGGAGGCTAGAATTACGGTAACACGTTCTCCCTACATCCAAGACCGAGATGCTGAGGGAGCATTGCTGCTATGGCATCAGATTCACGAGAACGCCTTAATTTTTTAGAGGGTGGATAGAAGCTGCAGTATGAAAACTAGGTGATGTCAGAATAACATTAGTTGTGAACCTCAAAAACTCTTACAATTGGGGTTTGTCGGCAAACCATGGGTTATCCTGAGCAGAGTTTACAACAAGTCACCAAATGCCTGCAAAGGCATAGTCGTGAGAACGAAGTGGTATTCGGCTGCTAGCAAGAGATAAGCCTGATGAACTAATCGAAGGGATGTGCTTGTCCTGATAAATGGCTTTAATGCATGACGAGTGCTTTTGTTCCAGTACCGACCCACCTGCCCTTTGACGCTTTCGCGAGCGATTCTCCCACAGTGATTCACAATGTTACTGCACTTCACACAGCTCTGAACGCACAGAAGACGTGCTTGTTATGAAGTTGTTGGGAATATATCAAAGAGTAAATCGATGAGTAACTAGCACTGGACGTCCTTCCCACCTGCTCTAATTTATGAGGCCATCCTTCAAACTAGTAAAAAGTTAGCCGGCACAAAGTGCAGCGATACTGTTCGTTGCGGCGCATAAACTCTTCCAGTTTTTTGCCTATGCTTGCTTTGTTTTTGGTGCACCATTAACTCTACACCCGCCGCTTCGTTACAGTCTTCAGAAATTCCGCAAGTGGCCCAAGGAATTCCGTCAATCTATAAGACAATGCCAAGCGCTAAGCCGGCGCTGCTCCAGAACTAATCGTGAAAAAGGAAGCGATCCCGACGACGCTCCAGTGCTGCTGGACAGCGATCGCACTAACTTAATGCCTCAACTTTAGTGAAGCTACTGAAGTGCAATCTTCTAGTGACTGCGCAGGGTGGCTCAAAGGATGTGCGCGCAGTCTGAGTGGTCGTGGAACTATCTAAGTAGATGGTTTCCCGAGCTTCGTTGTGTCTGTTCAATCAATGTGATTGTTCGAAGCTCGACGTCGATGTTTATTGATGGCTGCGTTTCCTCAGGCATTACTGCTTCTTCAGGTCTGAATACAATAATGCTATCAAGCACACGCACAATAGAACGGCATGAAATATGGACCTAGAATTCACGACTGATACGAAGAAGGAGCGATCTGACGGACCCAGTTGAGAGAAAGATCAAGGAAGCGCTGGAAATAAAACACTCCCATCTAAGCTGGCTTTAAAACTTCTGAAATCAAAACGAACTCTTCCAAATCGAAACGGCCTTCAGGCAGGTTAAACTGCAGACTTTGTGGCATGGTTAATATAACCTTTTGCTCAAGGAAAAGTTGGCATAACTTTGAAATTTTTTAGTTAACCTCCCTCAGTAAGTGTAATAATTTTATAAAATGTTTACTTCTAGAAAAAAACAAATAATAGAAAATTGTTCGATTTGTTGTAATTTGTAAAGCATAACAAAAAAAGAAGCATGTAGCGCATTAAAAGGTGAGATTGTGCCATGCACTCAAAAAGTTCGCCGCAACTTTTATTTGATTGATGGTGTAAATGCACAATCACATAATAATAATATTGATAATATGTGTGTGTTCTTTACAGTTGTTTTTGTGGTATCGTTAACAGGCGTCAAACTCCATGCAAACAGAAATTCTGCTATTAATCGAATGAAAATCGCAACACCTCCGACGAGCGTATTGCGTAATCTCCTTTTTGACAATGAAATGGCCGCCTTCTCCCTCTTTAGAATAAGCTTTTCACCACAATTTTTCCTTGAAAAATAAAAAATTTGAATAATCTCAAAAAATGTGTTCTTATCGGGGAAGTGAATTAAAACACGAAAGAAAGTTATACTAAAATTCCCCTTGAACAAAAAAATTATTCTAGCTTTTTGAAGAGTCTCTATTTTAACGTAGAAAAACTTATTTTGATTTAGGAAAGTTCGCTTTGATTTCATAAGTCTAGCTAGCTTAAAGGAGTATCCAATTTGAAGCGAAAATTGTGTAAATGACCAGCCACGACTGGACCACATATGAAGAGTGGAGCACCCCCTGCACTTCATTTCCGGCCAACAACACCCGAGAAGACCTTGGCCCTCCCTCCTTTTTTATATCAGTGGTGGACCCCAGGCAAGTATCTCTTGCCGGTCTATTGTATGCATATGGTTGGAAGCATTATTGTATTCAGGTCCGAGATGTAGTCGTCAACAAAAATCAACTTCGAGCTTCCAACAATCAACTCAATCAAACGGTCATGTAATTCAGGCTTTCTGGCTAAGCTTTGCGATTCGTTTCGAAGAGCAAGACTGCAAAAATCATATGGAAATTGGTGAGATTGCGTCATGTAGTCGCTCACTGCACTCTAATTTCCGCTTGGCTGTTAGTGAACGAGCCCTCTGCATGACATTTTTCTGTAAGAGAATGCAACTTAATTGAATCTGTATAAAACCATCCCAATTCTATCGATCTTGTAAATAAAACTAATAGAGCACTAAACACTATGATGGGGACCGTAAAAGTGGGCGCGGAATTCATTTTTAAGCAACAGCCGATTTTGGCTGAAAATTGTCGGACTAGTAGGAACAACCTACCTCATTAGATTTAAGGTGTACATTCTCATGCGATACAGTAAAGGGCAAGTACAAAAATAAAAGGTGGTTGAAGTTAACAGGAATTTGAATTCCGAACGAGCAGCGAAATAGCAAACGCAAAGTTAACAAGGCAAATGTTGAGGAAACACATAAAGGAATGAGGTAGCTGAGCGACAATGATGAGCTGCTGAAATGTCCGCTGCTGTAAGATGGAGAATACTGAGAGGCAGTGGAAGACACCTGTTGCATTGAAAGCGGCTTCACAACGAAAGGAATGCATGGTAGCCGCCTGGCACAGAGCGGCTATGAACAGCTTCTCAGCGAAGATTAGCGCATGAAATCACTGTGGGATGAAACGGAGTGTGCAGCTGTGGCGCAGTGGCAGAAGTCGCAGCAGCTGCACTCCCGACGTTTACATTTTACTGATCAGATGGAGCTCTCCACCGTTGAGGGCGCAGAACCGACGGTGGTATGTACTTGCGCGGCAAGGAGATAATGCGCATGGAGAGCAACTCGCGAAGAGGACAGCCAAAAGGCCTCCACAGAGTTCTGCGGCAACGCCGCTCGCCGCAGTGGTTAAAGGCCCCCGCAGACTTCTGCGGCGTTGCCGCTGCCCTATGCTTAACCATAGGGCAGGGACGCAGAGCTCGCCGCCAGCGGCGCCGCTGGGCGGCGGAAATGACTTGAATCATTCCACCCGGCGGCGCCGCTCCAGCGTCTGTCTGTCTGCGCTCTGCGCTCTGTCCTTTCGCGGCGGGATCCAGAGCGGAGACGGTCGGTGCCGGCGCGCGATCGTCATCGGGGCGCGTTATTGTTAAGCACCAGTTGGTCCCGACTAGAAACAGTACAGTACTTCGCCGTCACCGCTCCCACTGATGATGAGTCAAGCCGCTCAGCGGTTTCGCCGTTCGCCATCGCCGCTCAGCTGCGCCGCCGAGGCCTGTACTGGTTCAATAGGCATTCTAGACTTTTGTAGAGTTGAATCCCACCATGGATTCTAGTGAAAATTTCTGCGTTGTTCGCATACGTTCGGCCGTGTATCCAAGATACCTCAGCCCCGTCGGTCGACTAGTAGGAGGCGGAAGGCGTGGTTCTCCTCCATGTATACGTATACCTAGGCGCCCACGCTATAAACACGAGCGCGCCGGAAAGCAGGAATTTCCGGTACCGGCACCAGCGAACTGTACAGCGGGAGCCTCCTGCCAGGTACTCCTAGACTCTAAAGGGCACAGTATTGTGCAGGTCGTGAATTCGGCTAAACACCGTTTTCGCGTCAAATTGGACACTCTTCTCAAGCTGGACGCTCTTCTAAGCAAGCTTGACGCTTTTGAAATCAAGCTGAACATCTTTCAAGTCAAAACGAGCGTCTTTTCGGATTGTCTGGAGACTCTACGAGAAGGTTAGAATAATTTTTTTCTTTCAAGGAAAAATCAGTGAAGCTTTCTTTGAAGCATTTAAATTCACCTGCCCCATAAAGTGTACACGCTCTTTAAAATTTTATAGATTTTCATTTTTCAGGGAAAGTTAATGGTTTAAACATTTCGCAGAAAGGCGGCAATTTTTAGTACTAGAGAAGAGATTGCACCATGCTCTTGTTGCCACTGTTTTTGCTTGATTGATAGCTAAAATTCTGTTCGCGTAGAGCTTCACACTTCTCAATGGTATAGCAAAGGCAATTACTGAAAACATCCAATATCTAGATACATCTTACAATCAAAACGATCTCTTATTCTTCTACAAGCGCAAAATACAAATTCATGTAATAGTACTGACAAGAAAAGCTTTCCAACTCATGGTGAGCTGTTGCGATGCTATTTGATAGGATGTAGGGCCCTATGAGCGGAGTCCAGACTTGCAGTTAGTTTTGCTGAACGCTTTTTTAAAGACACAAAAAAGTGTTTGAAAACGTGTGCGCAACACCCATCAACCCTTTCGACACCCCATGGGATGTTACTCGGTGGCGCAGTCGGTAGGAGTGCCGCCACATAGGAGCACACCAGCGGGCTTTTGAGTTCGAATCCGATTACTGCCAATGTTTCTTTTTTCACATATCAGTTCGTTGTTATTGCGCTTTCTCATGATAACAAAAGTCAATTTTAGACCATCAACGCTCACAACAAACCAAGGCAGTCTATTTGCGCCTTCACATGTGCTACATCGGTGTTCACCCAAGACACTTCTCCACACCCACGGATTAGGCGTTCAACGAAGAAGAAGCGGCCATTCCTAGCCGGAGAGTATTGTTTCTCACTGGCTTTTATAAGGTGCTGCTGGTGTACAAACGCTTGTATTTTAGTTGCTTCATAGTCCTGTGCCAGAGCTGTTGAGTAAAAGGGAAAAGCAATAAGATCTTTTACTTCCAGAGAAATGATATAGTACAGATATGCATAGTTGAAAAACGGGCACATATAAAGGCGCAAGTAGACAGCCTTTTTTTGTAAGCATTGACGGTCTAAAATTGACTCCTGTGATCATGAGAAAGCGTAATAACAACGAGCAAAAAAACGGTACGGGACTCGAACTGAAAAACGCGGCGGTGTGCTCCTACGAGGCGGCACTCCTAACTGCAATTCTGGTCTCCGCTCACGCGGCCCTGCATCCTGTCAAAACAGCATCGCAAACAGGGATGAGCGGATTAACCGTTATCCGTTATCCGGTCTCCGGTGGGTTTTGGCCTATCCGTTTTGTTGTTCGTTATCCGGTGGTTTTTGGCCGGATAACGAACAACAAAATGTGGCAAGCTTGTGATTACTTATCGTTAGTTGAATGTAAGGACAATTTTAACACATTCACGAGAGCGTTTTCGCCGCGCGCGCGACGACTGGCTGCCATTTTAGCGCGCGTATGTGCGTTTATTATGTCTCTGTAATGGGAGACGTTCTGTCTTTTAGTTACGATGAAACCAATTATATTTCTGTTTACGCAAACCCAGCTTGATTTCTTACTCAATTTAGGAATTTGAAAAGAAAATCGAACAAAAACATCAATAGCGAAAGCTCTTCCCAAAACTCCTCCGATCACTCAAATGAGTAGACATCGTCGCGAATGTGTAAAAAAAATCGTCTTGTGTTTTTGCCACTAGCAGTCGAGACACGCTTGCAATGCTAAGTCGGTGCCTTCTCAGAGTTCTCAATGCTACAATTAGACTAAACTATCTAATTGCTCATAGCTTTTTGAAACGCTGGACACTGCCTTGCTCATTTCTATTTGTGTGGGTTTGACCAAAATTTCTTCTAGCATAATGTACGGTCTGGGAAAAACCAGTCGATCAGTGGAAAAAAGGACAAACGCCCACAGGAATAACTTCGCTTTAAGGATGTGCCAGATGCTCCACATCTATAAGAGCTCTTTGAAACTATGCCACTAGCAGCAATTTACAATTTACCCTTCCCAAAACATCAGAGCGGGTTTTATTTTTTAATTGATCTAGGCAAGAATTAGTGCTGAATTTAATTGGAGAGTAAACAAAAAGCGGCTCTTTTTAACGACTGCCCACCCAAGCCCAGAAATTCCCGTGAGATCTATCCATAGTAACCTTATTGCAGATGGAAAACATGGTATGTCTGTGCCTCACTTCAAACATCTGCTTGCCCTAGCAGATGTTAACAGATTAACCTAGCTTGTTTCCTTTTTTGCATTGTGTTCTGCTTAATACCGCGTTTTCAACTGTGTTCTGCTTAATATCGTTTGTTCATGTTGTCTTATGATACGTATTATGTGTTATGCGTGTAATTCTCCTGCAATTCACGCCCCTTAATAAATAGATAAATAAATAAAGGATATAAGACGACGGTAGTGCGACACGCATTCTACCTTTACGTGATATGCTGGAGGCATTTTGAATGCGTATTTGGCGAGTACAATGACTTGCAATAGTCAGCCGATGGGCAATTCAGGCATTATCCTGCCCGGACAAGCCTGGTACCAAACACTGAGTTGGAGAGCATGCGACAGGCGGCACTTTCGACTACTACGTGCCTTGAAGAAAAACACCAATAAGAATGCTAAAAATGGCTTATTTGACAGGTGACATGAACAGTGTTACAATCACCGGCCTAACATTGGAGAAAGAATGGTTTAAAAGTAGTTTTAATTTTTGTTGTTTGTTCGTTATCCGTTTTTCCGTTATCCGGCAATTTTTGGGCAAAATTAGCCGTTATCCGTTATCCGGGTTTCAACATTTTATTACCCGCTCATCCCTGATCGCAAAAGCTCACCTTGCGTTGGGAACCTTCCCTTGTGAGTTTACATCGCCCTGCAATAAATGTGATTTATTTGGATTTCTGAAAAACAGGATACATTCATTCAGGTGACTGTTTAACGATTGTTGTACTAGATCATCTCTTACATGTACGAAGCATGTAGGGTGAGCGTTTGGGAAGTTTTATCAGAAATTCTAAGACGCTCTTCTCTAAGACTGTCTAGCTTGCTTTTGGAGTGCGCCATGAACAATGCATACAAAATCGAATGCGAATCGAACGTATCGATCGAGTGGGCGCGACAGCTCGCATATTGCACGCGTGTTCGGAGTGCAGTAACGGAGGCCGCTAGCTCGCCGCGACTTCCCGTAGTGGTCGACCGAAGGGAAAAATTGGTTCGCACAAGCCTCACCTATATTTTCGCACCGCCATAATTTCTTTTTCAATTTTTTTTTAAATTCAATTTTAGAAGATACAATGCTGTGCTTTGCGGACTATTAACGCTCTCTACTGCCTTCAAAATCCATGAACCGCAGCCGGAACAATTTGCGAGCTGTCGCGACCACTCGATTGATAGGTTCGATTCTGTATGCATTGTTCACGGCGCACTCCAAATGCAAGCTGGACAGTCTTAAAGCAACTCCTGATTAGGACGGCTGGGAATTTCCGATAAAATTCCCCAAACGCTCGCTTTACAGGTTGTCGCGCTCACTCGATTGATTCTGTCGGGCCTATATGCATTGTTCAACTCTACCGAATTTTATATGTCAAAAGGGGAGCTCGAGCTGCTGAGCTCAAATATGTGTTTATTTTCACAAGTACTTGATTTTTAAAAACTTGTTTAAAAGGCCGATTTGGAACGCTCCAAAGCGGCTTTTTCGGCACCAAAGGGCATGCGCGGTACTGCAGCTGGAGCTTTTGGGGGATCATCTTTGAAGCATGGAGGAAATGAATCTTGTCGAGTTGTGGGCATTTAGTTTAAAGAGCGTGGCTAATTTCTTGCAGTTGGTTGCAGTACACCTGACTGTTAATGGTGGCACCAGAAGGGAGAAGCTCTCAGTACGCAACGCCACAAACGTCTCGGAAAACACTCAACATCCCCTTCCTTGGGGCAATCACCTTTGGGAACTGCTGGCGGCTTGTCCTCTGCTGGAATCCAAGCAGAGATGACCCGCGTCCAAGCCTGAGTTGTTCGGACAACGAAGAATCTCCCAAATTAAAGCGATTCATCCAATTATCACAGGTACATGCACTTGGTGCAAGCACCTGACCAGAAACACGCACCAGGTTACGATGAGCCTCGGCTAACGCGTGTCCCAGCTGGAACTCGTGAAGGACACAGTGACGGAGCTGGAGTTCTGAGGATTCCATATTTCTTGAAATAAGCGGCTGGCAGATTGCCAATAAGTTGCATTGGCATGAGCTGACCTTTGGCCATTCGCATGCCCTATTGCGGAGTCGATAATACGTCTCAACCAGGAAAACCAATTCAAGCTGCAAAATTGTACGAACATATGAATCACCCGAATATTCCATTGGTCATGAAGAGACGTTGCCAGCAAATGGTCTGTGGAGAACTATATTTGGAAAGGAACTGCAGTGGAGCCGCCCCAGTGTTGCGAATTGGGGAAGCGGGAACTGAGTTCGCAAGAAGCGAGGGCAGTTTTCGACGACGAGCAGCAGCAAAACGAGGGCGCAGAGCAGCGGCGCTCCCGGGAGCACAGGTGCAGGTCAGCCGTGAGAGTGAAGCAGCGGCATCTCCGTCACATACCGGACGAACTTAGGTGATTTATTCGAGGACCTACGCAAGACACAACAAAACAGCTTACCTAAGCGCTGCAGAAATCTGCAGAGCAGGGTCACTGTCCTGCGTTAAGAAGCAAATACTAATAGTAAGTTGCTATGAATACAACAGAATTTGTAACTTACTACATTGTCCAAGCGATCAAAGTCGACGAGAATTTGCACAGAAGACGACAAAGTTTAACATTTGACGCAGAAAACTAAGAGTGCAAAATATGAAGTGCAAAAGTAGGCGTATGGCAACGTGTTTACTCCTATCGCTTTGCATGTCTTGAGGATGCTTAAAATTGGAAAAAATCCGCTAGAGGAAGAAACAGATAAAGGCAGCGTCAGCCATTTTAATCGCTAAGCGGCATGGCTCTGTTTTTCTGTCCTCCACTCTCATTGCTTTGCTCGCGCTGCAATTCATTTAGGAAAACAAACCCAATTGCTTACGCCGTCGGTTTCTCCCAGATGTAGAACTCTGTTGATGCAGAAATTTGGCAACAAAACGTTACACCCGGTTTTGTTTATTTTTCCAAGGGCGTCTCAGCGGGATGCACTCGAGTTCCGTTCCATTTGTCACAGGTCTGATATTGCACGTCGATTAAAGTACGAACCTATGCAGTAGATCCCACATGTTTTGGGAGAGGGCCTGCCTTCCCCTACAAGGTCGGAGTAAAGGACCATAAGGGCGGCGAAGGGAAGTCAGAAGAGGAGTTATTCTCACGACTGCACCAGCCAACTGGGGTTGAACTAATTTGCGGATGGAGAAATTGTGATTCTTAGGAGATTATGTTGTAAGAACCGCCACAAATCTGATTATTGAGCAATTTTGATGGTGAAGAGGAACTCGCTCTCAACACTCAACTGATGGCGATCACTGGGATCTCCATCAGCTATCCAGAGCTAAGAGCTGCTTGAGCACTCCTAAGTTTGACGAGATACGGGTGGCGGTTCCTGTCTTCACAACCTTTGTCGAGTTCTCTTGGAATTTAGATAACCGCTCTTATGCTTCTCTCAACTTTTCTGTAATCTTTGCATAGCGCCGTTGTTTGGTGTTGCTAGTGTGTTTGACTCACGGTATGTCATTTGGTTAACGTAGAAAAACAAAAAATCACTTACAGTACAAGTATTAGAGTCAAGCTTCTTGATCTGGTTTTCCGCCGAGCACAACCAAGGCTCCCATACCTTCAGGGTCATTGCATTGGTGCCATATTAGTCTGTTGAGGACAAAGCGATAATTTGTTCACTGCATAATCATTAAAAGGTTTGACTACACGTTCAAATTGCGGCCACGATATGTCGTAAAACTGTACTGCGTGGCTTACTCCACAGGGGAATAACACCGAGCTTTGACCTCTCCCATAACTGTCCAAATGCAATTTTCTTCATGGGCGAAATTGCAGCTTGAAAAGAAGGACCTTTTTCATTCTCCGTTTACAGTCATCATTAAGATAGTGAGAATGAGAAATGGTGCAAGATTAGCACTGCCCTATTGAGAGTAATGGGGTTACGACTCCATACTAACCGCGCAGTAGAAGTGTATATAGGGTGTCTCACAAATGTATACACTGTTTGAAAGCTGATAACTCTGCTCTCAGTGAAGTTACTGAGGAAGTTGAGGACTCGCGTGAAGGCTTGAGAAAATAGAAATTTTCTGGCACACGAGAGGCATGGAATGCGCCATGCATTCTTCTGAAATTTTACATTTTACGATCGGTTGATGTTTTTCACTTGAATACTTGCTATTATCTCTTCACAAAGTGCCCATTTTGATTGATTTGTGCTTATTTGAAGGTTTAAAACTTTAAAACACACAATGGCTAGCGAAAAATGCAGGTACCATTTAAGAGGTTCTAGCATTGCTGATAGTGAATCTTTTGAAATGTTTGAGACTCATATCAAAGCACAGGGTGACGAGGTTTCTGTGGCGTGGAAATAGTCAGGATGACGCCATGGCCCCGCCTGAAATCAAGCATTTCAGACTCGATTCGTGGCGCATGGGCTGATTGCTTGCTACAATCTTGTTACTACTTGGCCAGAGTAATCTCTCCTGTGCTTAAAAATCATGTGAAAGACAGGTGACATGCGAGTTTATTGATTGGACGATTTAACTGTGAGCAGGAGCTCATTTTACATGACGGATTTTGTAGAGTGATGAAGCAACATTCAAGCTGAATGGAAAGGTTAACCGGCATAATTACAGCTACTGGGCGACGGAAAGCGTTAAAAAAGTAAAGTACAGCTTGATGTGGGCAAGTAGTAACAAAATTGTAGCAAGCATTCAGCCCATGTACAATCAATCGAGCCTGAAATGCAAGGTTTAACGCGGTGGCATGGCACAATCTTGACTATTTACATGCCACAGAAATCTCGTTGCCCTGTGACTTCATATGAGTCTCAAACATTTTCAAAATATTTACCAGCAGCAATGTTACAACTTTTTACATAGCACCTGCATTTCTTAAGATACCCTGCATTTTTTGCAAGCCGTAGTGTGCTTTTGGGTTCTAAACATTAAAAGAAGCACATATCAATCAAAAAGGTCACTATGTGAAGAAATTATAACAAGTATTCAGGCGAAACACAAGTAGTTCGGATAAGTGCATGGCGCATTCCATAGCGCTCATATGTCAGAAAATTTCTATTTTCTTAAGCTTTAATATGAATTCTTAATTTATCGTATCTTTACTATGAGCAAAGTTATCACCTTTCAAACAGGGTATGCGTTTTTTGAGAAACCCTATTATTTAATATATACTATATCCATTTCTTTCCTAAACCGTGGCATTCTTCATTCCGAGCAGGCAAAGCAAAGCTTCTGTTCAGAATGTGCGACATATCTCATAGGAAAAGTATAGAGGGAGCCCTAAATTCCCAGTCACGCTTTCTACAAAACAATGCATTCGAAAAAAACACAGGCGGTCAATGAAAGGGAGCGAATTCCAGGCAACCAGTGTCACCCGGCAAAAATGGCGGCGCGAAGCATCGAGGCTCGCCCACGTTCGGCAATTCTCCAAGCGCCACCCCACTTTTAATGCAGGTCGCGCCACAGCAGCACACAGGGTTTCGAGAACAGCACTACACATACCAACATGAAATCCACGCTCCTTGTTTTCTCTGCATGGCTGATGAATGACGAGCACAACTGATCGGTGCAGAAACTATCGGAAGCTCCTTAGCGAGGCAGTGTCACACCAGCGCACGAACTCGCATTGCTCCACTCACACAGCGCAACGCATCGCGAACCATCTGCTAGGTTGTAACATCAGTTCGCGGGTACTGCGAATGTGTTCACTCGAAAAGAATTTTCCGCAAACGTACGGCGAAGGGAAAACTTCGACAGTGGAAAGAAACCCCCATGAATCCGACCCGAAAATTCACGCCCTAGTTCGTCTAGTTGCTTGATTCTGCTTTGCGCCCATGCAATGAAGTGTATGGGAGGAAATGAAGTTCCTGTGCTCTAACTGTGTTTGAAAACAACGTGAATTGTCAACAGTAAGAAGGAATTCTCTGCCCACATTTTTGAGACAACGATAACGGCTTGAACGCCATTGGAGTTCAGGTTTGTTGAATTTTTTGCAGGAATTCACTTCATCTGGGTACATTTTAATCTTGTAGCCAAACTCATGGGTAATATTAGGTTGTCCCATAAGTCCCCGCCGTTTTTTCAACGATTCACTGCAGATTTCGCCGGCGGTCTCCTGCATAGCACTGCATAGCTTTCGGAAAAGAATGATTTGCTCTATCAGAGTCTGTATTGCATTTCTTTCGTCATCATGAATTTTGTCAATTTTTAGGTCGTTGAAGTGAAAAGTGAAAAAGTGAAAAAGTAGCCATTTGCGCACTTGTTCTCTCCGCTTAGGTTTGTAATTTTTTGCGCAGTTTTTTATAGCACTTGGAAGGCAATGTTTCTGCCACAAGAATATGTGTTGGTCCTATTTTCTCACTTGCCCTTTATTGATTTTTAGTCCATCAAATTGGGAATTCCGACTTTTCCGTCCGAAATTTTACCAAAACTCCGGTTCTGTGGTTGGACTTTTTTGCTTGGTGTTATATGTCGTTTGGAAGAGGATGTCTTGCTCAGTAAGAATTTGTGTCGCGTTTATTGGCTCACGCTGATTTCTGTCGAATACCAACAACTGAAGAAGGAGACGGAGTTGTTGGTGAAGACGACTTTTCTCTTTTTGGCATTTTGATGACATTCAATAGGAATCAATAAACACAACACAAATTCTCATAGAGCAAGACATTTTCTTTCGAATAACATATAACACTAACCCAAAAAGTCCAACCACAGAGCAGGAGCTGTCGGCAAAGATAACCATCCTCCTTCGGACGTCCCAATTTGATGGCCTAAAAATCAATAAAGGACAAATGAGCAAATAGCACTAACACATATTCTTGTAGTACAGAACATTGCCTTCCAGGTGCTATAAAAAACTGCGCAAAAAATTACCAATTAAGCGGAGAGAACAAGTGCGCAAATGGCTACTTTTTCACTTTTTCACTTTTCACTTCAACGACCTAAAAATTGACAAAATTCATGATGACGAAAGAAATGCAATGCATGTTCTAATAGAGCAAATTATTCTTTTCCGAAAGCTATGCAGTGCTATGCAGGAGACCGCCGGCGAAATCTGCAGTGAATCGTTGAAAAAAAAACGGCGAAGACTTACGGGACGACCTAATAATTCCACGAGCTTGTGGTTTAACCCTCGTAGAGCATACACAAGTTGGCGGCTAACAAAATTGATCAGAATGATTGCTTTCTATGCCTCAAAGATTTCCAGAGCTGTTGAAGAACCCGGATAAGAGGACATTCAAATCAGATAAAGGGTGCGCAAGGAACCCGCCCAAGCTGCCAACTACGCCACGTGCGCTCTCTGAGGTTGGAGGATTACAACTCGTTGATTAGACAAGAAGAATTATGTCAGACGCTCTTCAACTCGATAGCACGTATCCACTTTTTACCAGATGACGAATGTAGTGTATTTATTGCAGAAATGTTGTCTTCAAAAACATTAGCATTCTCTGAATACACTGTAGCGGTAGCGAGAGAGCATCTCACCTCCTGTCTGCAGTTTCGATACCTTCATTTGGCCTATTACAAAATGTAGTACTAGAAGTAGAGCTGGGAGGCTGAGGCCGCGCGACATCCATTCATAAGAGCCATTCATTCACTCAATGTTTTGTAAACGTATCTGAGCGCTGTAAGGTCACAACCAAAGTTTGTAGCACGACACAGGTATGGCGACACATGCTTTCAGATAGTAATGCCTGACGCCATGACGGCTTGATCAGCATCAGTACTCGTATTATTTGGAGGGTGGCGCAAAGAAACGGATCAGCTTGGCGTTGCTGCTAAAGATTCTTTGTGAAACAGACAACACATGCAAGTGGTAAGCCAGAGACTTCCAGGAATACACCGAATCAAATACAGATCCCACCTTGTAGAAAATCCCGCAGAAAAAATCTACCCAGTAGCGCGAATGGCGCCCGTTGCTCTCTTGAGCTCGCTATTCGGGCATCTACTTATCACTGCCTTAAAACACGTCCACAACGAAGATACGCCGCTCTAAACGTCTACAAAGCAATAGAAAGTCGTGGTGTGAGCGGGGAGGAGCTCGAGCGGAGTTCGAAGGATGCCTGGGAAGCACAACGAAACCAGGGCCGACTGATCGATCGGTGTCAGCAAACCGAAGTCGTCTTCCACAAGGAGCAAAGCGAACAGCTGATACTGCGTCCGACCCAGCAGCCGACTTTTGTCGGCTGTTGGGTCGGACGCACGTTGTGCTGAGGAACGCTTCCTTTCGTTCGCTGTTGTGGACAGCACGTCGTCCAGAACCGACGCAGAAGGCTTATGACCGGTCCCAGGAGAGCCCGTGGAAGAATCTAGCGGCTAAGCACCATTGCTGCACACACAGAGAGGCGGCGCGACTAGTGCGAGAGAGATTCCCGCTGGGGATGACAGCGAGTGATGGCTGACTCCTGGTGAGGTCCATCCATCTATCAGCCTGTTAGGGCAACATCTTTATTTTCTCGGAGGGTGTGCACTACTGAATCTGATAAGGCTAATCGGTCCTATTCGCGTTCAAAGAAAGGAGCAAGCGCGAAAAAATACGTAAATAAGGGAGGTGTCTGTTCCTTAAAGTACCAAAAATCTACAATGTGTAGGTAACTTTGGAGGGACAGTGCACACCAGAACTTAAACGATTTGGGTTCGCCTGAATATCAGCAACATTTTTCGTTTAGTAAACCGGCCACATATTGGAAGTGTACGGAACACGAACAAGCTCGTTCGTAACTTCCGCCAAGAAGAATAGTCTTTATGTCTCCGACCACTCCTAATGTAGAAATCTGAAAAATAAACTCTTGCAGAGTTGAACACCTAGAGTAGACCTCCACCCTATTCGTAGGCGTTTGTGAATGTGATCCTAGATACAATCACATGTGTTAAATCACATGTGGTGTGTTAAATGACATTATTTTTGAAGAATTTATGCTACAGAAGGAAGCGGTCCGCGTCGTATTCCGTGCTGAAGACATACCGTACTCGCAATTATTTGAAGTCTTGGACAGACCGACAATTGCTCGGCAGCTGTCGGCTTACGCTTAAATATCTCCCAGGAAAATTTAGTGTAATATCGTTGCACCAAATCCAAAGAAGTCCAGTATTAATTGCATGATGTCCTAAATTTTCTATTCCGACATTTCTTTTCTGTATTTCCTTTTAAAGTGTCTGGATCTTTCATGGCTATGCTGATAGCAAAATTAATATTAAAAAATTTAAAATAATGATTATATTACTTGTTAAAAATAAAGATTTTCTGCCGACAGATTTGGAGTCAATGAGAGGTTTCCATTTTTTCAGAATTTTTTTCAGGAAGTCATGGACCCGACAGTTTTCTGCTTTAGTGTGCGACATCTACGTCCTAAATTGCACTCTATAAAATTTGAAGTGTCAATTACTAAGGGAAATTAAGTGCTTTTCCTACAAGATTTTCGGAAGCACTCTCGGAAACGATGACGGAATGGCAACCGGTGGATGGACTTGTCACGAAACTAATTTTCTCTCTTCTGCAGGAAACAGCATCAGAAAGTGGAGTTGTATCAAATAAAGATTTAATCCACAGTTTGACACACGGTAATAAAACCTGTTTTTCAGAAACGATCCTCTGTATGAACAGACGCTCCGATTTGCATGATTTGCCGAAAATTTTTGACACCGTTAATTACATGGAAGCCGCTATTTTTACATCCTGCTTTTCAAAGCGTAGAATCCACACTTCTTACAGCTTTAAAAGCTCTCTGAATTTTTCAGAGACGTCGAACAAGCTCCGAAATATGATGGGTCACGTGGAGTCATTGCGTTCTCCGATCGCCACTGAAGACGGGCTTCTTGTGGAGAAATTTTCTATCTTGTGAAGGAAAGAACACACGAGAGTGAAATTCTGCTTCATAGAATTTTAAGTCATGATTATTACACAGTAAAAAGCCAAGCTTTTTCGAAATGATCTACGATATGATTAGGGCGGATCGTATTTAAATTTTTCGTTTTTCAAGAAAAATTAAATAATTTTTACCTGAAACAGATCCCGCACACAGTTGAAATCTTGCCACAAAAAGTTTCAAGTCTTGTTCAATGCCCAGTGTAAAAATCGTGGTTTTCTGAAACGAACAGATTGCATCGACACCTGGTCGATATGGCACCGACATCATAGGAGCAACGAAATTCGACGTTTACAAAAGACTATAACTCGGTAAGTTTTTCAAAATTTGAAAAATCCATAGCTTTCTAGAAACTAGAAGACAATCGCTTTCATACAGTATAAAAATCGATTTTCAAAAACTGGGTCTTCATACGGGACGTAGGCCTTCGATTTTTGTGCGAAAAAAGTTGAAGTGACGTTGTATAAATAATCGTAACTCGGAAAGTTTTTCGAATTTCAAAGCCAATAGCTTTTTGAAAATTAAAGAAATAGCACTTTTGAATCATATAGATATTAATTTTCAACAGGGAGGTCTTCATAGGAGGCGATGTGGGGTTCGATTTCTGGTCCATTGTTGCAGAAATACGTGCCAAAAATCGAACCCCCCGCCCCGTATGAAGACCGTTGATGTCGCTCGTTCACGCAAAAAACTGTGAACTGTCGTGTCCCTGAGGAGCTCGGAAAGCCTGAAAAGTTGAACTCGTTGTGATTAATTCGACAACTGCTGCACCCACCCGTGATACGGGATGGATATCGCGGATGTTACGAGGATATCGGGGATGTTACGCACCGTCGAACAGCGCCAGTGGTGTTAGGCGAACAACTTTGCCCGGAGAGCAGAAGATGCGGTTTCGAGTCCCGCCTGGCCCAAGAGTTCTGATCGCAACAAGACATCCTGTAAGAACATATAACTTCTCTACCAGCCGCTCCAAGCATAAGCAAATTGTTAAACATTGTTACTAGTAAGGTCGTCAGCTTAACCGGTTTCATGCTGATACCAGCGGCCGGCCCGTCCCGTATCACGGGTGGGTGCTGACAGACCTCGAGGATATCGCGGATATTTCCTCAGCCTCGAAAGAAGTCACTGCGCACTATACAACGCACCTTCATATCGGAACCACCATACAGGCACCACATAAGTGAATGAGCACAACTTCTTACGAGTCAAGGCTGAGCCCCGCCACATTACCCACGGGTTCCAACAAGCGCAGCCGCAGGTCCTGCACGCCTGCACTCACAAGGGGGGTGGCTTGGTCGGATTCTCTGCGATTACCTCTGTTCTGGTAATCCTGCGCATCCTGTCGTGGTCGTCCCAAAGTCCCGCGCCGCTGGTGGAGTCGATATTCCGATGGAAGTGAAACTGCGCTGTTACGACGAGCCAGCCGTCCGATACGGCGTAGAGATGAGCGACTACGGCTAAGTCGTCGCTTCCATTAGCGCTTGCGGCTATAATGAAAGCGACGACTGACGACTGCGCGCGAGAAGGCGTTTATAATGCGTTACGGCGCGCGCGATCGTACGTCTTTTGCGTCGGGACCTAGCGTCGCGGGAGCGTCGGAGTGACGTTCTACACCCTGTACTTTAAAGAGAGGCGTGGCAAATGTCTACGTCTCCACTATCTCGTAAGGCAGCCACTGAACTCTCGAGCAAGGCCAGGGGTTGGGTGGGCGGGACAGGGGGACGAGGGGATAGAACGCTCGACCCCAAAGGTTCCCAACTCATTGTGAGTTTTTTCGACGCTATTTTGGAGAGAGGTCCAGAATTATAGCCAGTTTTTGCTGAACGGTTTTCTAACGAAAACGGTTTTCTAAAAAAAGGTGTAAAACGTGTGCGCAACAATCATCAGTCCTTATGATACCCCTCGAAATGTTGTTCCTCGGTGGCGCAGTCGGTAGAAGTGGCGCCTCCTAGGTGCAAACAGGTGTACTTTTGACTTCAATTCCGCGCACTTCCAGTATTTTTGCACATGGCAGTTTGTTGTTATTACGCTTTCTCATATTCACAGAAGTCAATTTTGGAACATCAGTGCTTACAACAAATCGAAGCTGTCTATTTGCGCCTCCATATGTGCAGCTTTTTTTCAACGATGAGTATCGTTATCATCGCCTATCGTCTGCGATGATGCTCAAGCCCTGAGAGGTCAGAGGCGTGACGCTACCACACAGCGGACGCACAGGAGTTCTCGCTCCACCTACATAGACGAGTTGGTCTCTCAATAAACTCTGACTCATCTCTTGTACTCGCCATCATATCCACTGAACCACCGCATTATTCGGGCGGATAATTCGTCCTTCGCCGTATCGTCGTATGCATTTGGTGCATCGGCCTAACAAGCATAAGTCTCCCGTGTCAAAGTGTAACAGCTTTGGGACCTGGAGCATAAAGTCGGTCGAGTATAAGATCGAATTCTCTGAATCCAAGAGAATAAGTCTCCCGTTAAATACCTGGAGCACAAAGTCGATTCTATTCACGATCGCACTTTCTAAATCAGAAAGTTAAGTCTCCCGTACGCTAAAAGTACCTGGAGCAGCCTCTTCTCTCCGTAGCTAACAACACTAAAGGAGAATTTAAAAAAATGGCATTCCTTCCAAGGAAATCAGCAATCATATTGAGCTCAACCGCGCTTCATGATTTAGCAACGTGCTACAAAGAGCATGCAGTTAGCCTAAACTGCGCATTTCAAATTGAGTTCAACTATGAGAAATGCAAATCTACCATAGATCGCTTAGAAGAGTGCATAAAAGAACTAAAGGAAGGTGAACAATGCCTTCAGAAACATCTTTAAATCATCCTTGTTGACATCAATTCTACAAGTAAGTATTCACCAATACTGGAAGTGGCGCTATAAGGCTACCTGACACCCTGATAAATGGCAACCCAGATAAATCTTTTTCTCTCACCAGGCGTTTGCACGCTTCAGGATGTTGATGAAGGGCCACATACTCAATATGACATTGAATTAGCTTAGGTCTCATCTTCTTCGAAGATGGGTTCACAGATGTATGGCAGTTGCTTCCTGTTGCACTGTCTATTCTTTGTTGTTGACGTTTGTTCTGGATATTAAAGTCCACTGTTTCATCCGGTACTTCTTTTGCTTTTCGTTGTGGAACTTCTTTAGCAATGTAATCATCGTCACGTCCTTAATAAAGAGTATTCCTATTAATATAATCGGTTAATGTCACGTGCTCGTCACGGGGAGGGGGGGGGGACTGAAGCCAAGAGATGCCCATGACAGTGCGGCGGATTCCTGCCGCCCTTTCTTCGAGCTTAACCGTGGTCGATTGCTGGCAAACTTATAACCTTGGCGGAGACGCTTCAGAATGCGTGCCGAAAATGCCGTCCAACTTGCGCAGGGGTTCCGAGTAAGGGGAACAGAAGTGCCATACAGATCGCGGCAACGTGATGTGACACGTGAGTCGGGACTCAGTGTCACCGAATTGGAACTCCTATGATCTATCTCTCGCCATGTAGAGAACGGCGCTTCGGAGAATAAATCGCGTGCCTGCGATATAGAGTGGATGGGCTTCATAGGAGCAGTGAAGATTCTGCCCTACCATATCCTGTTGCACTAATCTACAGGGTGTCTCAAAAAAATGTATGCACTGTTTGAAAGGTGATAACATTGTTTATAAAGAAGTTAAGGGTTCATATGAAAGCTTAAGAAATTAGAAATTAAAGCATAAGAAAGAAAAAGCTGAAAGAAAAAGCTTAAAAAATAGAAACAAAAATAGAAAATAGAAAAAAATAGAAACTAAAGAAGCTAAGGGCTGATATGAAGGCTTGAGAAAATGGAAATTTTCCGACGTGTGGAATGCGTCACTCGTCTTAGATTTTCCATTTTGCACTCGATTGATTGTGTTTCCTTTGAGTACATGTTATAATTTCTTCACAAAGTGGCTGTTTCGATTGATTAGGATTTATTTTAGTGTTTATTACTTAACTACACATTATAGCTTGCAAAAAATGGAGGGTATTCTAAAAAATAAAGGCACTATGTGAAGGGTTGTAACATTGCTGCTAGTAAAGCATTTCGAGATATTTGAAACTCCATGAAAACGCACGGCGACGGGATTAGTGTGGCGTGCAAATAGCCAAGATTGCGCCATGCTCCCGCCAGAAATCTTGCATTCCAGACTCGATTGATTGTGCATGGGCTGAATGCTTGTTACAATCTTGTTGCTACTTGGCCAGGTTAACCAGTGCTGTGCTTCTTTTAACGTTTTCCGCCGTCCAGTAGCTGCAGTTATGCCAATCAACCTCTCTATTCAGCTTAAATGTTACTTCATTCGTTCACAGAATGCGTCTCGTAAAATGCAACTCCTGCTCACATTTAAATCGTGCAATCTATAAACTCGCATATAACGTGTCTTTCACGGTCATCAAGTTGAAAACCAATCGAGTGTAAAATGAAAAATCTCAGACAAGTACATGGCGCATCCCATGTCTGTCATATCTCAGAAAATTTCTATTTTCTTAAGCTTTTATATGAGCCCTTAACTTCTTCAGTATCTTTACTATTAACAAAGTTATCACGTTTCGAGCAGTCTATACATTTTTTGAGACGCCCTGTATAGTAAAACCGATTTTTTACTTAATAAAGGTAAGAAAGTCTAAAGGAGAATGGAGGAAGATTGGGGTTGTTCAATTCTCGGGATTTGGGGGCGAAGCCCCCAACCAGACGTTGGGCGGTCACTAAGCCGCTAAACGTCTGGAAAAGAATGAAGAATCAGTTCTTTCGTTCACGATGACTTTTCTAAGTTGTCCGCAAACGCACATTTGAACGGTGTCTTTGAATGGAATAAAAAACATGTTATCCAACAAGTGCTATTCGCACTGATTTCGAAATGACCGCAGGAAATGTCGGAACGCATCGAAAATGACAAAAAAAAGAAAGGAGCGTTATCATCAAATGGCTACCGAAGCCTGCTGGTGACATTCAGCGATCTCAAGTTATCTTGAAGAAAGGTAAAGGATGTCTTTGATTTGCTCAACGTTGTGTGTGGCTCATTGGAGGTCTACTCATGACTAGACACGAACGCGACATACCCAGATGGTGAAACTGATCTTCCCTTCGGAGTCTCACTGAGCAACTGCCTTCTCAAATGTGTGGAGACGTCGAAGCTTGAACACTTTCAGTAGGGTCGGTGCATGTAGAAGTAAGACCTCTGAGAAGCGACAACGTGAATGTGGGTTGAGAAAGGAATGCAAAGAACGTAACGAAACATTAAGGTACTCGTCTGTGGGTGGCATATTATAGCAGAGTGAAGATCTTCCAAAGCGCATTGATTCGGGAAATGCTTGATTGGATGTGGTATGCTATGCACGGCCATAAATTGTTACCGATTAAATATACGTACTCTTGTGAAAAAGCTACATGATGTGCGGTTCAGTGGGTTAATGGGGATAAGTACAGAAGCAGAGAGAAGAGGTACGTGTTTATTCGGCAAATGTTGTGAGAGAAGTGTCGGTATGGAGGTCGATGAGGACCTCCCAACAAGAAGGCGGGGCATAGATAGGTGGCCCATCGTCGCTGTCGACGATACTGCCGGCAGCCAGCTCGAAGAGTAGAATCGGCTTGGCGTCGGACCTGTATCTGTCGTTGGGCGATGGCATTTGATGGTGCTCTGTAAAAATGGGATTCGTTTTCATACAATATCGTGAAGGTAATCTCTGAATATAAGCTAGTTTAACCAACCAGAATTTCCGTCTCTTTGCCTGATGGCTTCCTTGTCCTCTGCTTGGACACAGCAGGAGATTGTGAGGCAACCTGCAGTTTTGGCAAGTAACCCCACAATCCTCCTGATGCACTGCTTTCAGGCAGCGGCCACAGAGGCCCAGCTTGGAGGCCTGGACGGCCCTGGCAACGGCGTCGCTATAATTCGGACACCGGCCAGAGCTGTGGCCGTCCTTTTGGGCCTCCACATTGCAGAATACGCAGGTGGACTTCGGATTGAACTTCTCCGCCAACTGTCTGAGAGCGGGCTCCATGCTGTCCAAGCGCGAGCCCATGGTGGTGGCGATGTTGAATAACGACTCGATCTTCGAGTCGAATCCTCGTAGTGCTTGGACGAGGGCTTGGACGAGCGGGTTCTTGGGGTCGTTCAGCTCCAGTTTGTCGAGAGCCTTGTAGAAGTCCGACATCGTGCAGTAGCGGAACGGGTGTTGCGTATGCCCGATTGGGATTGGTGATGGCTATTTATGTGGGCTGGATGATAAGCTGTGACCCTTGTATTGGTTTTCAGTGTTGCTATTGGCACTAAGAATATTTCATCGGCTATTACCCGTATCATTGAGCAATTGCCAATGGGCTCGAGCAGACATGAGCGACGTGTGCGAGATTAGCGGCCCTTTATCATCCGCTATTGAACCCGCGCGATGTACGGCGCGTCACTGGCTCGCGTTGGCTCCTAGAATTTTTTGGCCGCTTTCGACGTGCTCGTCACTCCGTCTTGCCTTAGCCGGTGAGCTGAGGCCCACTGCCTGTCGTCGACCCATCGTCTGAGGATGGCTTCAGGTCAGTTGGCTTTGATTGATTGATTTTTTGGTGGCCACCGCTAGCCCATGTTGGTGCAGGTTAGCGGTTGGCGCGCAACTGACTGCGGCATTTTTGATATGGCCTGTTCTATACCGGCTTTGAGCAAATTGTATTGGTAGACTGCGGTCAATTGCGCGCAAACTCGCGATGGGTGTTTTGTTTTTTGTGTAGGTGTAGTTCGTGATGTTTTTTGTTTATTATGTAGGTTTAGTTTGTTATATACATTACATACATGTGTACAGTATGGCCCCATTACGCGTTCATTTTTTCCTCCGCATGGTCTTTACCGGTAGGCTGATTAGTTTCCATATAGTCGTAGCTGCCCAGGCCGCTAGCGAGTACGCTGCCTTTATAAGTAGCAGGATGATCATTGGTCCTGCTAGATATGTGGCTGCTGATAGTACCACCACTGTCCCAATGGCCCCCATTGTTAGTTTCCAATGGGTCTTGACAGTATTGATCAGAGGATCAATATTGGGTAGGCTGATGTCTTCGAACCACTGGTGCCTCAGTGGTATTCCATGCGATTTGGCATCGAATATCGAGCCCTGTGGCCCTGATATGTGGTAGTGGAGAGTACCATTGATCAAGAATGTGGTTGGGATTTCTGTACAGTGTGCATTGCACTGTTCGTAAACGGCGGGATGTTCGAAGTGGAGGATTATGTTGCTCTCCTCATTCGATGGCCCACATTTGATCACGAACTGCTGAGTGTCGCAGGTGACTGCTACGTCGGCGTGAGTCGAGGAGTAGCACATTGCTGTTAAGTGTGCGCCGAGGGCACAGTCATAGCACCCCATGAGTCTCGAGATTTGGAGATTGCACTCTTGGCTTGAGATTAGCTCTGCAGTATTCTGCAAGATCTTGGATTCGACTCTCAGCACTAGTTCCTCCTCCTCGGATTTTGCGAAGATCTCATTTTCGATGGCTGTTATTCGGGCATATGGTGTGCTCACGGGTAGGACGTATTCTGTTCCGTGAAGATTGCGGATGGAGTCTTCCGGACATTGGCAGTTGTGCACGGAGTTTTCGCAGTTACACCTGACGCGATTTGTACACGACGAAAATTCTTCGAAGGCCTGAGTGTAGTTGCTGCAAGCTACTGGGAGTTGAATGTTGTGTGGTAGCAAGTAGGATCGATCGCTAGAAACCAGAAAGCGCAGGTTGGTCAACGACGCAGTTGGCTTTTGGATCGACGTTATTGTAATGATGAAGCTGCTGAGCGTTTCGGTCACGTACGGTTTAAATGATTGGTTATAGATATTCGTATTGTTGGCTAGTGTTATCTCAACCTCGAATTGTATAGTTGGATTCCATTGAGGACATTTAATCACCTCGAACACGCGGGTAGTTAATGGTTCATGTGCTACTCTGTAGAACCAGCAAGTAGGTAAGGGCATGAAGCAGCCGCATAGCATCCCTCCGCAGCTGTTCAAACATCCGGAGTAGCCGGGATACTTGGCTGTGTGTTGGAGTTCGGGAATGGTTTCGTTCGGAGAGATCGTCTCGCACTTGTCAGTCGTGCATGACCCCGCTTGAGGGCACCTTTTCACGTGATAGATGTGAGTCCTGGTTTGTCTGGTGAAGAACTCCGTGATTTTGGAGCACTTGAAGTCGACACTTTGTTTCGTGAATTTTATCAGTCCCACTGTGTTATTCGCGTGTAGGATTTCTAGGCAGATCTCTGACTGTAGTCGGTTGAATAGCAGTTCTCTAGCATATTCTAGGTGACATTGATTGCTCTTGTTGCATATCAGCTCCGCGGAGTGCCGCATGTAGCCGTGTTGGCAGGCGCTGGTTGATGTCATTACGCACAGTAGCGTGCATAGTGCCAGTAGTACTGACCCAGTTAGCGGTGTAAGCTCGAAGTTTTGAGCATTTGCTACATGCTCGGTCGGTTGTCCATCTTCCTGATTGTTGGACGTTGCCTTAGACGTTTTGGCTAGCGTTGTTGTCATCCAGATTGCGCCTAGGATGACTGCGATAATAAGATAGATCATTACGGCGGTTGTTATTATTGCTCCAGCCGGCCAGCAATGAGGATTGCCGAGCAGGGATTTCGAGAGTAGGTACTGATGGGCACAGAATTTGGGCCTGTCGCAAGTTCGAGTTTCTTCTTGCACTCCCTTTTGATCACCGGTTCTCAGCAGGACTTTGGCTCTCTGCTCGGTTGGAGAGATTGGTATTAGGTATTTGGTTATGCGAGTGATGTTCATTGTTTGGCATTCGTTGTCAATGCACAGCTCAAGCCACCCGTTGATTGGTGGGAAGCTTAGCACTCCATTTGTGCAAGATATTAGTGATGAGGTATTTGCTGCCATTGCCGGCGCCATTATCGATAAGACTGCGAGGAATGCAAAGGTTTTCGCGATTGGAGGTAATGGACGTGAGTGGTGAACGCCTGTTTCCAAATTCCTGAAGAATTCAAACGCGCGTTGTTTGGAGATACGAGGAAGTCTTTCCCGTCTCATACCTGTTGAGACTGGTGTTGCGGCTTCCTCTGTCGGTAGCTCTTCCGCGGGTTCTTTGTCTACGCTTCGAATTTCGAGAGGATAGATCTTGTTCAGCGGTCGATGGATGACCTTGTGATTTGGCATCAGTATCTTTGCTGACCTTACCAGGCCATCCGCTGAGATTATTATCTCTAGGATTTTGCCATAGGGCCAGGATCCTCTCGGAATCAGGTCTTGTTCGATTATCACAATCTCCCCTATTTCGGGGCTAGACCTGGTCGAATGTCTAGGCTGCTTCAAGTTTTGTTTTTGTATTTCTCTTAGAAGTACTAGGTATTCGGTCTTCCAGCACTCCCAGAATTTGTTCGCCGAGTGTTCGGAGAAGCGGATCGCCTCCATCGCTTGTTGTCTAGATTGTATGAAGTCGGGATCATATGTTGGATCTTCGTTTGCATCCGAAATTGTCCCATCGGGAAGCGAAAATTTGAGGTTCCCTTGGAGAAAGTCGACAGGCCTTAGAGGAATTTCTGTTATTTCGCCCATGTTCAACTTTGTTAGTGGCCTTGTGTTCAGTATAGCTTCAATTCGAGTTATTACTGTACACATTTCGGTGAAGCCTAGTCTCTTGCGCCCTATAGATTTGTTTAGCGCTTTTTTGACAGAGGCTACTAGTCGTTCCCAGACACCGCCCATCCACGGAGCGGCTGGTGGGTTGAACAGCCATTTTATTTTCTCCGAAGCACTATATGACATTATGGAGTTTCCCGTTGCTTCGTCGTTTTCAAACATGGTGGCTATAATTTGTTCTCCATGTTTGAAATTGGTACCGCAGTCGGTACGAATCAGTTTTGGGACGCCTCTTCTTGATATGAAGCGTATGAAGCTGTTTAGGAATGCCCCGGTTGACATGTTTTCAACGACTTCGAGATGTACCGCTCTAGTCGTGAGGCAGGTGTACAGGGCTACGTACATTTTCTCCTGAGCTTTGGAAGTAAATGGACCCATGAAGTCGCATCCCGTATTTTGGAATGGTTTGCATTCGATGACTCTATCTGTCGGAAGAGGGGGCATGTTAGGAGCGCCCAGAGGGAACCCTTGGTACCTCTTGCAGACTGAGCAATGCTTTATGTATTTTTTGAAAGCATTGGATGGTCGAGGGATCCAAAATCGCTGGCGCGCGATAGTGAGCGTATGTTCTTTCCCACAGTGTGCGTTTTGTCGGTGGATCTGCTGCACGATCAAACGTACCAGTTCTGAGTTCGCGGGAATATAGATGGGTGATTTGGTATCTTTAGGGATAGCTGCATTTTGTAGACGGGATTCATGTCTGATTAATCCCTCGCAGTCCTTAATAATACGTTTGTCGGGAAAGCGATTTTGGATACATGAAAGACTCTCATGTCTTTGTTCTTGAGTAAAAAGTAGTTGTTCAGAAATTTCAATGTCCGTGGGCGTGATGTATTGCTCCGCGCTGAATTTGGAGAGTTTCTCTACGTTAATCCTTAGCAAACGAGTCCTGTTTGTTAGATCGACCCAGTTTTTCAAGCCCTTCCCGATGAGAGAAACGACTCTGATTGGTTTGCTGAGGGTTGAAAATCGCTTCAAGTCTATTAGACCTGATAGTTTCTCGCAACTGTCTTCTACGGTGTTGCTGGTGAGCACTGTTGTCGGCTCGTCCTCTTCGTTTTCTGAGGGGTTCTGGACTATTGCCTCTATTGATTTTATTGGCCAGGTGTCGCGGCTGTTCTGTAGCCATCGTGGGCCGTGAACCCAGTCATGGTCCTTGATGGATTCGGTCGTTAAACCCCTCGTACCTGCATCCGCTGGATTGTGGGTGGTTTCGACATGAAGGAACGATACGCTTATTCCACTAGATTCTATCGTGCTTACGATGTTGTGGATACGTTCACGAGTATTGGCTACGAAAACTGGTAGCTTTCTGGATGATTTTAGCCACCATAGAGCGATTTCGCTGTCGGTAACGATCGAGATGCTTTCGATTTTGCCGTCCATGTTGGAGACAATTGATTTAGTTAGCCGAGAGGCCATGAGCAATCCCAGAAGTTCTAGCCGTGGGATGGTCTGACGACATTTCTTTGGCGTGAGTCGGGTTTTCCCACTAATCAAACCTGTGATTGAGCCTGTCGCCATGCTTTGCCCATAGGCGCACGCTGCAATCGCGGCGTTACTAGCGTCTGCGAATGTCCAGAGGTGAATTTTGTCCCCTGGAAGGGCTCTCGATGAGGTGATTATGGCATGGTTGACCTCAGAACATAGACGATTCCATCTGTCCCTTTCTGGCTTCTCTAGGATGGTTTTCCAGTCTACTCCGGAGTCAAATACTTGTCGCATCATGGATTTCAAGTTGACTATCAGTGGAGCGGCAAGCCCGAACGGATCGTAAACAGAGTTGATTTGACTTACGATGTGTTTCTTCGTTAGCTTGTCGGTTTGTTGGAAATTGGTGGCGACCGTGAATGAGTCTGTACCGGTGTGATATTGGACTCCTAGAAGTGTCACGTGTTCACCGTCGAGCCTATCTTTTCTTGGTATGTTGGCATTGACTTGCTTGGAATTTGAGGTATATTCCCTCAAATTCATACCAATCTTTGCAAATAGTTTTTTCGATTGGTGGTATTTTTCTAAGGCTTCGGTTTCTGTTTGGGCACGTAAGAGAATGTTATCTACGTATAAGTTGTTTGAGACCTCTTTCGCTAGCTCTGTGTTACAGCTATTGAGGAATGCTGAGAGAGCCATGTTAAGGATGCTTGGTGAGGCTGTTACTCCAAATGGGAGTCTTTTGAACCTGAATTGTATTAGGTTCTCTCTTGTGGGGGGCAGGTTCGTGTCCTTAAGCCAAAGGAATCTGCACAGGTCTTTGTGTGATTCCGGCAGCCGAATCTGCGTGAATGCCGCTTCGATATCACAAATGAGGATGATCTTGCTGTCACGTGATGCGAGCAATATATCGTGAATTTTATTGACGAATGCTTCTCCCTTGTGCATTACGTCGTTGAGAGAGAGCTTTCCCCTTCTTTTTGATGAAGCATCGAAGACTATCCTCAAAGGTACGCTCTTTGAAGGCTTCCAAACACCTGAATGTGGCATGTAGTATTCGCCCACTGCGTCTTTCTCTGTAGATGTGAAGGTTTCTATCATGCCTTCTTCTTGATACTTTTCGATGATTTTGCAGTACCAGTGACGTTGTTCGGCGCTATTTTTTAAATTTGTTTGGAGCGATTCTAAACGACGTATTGCTACGAGGTAATTGTCCTCGAGCTCCGCAATGTTGTCTTTGAGCGGGAATGGGGCTGTTATGTGGCCGCCTTCAAATGAGATCTTTTTTGAGTACTGTTCCAGATATTTGTAGATTTTTTCGTCTGGTTGGTACTCATCCTTGGAAATCCCAAGTCCTTCTAGTTCAAACATCTTTTGAAGGATTGCGTTCTCATCAGTTTCGCATACGGCTGTCATTCCATAGCTGATGTTTTCGGGGTTCGCCTGTCGAAGTGACCCCTTGCCGTAGACGGTAGGTCCGAAAACGGTTTTGGCTATGTGTAGCCCTGAGGGAGTTTTTTCTCCGTTCAGTAGATTGGTGACTAGTTCATGGAAGTAGTCCAAGCCGACGAGAATATGCGGTGTTTGATGTTCTCCGCGTAATTTAGAGTTAGCTAAACAAATGTTGTTAGCTTTCAGAAACTGTATATCTGGCTTTGATAGGTTTACGCTTGGAAAACCATTGGTGATTACTGGCTTAGTTTGAAATTTGAACTGCAGTTCTTCACCAAATGCAGTGCTAACTCTTGCGTTAACGATGTGGCTTTCAAATTTCTCTATATGTCCTCCGATACCGGACATTGTGCAAATTTCTGTCGTATGTTTTGGTATGCCGAGGCAAGTGGCGAGATTCTCTTCAATAATTGTTTTTTGAGCTCCACAATCGAAGAAGAATAGTACTTTCTCGTACGCGGATTTTCGGTGGTTCCATATGTTACCCTCGGCTGTCATTAGTATGAGTTGGGAGGGAATTGCTTCATTCTGCTCAGGGAGGCTCTGCTGCTCGGTACAGGTTAAAGTGTTGTTCGTAGTCTGTATTCTATGATTATTACCGTTTCCTGCTCGCTGTGGGTTGAATCGGCCTTGGTATTGGCCTATTTGGTCGTTTCTTTGTGCTGGATTCCATTGCCTTTCTTGTTGGGCTGGATCCTTTTTGAGGCACAAGGATATGTGATGTTTTTGGCCGCATTCTGAGCAGTTCGGCTTTAGGCAGTCGAAGCTGCTGTGCCTTTGTGAACAGCATTTCCAGCACCTATTCTGCTCCTTCAGAAGTTGTCTGCGGAGAGATTTGTCGGTCACTGTTCTGCATGATAAGGAGGCATGATTGTCCTTTCGGCAGAATAAGCAGCCGTCACCCGAACGAGGCCGTTGGGTGATACGCATATCGCTTGGTGTGGTGACCCGTGTGATGTTTGAGTGATTGGGTCGGGAGTCAGAAGTTGTGTTGTTTGCTGAGTGTCCTAATCTGCTCTCGACGTACCTTTTTGCGGCGATTTCTCTTTTGAGATGACCTAAGAAGTCCTCTACGGTTTGATTATGCTCTCCTTTGGTTGATATGAGCACAGGCTTGACGATGTCACGAGGAAATTTGGCGAGGATAGTTTCACACCAAATGGGGTCAAAGGTGCTCCTGACATCGTATCCGGCTGACACCATTTGGTTCACCAGGATCTGTATTTGCTCGAAGGCAAATGCGCAACTGTCGGCGAAATTTGTGGCCGATTTCATGTTCACTAGTTTTTGAACGATTTGCGATCTGTTTGTGGTGTAGTCATGATATGACTCCTTTAGAGTTTTTATCATCCACTCGTAGTTTTGTGGCAACGGTTGTATTCCTTGTATCACCGTTTTTGCTCGGCCTGTTAGGCTTTCTTTGAGCAATAGAATTTTTTCCATGACATCTAGCTCGTTGCTGGAATGGACTAGTGCCTCGAAAATGGCCCAGAATTCTGGGAACTCCTCAGCGTTGCCGTGAAATTTAGGCAGCGTGGCTTGAGGAGGCTTGATCGAACGATAATGAGCTCTGGTTTGTCGATTTGCGAGCTCGGGATTGTTTGGGATTTCTGTGCTCATCGCTTCGCCATTGGGTTCTCTACGTCCGTCCGCATTGTTTGGAATACTGGAAGGTTGTGTGCCTTCCAGGTCAACTCTGTCTATTCTTTGCGATGTTGGGGTCGCGTAGCCTAATTTGACTTCCATTCTATCGCGTGTAGCTACAGCTTCGTCAAGTCGAGCTATGAGCATGTACTTGAGGTCGTCAGATTCCGCTAACACAGTTTGTAGCTTCGACTCCTCTTCGATATGCTCTATTTCGAGCATTATGTCCTTTTTCTCGGACTTGGTTTTGCAGTTCTTGTATTCGTCCATTATTTGAGCGTACAGGTTCTGCAGCTTTTTTGTGCTCTCTTTAATTTGTTTTATACTGCTTTGTAGCAAGGCTATGGTCGACCTGCACTTCTCATAAGACTCCTCGTCTGTGACTGGGAAGTCCACCTTAGTCGTATAATTTTCATATCTGACCACTAGGGTTTTGAGCGACGTTGCGCTCAAGGTGATTGGCGTCTTATAGAAATGTAGCGCCATTATCTTCAGGTTTTTTGCCTGAACTTTCGTAGATAAACGGTTAGGGAACTCTTCCGGTACGTTGATACGGAAGTTGTTCTTTTCCCAGCTGGTGGGAAGAGTTTGCGGTGGTTCAGATTTGTCCGCGTATCCTGGTTTCAAAGTTGTCACTCTTTGAAACGGGATGAGCCTTATTTGGCCGATGCACCAAAATGTGCGGTTCAGTGGGTTAATGGGGATAAGTACAGAAGCAGAGAGAAGAGGTACGTGTTTATTCGGCAAATGTTGTGAGAGAAGTGTCGGTATGGAGGTCGATGAGGACCTCCCAACAAGAAGGCGGGGCATAGATAGGTGGCCCATCGTCGCTGTCGACGATACATGACCTCCACCTGTTTTTGTACACGTACGAACCTGATTTTCTCCTAATTATGGAGACATGGATTCTACCAAATTTCGAACTTCAACGTCTTTTGCAAAATATTATTTCGAAATGAACGCATGAACCGCAAAAAAGGTGGCATTTGCTGCCAAGACAAAAACAGGATTACTCTGGCATTATTACTCTTCCCTGTCTTAAGTCCGGCATGCTCTTTGTCCCGACGCTTTTGAGAACACACCAGCCTACTTTTAGAAAAAATCTAGTCTACCGCCGCCCAATACAAATGAAAAAAGGTGACCCCCTCATATTTTCAAGGATTCGTCTTTATCTCTCGTTTGATAGTGCTTGGAAACCTTGACATAGATCAGATTCATTTAATCCTTCTAGTCTTTGAAATGAGTTCCTTCAATGCTTAAAGCTGACGCAAGAAGTCAGAGAACCGACTGTAGGTGATTCTGTTCTTGACATAGTTCTGACCTCAACGCTAATTGTGAGGATTGTTTCACTTCTTCCACTTTTCGTCTTCTCTGATCACAAAATCGAAGCATTTAAAGCACCACGTGCACCAGTTGAACATCATGCGTTACCCCTCGCAGATTTTAGCAAAGCAGATTACTCTGGCTAAGACAATTACCTTAGAAGCAATAATTGGTGGACAGTTTTCAAGAACATCACAAATTGATGACCTGTACAAGCGATTCTGGTGCGTGGTGTATCGTGGTTTTCCAGTTATGCACCATTTGACTCGTTAAGAGCCCCAGCTCAGTGGTTCCCAAATATCATAAACCTTATACCGGACCTTCCACGGATCACCCTCGATAGAGAGCCTTCCGGCTCGTTTGATAAGAGACATCTTGGGCCGCTTGTCGCAGGGCCACGTGGCACGATCACGAGTGATGGATAGAAGAATGAATCGCGAACCAAATGCGAGCGTGAACTGCCCAGAGTCGCAGGGGATGCAGGGGTGGACTCCTTGCTCCTGCTGTGTCGGGTCGACGCGTTCCTTGTGCGTGGGAGCAGCATGTTCATGTACAGTGTGCGGGGATGTCTTACGCCTGCGCGGATTATATCTGTGTCGGTCCACCAGCCAAAAGGTTGCACTCGGTAGATGGGAGTGCATCGTAAGGCGATTCGATGCCGCCTGAAAAATCTGGCACCGTCCCTTCGGGTACTGACGCTGGCTGCCTGGAGTTCCTCGCCAGCATGCCTGACTAGCTGATATGTACTTACAACGCACTCACGCTAGCATCGGAAGCATCCGTCGAGGACCTGATGATGCAAGAGAGGACGATCAAGCACGACGTCATTGGGCTGACTGAGACGAGAAGACACCACCCTCTACCCACCGCCTACGGCATCGGAATAGAACTGTTCCTCGGAACATGCGACAGCAAGGGACTAGGCGGCGTTGGTGTTTTTGTCAACACATACTTAGCCATGAACATCGATTCGTACGAGTCTCTGACAACCCGAATCGGACGTCTGCACTGAAGCGATGTGGCTCCGTGCCAGCTTTAACTGTGTTCGTCGCGTATGCCCCAACATCCGACTACGACGACGAAGGGGTCGAAGCCTTATACGAGGAGCTGAACAATTTCTATAAGGAAGATCACACCTTCTACAAGGTGATCGTTGGCAACTTCAATGCCAAGATCAGGCCATGTAGGTCGCCGGAGGAGCTTCTATCGGAACCCACGGTTTCAAGTGGAACGAACACTGTCTAAGTGTAAATAAAGGATAAAGGAGTATACCAATCTTGGCTCAACAGCTTTACATGAGATTCTACAACACAAATAAAGAACACTGTCTAAGTTTATCATGCTGGCCAAGAGCATCCCTGGAAACTTACAGTTCCAGGAGCCTACCACCCTACGATAGTCCTGGGAATCCCCGGTGGCCAGTTCTACAACGAGATCGACCAAATCATCTTCAACCGCAAGTATTGCCTGACCGACTTCTCCGTTGTCTCCAAGTTTTCACGGGATCGGACCACCGCCTCCTTCGCGCAATGTTCCGCAAGGAGAGAAGGCCGCAAAGTTCAAGAAGAGGAGTCCCATAACAAACATCAACTGGGACATGTACACCTCTCTTGCCGGCCTTTGGGATGATACCGTCATGGACGACGTTGATGTAGAAGAAGACCGCTTCGTGCACCATCTCTGATAGTACTAAGGAAACAAAGAGCTTGAAGACCACCAAGAGACGCATGTCTCCGGGAACTCTCGAGCTGATACGCCAGTGAGGAGCAGCACGAGCGTCAGGTAACTACCAACTGACGTCCGAGCTTACGAAGCTTTCCATAGCGGCAATAAAGGAGGATCTCAAGGACAGAAGGGCGGAAGTGTTCGCTGAAGCTGGACAGGCAGGGTTGAACGTCCGCAATGCCCGCCGAACTTCGCCAACGTAAGACCAAGCTGACCGCTCTCCGACGTCCTGACGGAACCGTCACCTCTTCCAGAAAGACCGTGGAGAAGGTCATCCACGACTCTACTCCGATCTCTTCGATAGCCACGCCCACCTGCGCCCATGCCATCTTCCGCAGGATGGATGCGTCGTCCCCTCTGTTCTCCCTTCCGAGATTCGACACGCCATCTTGTCATTGAAGAAACGTTAAGCACCCGGTGCGTGAATGTGTTCCGCTTCCACGCATGGAACGAGTTTACCCGACACAGCAGGAGAAAGGAGTCCATCTCCTGCATCCCGCCTGCGTCTCTGGGCAGCACACGGTCGCAATTGGTTAGCGATTCATCAGTCCACCAGTCGGAGACGCGACACGCGGCCCCGGACAGGCGGCTCGAGACTCCTCTTGAGAAGAGGGCCAGAAAGCTCTCTATCGAGGGAGATCCGTGAAAGGATTAATTATTACCTACTTATTTTACTTATTCTACTTATTTTAAGTTAAAGACAACGAATGACAGCCAATGAACGCTGAGTCATCACCTCGCGTTAACTCCGATTGAATACGCACATTTCGCCGCACTTTCGCGTGGAACTCAACACATGGTTTTTTTTTACATAGGGCGTCACTGGTTTTCGAAGAGTAGTGCCACTAACTTGTTAAGGGATTGTTAAAGAATATTCAAACACTCTTGTATTCGAAGCCTTCGAATATTCGAATAAACGAATAATTCGAATACTGAACTTTCTCATATACTCGAATAACCGGATAATGAGAATATTGGAGTTATTTGAATAGTCGAATTTCGAGCAGTCGAAATTCGAAATGGTCAAAGGTACACCACAGTGCGCTTTGGGTGAGTCTCATTCGCTTCTGCTCTGCCAACAACGATTTGTAGCGACGCGGCCACACCTAGCGGAAGAGGGTCGTGTGAGTTCATATTCAGTGTTTGAGAGTTTCGCGCTGTTCTTGACTTTAGGTCAAAAATGGCAGCGCGGGGAAGGTCGGGTACATACAAACTAAATCCATCTTTAGGCCTCTGAAGACGACGAAGCGGTCGAAACGTCTGGCTTAAAATAAACTTCCTTTTCCACCTATCAACCTCGCTGGCACAGAAGCAGAAACCTCACAGCTGATAACTATGCCGAGGCTTCAAGATGAGAGATCATGTAGACTATAATGCTAAGTGTCTGGTGGAATTGCAGAGGAGTTATTCACTGGAAGCTGCTACCTGCAAACACTACTGTCAATAGTGACGTCTACTGCCGGCAGTTGGATCGCGTTGAAGCTCTTCGTGGGAAACAAGGCAAGATCTTCTTCCTTACAATACGCGTCCACACCGGGGATGAGCAGACAATGAAATTTTGAAACCCGGATAACGGATAACGGATAATTTTGCCCAAAAATGGCCGGATAACGGAAAAACGGATAACGAACAAACAACAAAAATTAACACTAATTTTAGACCATTCTTTCTCCTTTAGTAGGTTGGAATTTATAATACTGTTCAAGTCACATGTCAAATAAGCCACTTTTTTCTTCTTATTGGTGTTTTCTCTTCAAGGCGCGTGGCAGCGCAGTTGGAGGTGCCGTCTATTGCATGCTCTTCGATTCAATTTTCTTGGTTCGGATTTCCCCTCCAGGTCAGCCAAGTCTTCTATCCTTTTGAGCTCGATGAGCTAGTACCAGGCTTGTCCGGGAAAGTAATGCACTGACTTGTCCATATGCTGGCCACCGCAACCGTTCTGTAGGCCCAATGGGCATTCATACTGCCTCCACCACGTCCCGTAGAAGTAGAATGCGAAACGCATCCCGCAATGGAATCGACTAACGTCGTCTTATATCCTTTATTCATATTTTTTAGTTGCAATAGAGTCGCTAGGTATAGATCCTACGGATTTTCTGAGCCTTGGTGGGGCAGTCATTAAAAACAGTCTCTTTTTGTCTACTCTTTAATCAGCTTTAACACTAAATCTGCCCAGATCGAACAATAGTCTCCATATTGCTCCGAACAAGGTGAATTGCTGCTATGCGTATTTGGGGAGAATGGCAGTAAATTCATCAAGCTGTGAAGCCTATGCTATTAAACAGACTTATCTCGGCTGCTGCAAGCGTCTTCTTCAGAGCCTGGATAAAGGCAGAGGAATTGCTAATTCGATGATGATTTCAAGTACAGTAGTTTCATATTGATTTGAAAATAAGATGAAAGAGGCGATGGACAGCGAGAGTCCTTAAGAAAGCAGGGCAAAACCTGGTAAACATCTTCGTATAGAAATAGACGTGACTCATGCGCCTCATTCACTAACATCTATGCTCATCCAAGAGTGATTTATCAGCCTTTCGGCTGTTTCCACAGTCACGGTCAGTCTGGTTTTGCCCTCCTTCATTTCGTCTCTTGCATAGTATACGAAGCGAATACAACTCGCTGTATTCACGGACAAGTACTCTTTCAAGCATTGCTTTTCTTGTTCAGACTCTGAAGGTGGTTGTGCCAAACCGTCAGTCGAATTAGATTCGTATACCAGTATTGGATCCACACCTCGTTGACAGCTTTTCTACTGTTCAACAGTTGCCCGTAAACCTACAAATGAATCTGGAATTATTTGGAAGTATTAAAGTACTGGTACATAGTACCAGTACATCGACACCCACAGGAAGTTATAACTGGAAGCACTGGACGTAGTTTCAAAGAACTAGAAGTTGAATATCTGGCACATCCTTAAACGAGTTGATTCATGTGAACATTTATCCATTTCTCCTCTGTCGACTGGTTTTTCGAGATCATACATTATGCTAGAAGAAATTCTGGTGAAAACTCTACAAACAGAAATGAGCAAGGAAGCGCTCTGCATTTTAAAATCTGCTATGAGCAGGTAGTTTAGCCTGATCATATCATAGGAAACTAACCATAAGAGAAGTCACCAACCTAGCACGGCAAACGAACCTCAATTATCAGTGCAGAAAACACAAAACGATTTGCGAAAAAATTGTCCTTGTATTTAACAAACCATAAGAAATCATAGCCGCGATGACGCCTTGCGAAACCTCATCAAGTGGGTGTTCTTTGGTGACCACCCGGCAGTGGAAGCGTCGTGATAGTCAACAGGGGCGGTCATGGCTGCCTGGGTAGTAAACACCGGCGGTCATGGCTGCCTGCCATGCTGCCATGTTGTGGTGTTTACGGTTGGCGGCGGCGATACGGCGAACGGCTGGGTCTAGTGACAGCTGTCGGCCGAAAGCGACAGAAGTCTCCCGTCAGTGATTCATGCCTCTCTGCTTTATATAATGGGATTGGAAAGCCAATTTCATGAACTCTTTAAACATGTTTTCGAGGTTTGTGTAGAACATTAATGTTCCCCAAATTTAAGCTTTGCCGATTCAGATGCCTGAACGCAATTTTCGACAAATTTTCTCCTACGAATCCAAACTTGTTATCAGTGCAGCTGAAACGACCGCAACTCAACGTTGCACTTGGGGAGGATTTTGCTAAGGAACGCACAATTTGCCACTGGTTCGAAAGGTTTCGATCTGGAGATGAAGCTGACCAAAATGAAGGTCGTGGTAGGCCGCCATCACTCCTCACTCAAAGTCGTGGTGGAGGCGGATCCGCGTCAAACTGTGAGAGAGCTAGCGCAGCGTTTCGGCGTTGACGGCAGCTCTATCGGTCGTCACTTAAATGCGATCGAAAGAAAAAGGAAATCGGATAAATGAATCTCGCACGAACTGACCGCCGGGTAGATGGTGTGGCACCACAACACCTGTGTTTAGTTAAGGCTGCGCAATCTAAGGGAGCCTTTTTGGGCAGGGTCGTGACATGCAACGAAAAATGGATCCTTTGTGACAATCGTCGTCGCTCTGCACAATGGCTGGACAAGATTGAGTCTCAAGGAGGTGCCGAAATCAAGTCTCCATCCAAAGAAGACCATGGTGGACAATGGCTGGTGTAGACCACTGCAAGTTCCTGGAGACTGGAGAGGCTATCACAGCGGAGAAGTACTGTGCCGAGACTGAAGTGATGCACCAGAGGTTGATTGAAAAACAGCCGACATTGGTCAATCGAAGAAGCCCACTCCTACAGCACGTCAACGCGCGTCCGCACGTTTAAAAAATTTTTAGGCTACCGGAATAAATAAATTTGTTTCTTGTTGGCAAAGGTTGGTGACTCTAACCATTATTACTTTGATTGATAAAGTTCATTCTAAGCAGAGTTATGATAATTTGAATATTCGAGTTGCAAATGCTCATTTATTTTTTGACAACCTAATAAATCCAGTAGTCTCCACGCTTAAGTGATCTTGCCTTAACTAGCTGAAACGTTAATAAACAGCCACAGCAAAAGCATGTCATGACAACTTCTGCAGCACGACCTCAGTTCTGAAGACCTGCTGCACTGTTTAACCGAGTCAGCTGCCACCCATGCGGCCCCAGCAAGAATAACACACTGCAGCAGTAGCAGATAATTTATTACTCGCAGTTAACCCCGATCGACATAATCAAGAAAACATGGACAGAATGCATGGCATGGAAGTGAACAGTATTCACTGGTGAATCAGTTGCTCTTCTTCTTCAACTTCTTCGTGACCTTCTTCGACATCGATTTCTCTAGCGCAGCAGCGGCTAGCCATCCGAAGACTGGACAGATCTGGAACGCTATGATGATGAGCGGGAGGACCGAAGACCATATCGTTCTTGTTGAGTTGTTTCTTCGTTTCTTGTTAAAGGCGCAGGGGTACTAAGAGGCGCTTCTGCAAGCGAAGGAAAGCTGCTAACTCACCCAGTAAACCGCGATGAACCATTGCGTGTCGATTCCTTCACAGCCGAACAGCCGCGACGAGGCGACCACCGGATTCAGACCAGGTACGCCGATGAATACTAGCGCTTAAAACATGCCGTTGTCATAACGGTTCATCTCACTCAAAATAGAAGACAGCTGCCGAATTCTTTGCCAAAAATTAGGCCTATCGGAACGAGAAATTATTGCCACAGCATAATAAAAGTATAGTATGTTCTACCGCACATTTCATCGAAACTTAAAAACAAAGTAAAAGGTCATAGAAGCATCAGGAACACATTCTAAAACGGCTAATCGCCCTTTCATGCAGGCGTGCAGTTAGTAGAACTACAAACTTAAGCAGCGTAGTGTGTAGTAACAATAAGAAATTCTGTGGCACTACGCTGCTAAATAGAAAAGGTCGCTTGGTGTTCATATTTGCAAATGTCTTACCGAACGAGAGAAATGCGGCCACTACGAGCGACACAGTGTAGGATTTGCCACGAAGGGGAAGGTTGGGAAGAATCAGACGAAGAAGGAAACATCCCAAGATCTCGAAACAGATCACCAGCGGAAATGCGATCTGAAACTGGCGAGCTTGCTTCTGTTCAACTTCCCTTCCCCATTGTTAGTATTCAACCGTGGCTCTCCTAGAGAACATCGTACGTAACCCCACTCGAAGCAATGTTAGGAGCTACACAGGGGTGCGGATGAATGAAAGTCCGTGGAAGCTAAACTAAACACCTCCGCTAAACAGACGGATTTAAGCTCTGAAGAGTAAGCGCCGCATGAGGCGGTTCGGAGGTCGCCGGGCAATTCGTCCAAACATGCGCCAGCAATTGTATGCAGCTTCGCCCTTTCGCGAGCCCAAGCAGCCCATTCAGTGATCCTCGCTCAAGTATCACAGAGGAAGTGCATCTGACGTGCAGGGCTACTTTGGCGGGACTCTTCGCATTCTCTTCCTCATTGATTGGCTTAATTTCTTGCAGCTCATTCTAGCTGCTGGCACATACCGAGGCCCATCATGGTCGTCCACGCTATTTTTCTGAATGCTCGCGCAATTGAGAGTTTCCAATATACGGAATGCCTTTCGTCGGCTGTCCGTTGATGTTGCTGACATCGCGATTGGTGAGAAGCGTGAAATCGTGTCACAGATCCACAGTACAATACACAGCTGTTTTGTTCATGTTTCTGCATATGCAGAGCCGGTCCCGATTCAGTCTTGTCAAAATCGAGCGCCTTCTACATGTGGGCTACTTAATGTGCAGTGGTATCTTGCACTCTCGCGATACTTCGATGAGCTTCTTCGACGAGCTGTGTGTATGTGATCGTGCTGAATCCTATCCGAAGTCCTGCTTGTTCGCTTGTCTGTCCTTCGTCCAGCATTCTGCTAATTCTATTCAGGATCACTCGGGTGAACAGCTTGTAGACTACAGACGGCAGGCAGATCGGGCGACAGTTGTCAATGTTGTGCACGTCTCCCTTCTTGTACAGCAAGATGGTCCTGCTGGTCTTCCACAGAGATGGAACCTTGCAGTCCGACAGGTAGCGTGTGAAGGCCAGCTCCAGAGTGTTAATGAGTACTTGTCCTCAGATGGCTTTACTTTTCGGTATGCTGCTGTATGAACAGCAGCGGCAACGTGTCAATGAGAGCTGGCGGAAGGTTCATAAGCTGTTCGGGTACTGCTCCGAGCAGCAACCGTAGGACTTCCAAGAACGATTCTTAAATACATAGCGATGCATTTCTTCACCGCCCTTGACCTTTTTGACATCATGCTATGAGGGCGGCAAAAACGAACTTTGTAGTTGATGGCACAGGCAGTGTTAGAGAAGTTCTCCAGATGAGCAGTGGAATAGGAAAGGGAGTGCCACCAAAGAGATCGTGCCAGCCGGAAAGCGCAAAATCCTCCGACTGCTTCGGCGGATAGAAGAGTCAGCAGTCGTCCAATACTGAAAACCCAAAAATTCGCACTCTTAAGGCGCCTGCATCGAGTGTGTGGGAAGGCTGTAGTGAACGCTTACCCAATGATGCCGTAGAAGAACGCCTCGATGGGTGCCAGTGGATTCACGAAGGCGCCGCGGTTCATGAACGATCCGGCAGTCAGCAACGACGCCACCGTGAAGAAGAACGCCATCGGACCGTAGTACTTAACCATCACACCTTAACATTTTCATGTTGCTGAATGACTCCAAGGCTCCAGGAAGGAAGCACTGGGATGACTTCTACTCAGCAGTCCGTTTTCGTGTTTTCCTCGTTCCGCAACCATGCCATTCTTGAGATATCCTGCGCTGCGTGCGAAAGAAAATCCGCAATCAACATGAAATTTAAGCTCGGCAGCTCCTAGACGAATTTTACGATTTGAGACCTGCTCCAGGACAAACTGAGCCTAAGCAAATGAGGTCCGCCCCATTTCCTAATGCGTTTTTAGAAGATTAGGATGGAGCACAAAGGGTACTATTAGGAACGGCTCTTGTTTACAAGAGCTTCTTTTTGCCTGGCTGCTTGCGATGCTTTGAACGATACTGGTACGGCCATCAAGCGAGCACTTCTGCAAATAGCAGAGCGACAAACGGTCTGTGCACAGGCAATTTACTTGGTGATCCCGAAGGCATACTACCCAAGGGGCCTTTAGTTACTGTCCTTGAAGCTACTTTTTACGCACTAGCATACCGTAATTTCAAGAGAAGCATGACGTACTGTTTTCATAGACACAGGTACACATCTGCGCAGTGGCGATCAGCTCGATGGCGAAGACATAAAGTGACGACGACCTGTGCACCGTCTTGTCGAGCACCTGAAAGGACGCGAGAAATACCACTATCGCTCCATCTATTCCTCCACACAGCCAAGCACACTGTGAGCCTGCTTTCGTGTCCACAAAAGAGCAACGGTTCGTGGCGGGTGGGAAAATCTACGCAATTGCCGAGGACCAACAAGCGTTGCACGTTGAACATTTGCCACAAACCTCATAAACATTGCGAGGCTCGTACTGACGCTTCGACAGAACTTGCTCTAAAGTTGCATACCCTTTCTAAACGATTTCCCTGGTTCGAATTATTGCTTCTATATCAATAATAATGTTCTATCCTGTGCGCGGCCATATAGAGCCAACCGTTTTAAAAAGAAAAAGGTTCCGTACAAGGTGACTAGAACTAGAAAAGGAAAAGGAAATCGTTTTTGAGCTCTGACGACCTCGCAGCGATCACCTTGAGGAGGACAAAACATACAATGGTTCTCTGTGTTATTGGGCACCAGGCAAGCGCAGAAATACATTTACGTTGCCTTGCCATTCTCAAGAAGGCAAATTTAGAAGGCCCGTTCAGCTTGGTCAGAACATTTGCTAAATAGCATGGATAGCAATTTTTCGTTTGCGTCAAGACAAGAGTTCGGACAGACAATTTTTACTCAAAACTGCTTTCTATCAGAAGTTTGTGTCACCAGAATTTCAGTAAGAAAATCTAACATCAATGGACAACAACATTACGCACCGTGGTACTCTTCATTCCAATTCTGGTTACGGTAAGGCTTTTCATCCTAGTTTTAATAATATTCTAACATGTTCTATTTTTCTCATCCATAAATCCCTATGAAACCCATTTTTGAAGCAGTGTGGAGCATTAGCCTTTGCCCGCTAACCGCAACCTTCCGATGGTTGACACGTTAAGGTCCGCGAAAGACTGATCCACTGGTTGTTCATCTACTTGCCAGTCCCTCTTCCAGGTTCATTGCCTTCAGGAGACAAAGCCGTATCGTCTACCTATTTAACACCATCAGGCACTCAGTCAAACCCCCAAAAGTGTAGGGCAACTTTTAACAATCGTGCTTCAAATACGAACGCAGACGACTAACGAGCTGATGACAGTTCCTCCCGCATCATCCGATACACGCTTCATTTGCGTGATAAATCTTCGTGATCTTTCCAAAACAAATTATATTTTCAATTGAAGGGGCTAGAAGATAAGTAGTTCAAGACTACTGTGGGCACTTTTCTTAACTGGATCGGTCAGCTATCCGTATGAGTTTAAAAATATCCACAAAGGTAAGAGACCTGTAACAGAAACTAACCTTCCTTGTGATTTCAGCGATGAAAAACACAGTAATGTAGTAAATGACAGCGGAGATAAGTGGGTAGTAGAAAGATATGTCGTCGGAGATCATTTCAAATGGTTCTGAAGGAAAACTTTACGTGAGCAAGTATAGCATATGCGTTGTTTTGCTTGTCTATTACGCAAACAAAAATGAAGGAGAAGTGAGAACAGAAAAAAAAACTTGGCCACTCATTAGAATCGCACTGTCGAGTTTTTAGAAAATCTAATTAAATTCCAATTAGTACTCTACAATAATAAGGAGGGAAAACCAGACTGTGGTGTGGTAAAGAGGAATGAAGGACTGGTGGCAGACAGCGGGTGGCGGTGCAGGGACGGCACCAGGTATGAATGAGCGTCGAAGAGAACCCAATCGATGGAAATGCTCATCGGCCTACTACTACAATTGAATCCGAAAGGAAAATAGTTCACAAATGCAAAGGAAGCGGCACTGCTACACAAATGCCGAAGAAAGCACGACCTTTGCTGAAGCTTTGCGAGGTCTTACGGACGCAAATTCTACCAAGTAACGCTGCATGAGAAATCAGGCACTGCTCAAACGCACCTTCAAACCACAATCAGGAGGACACGATCCCTCTACAAAACCGAGCCTCCCAGACATTCCTTTGGGTGAAAACCATTCCAGGCCACTTCAGCAATTTTCTCAGGCTTCCACTTGCAAACCATGCCGACGTCGGACAGTGTATCAGGAGGGTCATTGCTTCCTCATTTTCCGTCTTTATGATTATGTATAAAATTAACAAAATGTATTGCGCCTTCAGAACAAAATCAAAAAAAATTACAGGGTGCACCAAAATGACGTGGACAAGATTTTTTTGTCATAATTATAAAACAACCAACAATTCGAAAAAACGACGACTAATTCACAACAACACAAACATTAGGGTACACCATCTTGAAGTGGTTTCGGTGTGGCCTCCCTTGGAGCGGATGCAAAGGGCCAAACGTTTCGCGAAGTTTGGGGGCGATGGGTCGCAGGTCATGGCTGGGAACAGATTCTGTTCACAGATGCGAAGCTGTTCACCGTGGAGCAGGCGCACAATCGCCAAAATGATAAGATCTGGTCTACAGAGGCTCCAAGCAGCTCTGCTATCGTCGAACATCGCCAGAACCCACAATCGGCCACGGTTTGGGGCGGAATCATCCCTCTGGCAGGACCCCTCTGGTTTTCGGAGATAAAGGAGTGAAAATCGAAAAAGATGTGCACCAGCGAGACATTCTCGAGTACTTAACTCTTCCTTGGGTCCAGTAGCACTTCGGTGATGCCCATTGGACATTCCAGGATTCTGCACCCGAACATAGGGCGAAGAGTACGCAGCCGTGGCGCTCGGCCAATTTCCCGATTCCATCACGCCTTCGGAATGGCCGCCATATTCTCCAGATTTAAATCCGATAGACTATAGTGTGTAGGCATTTTCAAGACTAGGGTCGGCGACAAGCGCCACCGCAGCCTCCAGTCCCTGAAGGAATCCTAACGCCAGGAGTGGGAACGATTGTTTCCTGATCAACTCTCATCGCCCATCGCCCCCAAACTTCGAGAAACGTTTGGCCCTTTGCATCCGCTCCAAGGGAGGCCACCTCGAAACCACTTCAAGATGGTGTACCTCAATGTTTGCACAGGGTGCGCCAAAATTATGGCGACAACGTTTTCAATTCGCCGAGAGAGAAAATGCGGTACTTTTGAGAAACCAACGATGAGATGTTTACCAGTCTATTGTAAACTATACGCAACATTGAGATTCGAAGCTATCTCCATCGGCGTCGATATAGACTTTGAGACGCTTCGGGAAGGCATCGACGGCGGCACGCAAGTAAGGCGCGTTGAGCTCATCCCACGCCTTTCTTCAAAGGATCCACAGGGCGGTGAGATTTCCCGCAGGCTTTGGCTTCCAGAGCTGGCCAGACCGTGTAATCCATCGGATTCAAATCCGGAGAGTTGGCTGACCACTCATGGAATCTGATGAAATGCGGAAAGTTGCCATTGCACCAGTCTTGCAGCATTCTTGCTCTGTGAGCTGGAACTCCTTCCTGTTTGAAGGTCCAGGAGGGTGCACGTGGGTCTTCTTGTAGGCCTTAAGCCCCAGTTTACGGAAGATTCTTCTCAACGACGTCTCCATGATGTCCATTTTCCCGACAACTGGCGGACCGAGCGGGCCGGCTTCCTGCGAATTCGTTCACGTACCTTCCTAATGTTGTCCGTACTTGTCACAGATACGTGTCTTTCCCGTCCGGATCTATCATCCTCGATTCTCAGGTCTTCTTAGCGTCTGATGGACCTATTCATAATACTTTGATGAACTCCAAGACGGTGGTGAATGTAGCGTGCCGAGAAGCCATGACCGTAAAGCTCAATGATTTAAGAACAATGGCACGAACGTTTCACTATCCTGAAAAACGACTTATTGTTATGCTTGACTGAGGTGAGCATAAACTAATTGACTCAATAAAAACAATAAGAGCACGAAAAAAGGCAGACGCTCCGAATGAAAGGTCAAATTGTTTGCGCATGTGCTGTCGCCATAATTTTGGCGCACCCTGTATTAATCTCAATAGCTTCAAAAAAGTTCTTGACAAACACTTGAAGTGATTCCGTAGTGGTTCCTAAGTTATGTTGCAGCAATGTTCTCTCTTTCTTTTTTCCTTTATTGTGGGCATGTCCTCTTCATTTGTGTTGTTTTACATTCCGTTTTGTTTACTGTTACGTATAGGATCACCGGTACTTCTTGGTTCTTTTCTTACCTCACATGCTCTATGTGCATGTAATAAAGTTAAAATTAAAGGAGTTGGATGTCCTGACCACAGGCTGGACGTGTGAAAGAGCTGGGGCGAGAGCGATGAGTCATGAGGGCTTCTTAAGAGTAGACAGCCAGCTGGGGCTGTGGCGCAGTGGTAGTGCTTTCGATCGTCACGTGTGACGTCGTTTGTTCGGTTCCCGTTGCTGGGGATTTTCTTGCACGTCATGATTTATCTTTGAAATGACGTTTTATTCCAAATTATCAGCCGAATTAGATTAAATAGCCGTGAACACTATCACAGACGTTTGTAAAATGCTTGGAAGCAAAAACTGCTATGGTGACATTGATTACACCTCTTGACGTTTTTTCGGTCCGATGAAAAACGTTATGAAAAGTTGTTATGGCAAATAGCGTGAAGTTCAATATCATCATCATCATCATTTTCAATAGCGTTTGTCCAGCTTGGTGGCGGGGTCCGCTCTTCTGGTGTGGTGACGCAATTCTCCCGATCAAACGCTTGATGGGGATAGACACCAGCTACCTTTAAGAACGTCCTCGGGGCAGTTTTCCAGTGACTTCAAGATTCAGGCCAATCTTACAGACGGTGCCGTCGTCAGCGCAAAGGGCATGGCCGTACCATCGTAGACGGGTTTCGCGCAACTTGTCGGCAATCGGGGCGACACCGAACTTTTGTCGCATGGTGTCATTGCAAACGCGGTCCAATCGCGTTACTCCAGCCGCCCGCCTTAGCATTTTCGTCTCCACTACACTGAGGCGGCTTTCAGTTTCCTTCGTCACGTGCCACACTCAGCACCGTACGTCGCTACTGGGCGAACGACTGCTCTATACACCTTTGACTTGAGGTGCTCAGGTATTGTCTTGTCGCAAAAGAGCCAAGTAAGCGAGCGCCATTTGGACCGGGCTGCACTCGCGCGTGCGTTCACCTCCAACTTTGGGCTGCCATCGGACGTAACTGTTGATCCAAGATACTTGAAAGATGTAACTCGTGAGAGCTCAGTACCACTGACATTAATGGATCCGTGCTCAATCACATCCGTCGTCAAGTATTAGCTAGAGACTGAACAATGGCAAGCGATCACACCACGCCTGTGCCTGTCGCTCGAGTTCGGCTTTCTCCTCACACGCAAGCATGACGTCATCGGCATACAACAGTATCCAAGGAGCTGCTCTTTGGAGATCGCGTGTAATTGCATCCATGACGACCACGAAGAGCAGTGGGGACAGCACAGACCCCTGGTGCATTCCGACAGAGATTGGAAAAACTCCATCGAGGTGCCCTCTGGTGCTCACACTCGGCTTATTGGGCACGAGTAGGGGATGCGCACTCACTCAATAAGCTCTTCAGGGACGACTTGTCGTCGCAATGCGTATCATATAAAGGCCCCCGCACACTTCTGCGGCGTTGCCGCTGCCCTATCCTTAAGCATAGCGGCGAGTGGCACTGCCGCAGAAGTGTGTGGGGGCCTTAACTTCTCGCTCGGTCGAAGGCATTCTCCAGGTCCAGGAAGGCAAAATGCACCGGTTTCTGTTTCTCGCTGATTCGTGGAGTTCAATATGACCCAGAGAAGCAACCTACTGAAGGGCCTACCGAAGATTTACCGTATGGTTTGTGCCCTAAGTTTTCAATCTTTTTGAAATACTCGTGGCTTAGGGCAGGTAACACTGGTGATCACCCAGGCGTGTTTGTCACTCCTGGTGAAAATTTGTTTGATCTTGCTACAAATGTAGAGAGGCTGCATGTATAAGATGTGCAGCGTGCGAGCGAATGTATGCTTCACACATTTTTTGCTTTGTTCCATGAATGCCAAGGTTGTTAGGAGCACCTCCAGTCATTAAATGTAAGATATGAACTGTATTTGTGCTAAATAGTGGATAAAAAAGTCGCCATAGCAGTTTTTTGCATCAAAGCATTTTTACAAACGGGTGCGATAGTTTTTCGGCTATTTAAACAAACACGTGTCATAATTCGGAATAAGAGGTTATTTCAAAGATAAATCTTGATGTACGAAAAAAGCGACACAATAAGGACCGAACCAGCGACGCTACACTGGAGCACTACCCCTGCACCACCGCCCCATCTGGCTGTCCGTTCTTACGGAGCGCCTATGACTCCTCGCTCTCGTGCCAGCTCTTTCGCACGGCCAGCCTTGGTCAGGCCACCCAACTTCGGCGGGTCATAAACTCGCTCAGGAGTTTCGTTGCACAATTTTGACACCCATATTCGTAATCAGCATTTCGAGCTCTTTCTAATGATCTTGGTCTCAAATTTGAAGTTCCATGGGAGTTCGAAACCCTTCCCTGGTCAGTGGAAACCCAGCAAGGCCGTCTTGCCACCGTCACGAAGCTCATTAAAGCATCGCTACAGCACAAGCTGCCGCTGTGCCTTACGTTCATTGATCTGAAGAAGGCATTCGACTCTGTCGAATACTGAAGCCCTGCTCACTCAATGCGTTCCTATTCAGGACATCAGAGTCCTTCGAGATCTGTACAGTCGAGTTACGACCAAGATTTCAGCGTTCTACAACGACGTCGTCATTGACGTGAAGAGAGGGGTTCGGCAAGGTCGGCAAGGGGTACCATGTTCCCGAAGTTCTTTAGCGCTACCCTCAAAAACATCATAAACGACCTCGAATGGGAAGACATGTAAGCGAAGATCGGCGACAACTGCACCATCTTCGCTTCGCTAACGACGTCGTGCTCATCACATCGAGACAATGGAACTGCAACTAATCGGAAAGTGAAAGCCGATTTGGAGGTATGTCGCCCGTTCTGTGGTGCTGAAGTCCAAGGAACCTGCTTCGTAAACACGTTGAGAATTTTCTGCAGAAGCCCTTTTCCCTCAATGGTTCAGAACGGAGCAGAAGCCGCAGGGCACCTCCAAATGCTTCATAGAGGAAACTTGGTGTTGTATATACTTTAAGGGCAAATGTGCTTTGTATGAATTAAGAGGAGGCTCACTGGTCTGATTCTGCAAATTGTTAGTTGTTAACGCACACTCACCGAAGTATAAGGTCATATAGGCACACGTGAGAAGGGTGAACAGCAAAGGAAAATGAAGGGAAATTGAAATTAAGCTAGGTTATACGATTCGAAGTGGCACAACTCAGTGGGATGTACATCTCCCCGATTCGCGCTCAACACGGTAACCACGTCTTCAAGTTTGAGTCCACTGCTAAGGGCTTTTGCTGTCGAGCTCTCTCGCCTCTATCTACATCTACACGATTGGGAAGCAGGTTTGTACGAATTACGAGCAACGCGACCTTAATTAATGTCAAAGGAGCAGTCCTTTCTTGCGGAGAAGCAGAAGCGGCACGTTCACTGGCACTGCCTTAATTTCCCTCGAACTGGCACCTTAACCAGTTTCCAGCGGAGAGAACGTCCTTGCGCAGCTCGAAGCCGGCGCGTCAAAGATGAAAGACATTGCAGACGTTTCACGGTCATAACTGGAAGTCGTGACTATCGCGGTGTTTCCGAGCAACGCTGTTTCCACCGTCATTACGTCAACAAGCCGTGACATCTTCCTAAACTCTCTACTAGACGGAGAAGTTGGCGTGACGGAAAGGTTTTCAGCAAGCGACGAAAGGGATCAGGAGCTCAATGGGTACCTATCGACAAGCCAATGATGTCACAGAACGTTCTGGGAAGGATGCCGATGCTGAACATAGAAGGGAGGGAGGGGTGGAACCTCGCCGCAAAAACCACCCGGCTCTCGGAGAGGTGAAGCAAGGTGAGAAGATTATAAAACTTACAGGAAAGAGCTTTTCAGGTGACCTGAAAGCAGCGCAGGAAGAGCAGCTGCCTTCAGGTCACCTGCGAGGATGCGTGGCGCCCGCAAGAGCCTAGCAAGAATCTGCGTGCTACACAAACCTCGCACTATGTAGTGGCCGCAAGTCTTACAGAGATAGAGAGGAACGAGTAGGCTAACTGAGGAGCTAATTTGAACTCCAGCCGCTCCTGCGTGAGGCACTATTTTTTGACACTCTCCATATAAAACACTAACATAGGCACAGACTGGCTATGAGGGAGACCCTGAAAGTGGGCAGATTACAATCCAAGTTACATGGGGATATATGGACACCTGTTGTTTGTGGATCAAAGACAAGATTTACGGAGATGTACGATTTACCACCGGAAATGCCGCAAATCGTCAACCGGCGTTAAATCGAAACTGCGCACACCCCTGATCCTGACCTCTAAAAGATTTTCTACATTGGAAAATTTTTGAGATCGTTGTTTCAGATGAAACCAACTGTCAAGGAGTTGAGGGGTATTTTTGCTTGAGGTAGCTCCAAATGGAGAGATGGGCAACATAAGGACCGTAGCGAATTTCTTAACTGGCTGAGGGTATTGTGGTTGTTACGTGCAGCCAAACAGTGCCGGTGGTGTGAGGCGTGCCATCGCCTCCCGGAATACAGAAGACGCGGGTTTGAGTCCCGCCTGTCGCAGGGGTTTTGATCGCAACAAAAAATTCTACAACAGCCTATAGCAATACAAATTGTATCTGCATTTAGCACGTTGACGACAAGAGCGATTTTCGCGTGTCTGTCCCGTGGGACAAAGCGCACCACGCGAGTATGAGACGAGATCCTGCGACCAGAGCTTCTTCTAAAGGATACTTTGGGATGATGAACACAATGGTGGTGTCTGTTTGGACGGTTACGGAACCTTATCTCCCAAATTCGGGTTGGTCGTGTCAGACTCACCGTTGTACTGAACTTGGTCTAATGAGTTGCAGAGAAAGGAGGGGAAATTCAGGGGAGAAGAGGAAAAGAGGAAAGCTGCTAAAGCGCTAGAGAAGGTAGATTGTCACAGATGTAGAATCTAATGAAATCCCGAAAAGAAAGCGTGAGATTTGTGACCAGCCTCTCAAATAACATTCCACACGGACTTTGTGCAAAATCGAAGGTTCCGACACGAATACTGCGGTTATCGATTTGGTAGAAAACCGACCGATCAATCGATACAGTGGACATCGGCATCATGTTCACCATTCCAGACTGCCCTTCCAGACAAAATTTGGATGGACCTGATGCCGTCCTTCTCAACTAAGTAGATCGTTGAGCGGCGTCGTCCCACGAGACAGACTGGCTGTCGCGCACCATTGAGCGGCATTGTCGTCAACGTGTTAAAGTGTGCGGTAGACATTAATGAGGTAGAGCCTACTTCACTTCAACGAACATCATGGATCTCCTCAGACGAATCGTGTTGGACTAAGAATGGATTCAACAGCACGGCCGAAATGACGTTCAACGCTTTCCCAATGCACAAGATGTAATGCTGATCCTGTTGTATTACAGAACTGCCGATATTTCAATGTTGAACTTTTCATTGTTTGCTGTGGCTGTAGTGCATAGCGAACTGGTCTTTAAAAGGAACTACTGCGTAACGAGGAACAATGTCCTCATTTTTGATGGAGCGATTATGAGAAAATGTCCCGGTTCGAAGACATATTACAACCGAAGCGAGTACAGGGCAGCGGCACCGCTCGCAAGCTAACAGGTCATTACTCTGTCATCCATGTGCATCTACGCTGTAGGACAATAAGCAGTCAAGGTCAGCATAACCGCAACCATAGGCATCAACATCACGTCCAGAGATCAAGAACTTTCTTGGTTTCTTATCAGGGAAGCAACTCTCACGTAAGATTAGGGAGTAACTCGATGAGAAGTAACGGGCACCGGTTGGTCGCCGGACGAGCATAGATAAGCGACATCAGATACGTGATTCAAGTGGAAAAGGGAGTGAAACAAAGAACATAGAACAGCATAGCTGACTTCGCCAGAACGACTCGTGTTGTATCTCACCCGTACGAAACGAACGGCGTCATAAGACGAATAGAGGCTGTAGAGGTCTGCGGTGCAAGGTGGCACAGGGATACTCTTAAGGTGAACATTCCTACACTTATTCACGGCCTGAGCTGTCGATGTTGAGGCACTACAAATGAAGTTACTGGGATGCTTAAGTGCGGTTAAATCTCCCGCGTCAGTCGGGATTCGAACCCGCGTCATCCGCATCACCTGCTGTTTGAGACCAGTCTGGAGCGAAAGATTTGATCTCAACAGGACTTTCTGGTAGCAGCCCACGACAAACGTTTTGTCTGCTTTGGCAATGATCTTCAAGCATCTCCTTCTGTGGCGAGCCAGTCATCCTTGAACTTGTCTGGCCGAAAAATTCCATCCTACCTGTTCTGTAATTCCTGAATCAAAACAACAGCAAGGAACATAACGAGGTGCCCTATGACGGCTACCGAAAAACGAGAAACCCATCAAGCAGCTGGAACTGCTGCGTTATATGGATCTCGTTAGAAACGAAAGTGTCTGAACATCGATGTAAATCTGACGACAACGTTCAGAATCTGTTCCACTGAGAGGAACCGCAGAAGATTTGTGGGCAGATCACCCTCATGAAAACGCCAACTTCTGCTTACACTGTCTCAATTCTATTATAACGGAGTAACTCTATTAGAAAAGTAGAATAGAAGAAAGAGAAGAAAGAGTAGAATAGAAGTCACCTCTAATACTATAAGAGGTAGTCAAGTCGAGAGGAACCAAATCAGATGTTGCGTAATAACTACTTAGAAAAGGCCAAATAACCACTCGAAACTCTTCAAGTAGGTCAAGAAGCGGGGTTAACACGGGTTCCTCATTTATCGGAAGGAATCAAATTAGCACAGATAATAAGCGGGGTTGGTGATGAAAAAACTCTCCTACTGGGGGTTGACTTTAGAGACACTTCCGCTTAAAAAGCACGATGCGGCGGTGGATGAAAAAAGCCTGGAAACATTTCGTGAAAATGTGTGGTGCTGTAGAGGATTCCTTCAGAGGATGAATTAACAGAAGTACCCCCCCCCCCCCAGTCCATATGCGCAGCTGCTCGTTGCTGAAAAGTTTGGAACTCAGTTCACAAATATATTCGGTTCTTAGCACATTCCTTTGCCATCAGTACAAAGAAATTTCCTCTCTGCAGTAACTCGCAACGGTGCTCTTAAGTACGGCAACTGCTACATAGTACACAGCGTATTTCAGACGGAGACTGATTGTTTGTTTGTTTGTTTGTTGATAAGGATCAACATAGGGCCTACAAGGGGTTTAAGAGCCAATGGGAAAAAACTCATTAAATGTGATGGTAGTGGACAGAGTTGGACATTTAGTCCATAAATGGGTGTTCCCGAACAGGGGTGTGGGTTAAATTTTTTCCGATAAATTTTTAACGACCATTTTTATAACGAAAAATTCTTGCGTTAAAATCGGTAAATTCGGTAACGTCGTTAAATAAAATTTCTCTTAGCTGCAGTCAGTTTGGCTGTATTTCAGTAGGCAAAAAGCCACATCTTTTTCTTTACTGATTTCTGTCGAATCTGTCTACATGGCTTATGATTACGTCTTCATTTTCACAACAATCATCAACAAAGCTGCTAAATGAGAAAAATCGTCAAGATTCCGAAACGAAACAGTAACAGCAAGACCTCTAAAATGAGAAATTTCTGTAGACGATTTAGCTGATGGAAAGTCGTCCAGCTTCTGGGATAATTCAAAGTGCTGTGCACCCATAGTACGGCTCAACATTCTTGAGCGTTTTCATTTGTCCCTGCGAAACTTTTACAAAATTTGCGTTCGTTAAGTAGACTTTTTCAACCCGAGACTCTTCTATACTGTCAATTCAGATGAGGTAGTGACCACACCGAATACAGTTCGTCTTTGGAAGACATTTGCGAAGCCTTAGATCTGCCTCTTCCACGGAATGGCTATTTTTGTTCCAAAAGGTTATGTTCCTAGTGCAGACGACAGCAGAGAATACAATAAACAGCCACACGCCATTCGCTAAATTCTAGTCGAATCGAGTTTCATCCATTGAGTGATTTTGTCTTCGCCATCCAAGTAGCGTAGATTTCAATTGTATTTCCAGGAAACGCATGAGGGACAGGGAGAGGGATAGTTAAAAGTGCATTTCTCGTCTTATTCTAGCAGCAGTCCATCGTGTCTTTATCCTTCACAATTTCTCCATATAGAATTCGCCGGTGTCTGTTCCTCTTCTACTTTTCCGCAATTGACTATTCTGATCTTCTTCCTGAAGAACCTCTCTTGCTATTTAGAGAGCTCCTGCACATTCAGAAGTATACGGCACATTTGCTAGAGGCTCGAGCAAGTTTTGGTTTTTTTTAAATTCTTCGTATTTCTGTGGACTACATTTCAGACGAATGAACGGTATCGCAGTGAGGTTGCAAATTAGACGAAAAACTCACAGACGTGAAGGAAATTTCTTGCTATTTAGACCCTGTCCTGCACCTTCAAAGACATACCTTGTCCGTAAAACTTAAAGAAAAATCTTCATGCATTAGACTGCTTGTAAGGTGCCACTTTTTATGCTACCCTTCCATATAATAACTGACGAAGAGTATTCATCGGCTTCTTCTCTTCTTTATTTACTTTTGATGCTTTCATGGACATATGTTCACCCCAACTTTCCGGAAAACTTGAGGAGAAGAGCGAGGGAGACATTCTCTTCCCTTATTTCCTTTTCGTAGTCATGTTTTCCCACATTATTTCTGTTTCCTAGCGATTTGTTAGCGTCTTATACATATGCCTGTACAACATCACTTACGGCACAAATATCACAAAAAAGCTGTGAAAAGACCGACAATTAGTATGAAGAACTGATCTGCAGCAATCGAACGCGAGAAACGACCTAGGAAACGAATTGATCAAGGTGCAGGAAAATTCAAAAATTCTCGAAACAGGAGGACGATATCGATTGCCTACAGTGATTGAAGTAAGTAGGTTTCCTCGGTATCGCAAAGATACTGCAAAAGCTTATCCAAAAAATTCGTCCCAAATGCATCTACATGAGGAGGAAGCGAAATTTCAAAATCGTGCTAATACAGAATGTCGATAGTGCAATTTAACAGAATATTTTGTCGTTAAATTTCGGTAAAAAGTTTTACGAAAAATGCCGGTAAATCCGGTAAATCGTTAGTCGTTGAACGCACACCACTGTTCCTGAATGTGAGAAATAGGGTTGAGAAACTCTTCGCGATAGACGGCATGCGGAACATTTTACCTGCCATTCAATTCGAGCTCAAGGCAGAGCTGCACCTCAGATTGCTTCACAATGATGGTGGCACGGACAGACAAGACTCGGAGAAAACATGTGCTACACACCAGAGATCAACGTTTATCTATCTGGGACTCGAGAGATGTAGCCGGCCATTGGTAGGAAGAGTGACGCAGAAAAAGAGAGACCACCGCGGTTGAAGTGGGTATCACGAAGCAGTTGCAAAGCTGTTGTAGGCGTGGCTGTAGCATCAACAACCACACCCTGCCTGAAATAACAGCACTTCCGTACTCAGGAGCAGCCCCGTCATTAGACAGCGGTTGGATAGCAACAAGTGAGAGTGATAAGAAGCGCGGAAGCGGATAAGGAAGTGGTTTGCTTGAATGCGGGCTGTAGATAAGGCCACCTTCACTGTACTGCGATCAGAGAAGGCGACGTTACCTTTCGAGCCTTTTGCTTCAGAGTCTCCCGCCCGGTGGGATGCAGTGCAGAAAGCCATCGCTGTCTTCTAAAGAGTCTCGCTGAGCTCACTCCTAGTGATCGACAGCTCAGGAGACGTCCGAACGCCCAGATCCGGCCGACACACGTGTTGCGACGCCGCGAGGGGATCGATAATGGTTGATGGAGGACGGAACGGGCGACGACGACCTGGCCGCAATCCGGCGAAGAACCGCAGTCGCGGCGGATGCCGACGACGGAGACGTCAGAAGGTGGCGCTCTTCACGCTCACAACCAATGCCGAAGGCACGACACCTTGACCGTTTCCGAACGGCAGGAGGAGGGCGCGCAGCCAGGTCGGAGGAGCGCTCAAGGCGTTCACCCGGTTCAGGGTCCAGGGTGCGGGTCCAGCCCAGCCGAGAGGTGCAACTTCGCTCCATGATAAAGACGTTGCCATCCAAAGCGAACCACTAATTTATGACCACACAGCTTTTTGTTTGTGATGTCTGGTGGGCGCGCAGATACTCCATGAACCTGTGGTGGGGTTCAGCTCGCTGGGCCTGGTGATGTACTCCACTTCCTTTCAATATTTATTGAGGCGGGAGATATTAAACATACACCTGAGTCAGAGCTTTGGCTCTGCTGACTATCGTCCGCTACCCTGCTATTTATGCAGAGCGAATGATATGAACGCCAGTATCAATCGCTAGCCTTTCTTTGGCGCTTGGCGAGTGATACTGGAATATGCTTTCTACCTCTATCAACCAAAATATACAACAGAGGTCACGCGGAGCGAGGCACTCCAAGACGGCTTCGTAAGGTGTACTTGAGATCCTGCTCCCTAAAAAAATCCTCTCTTCAAATCATCCAATTCGCGTTTCTCGAGGAAGCCTTGGGGCCGGATTCATCAACCATTAAACCGGCGGGTATACGGGATAGAGATGTTCACGATGAAGCATTCATCTCTAGCCCTTGAACCACGCGTACCCGCGGGTTTAATTCATGATGAATTGAATAAATTGACTAGAGAAGCCGATTTTTCCGATCAACGTCACGAGCACAGTAGAGTCAGCACACAGGCTACATGGCTGGTACAGCTCAATGCCATCTTTAACGTAAACATCGGTGCTGCACCGCCTTGCGAAGCGAGCACTTTGAATGAGTGTTTTTCACTCTGGGAATTATGGAATGCTTTGGTAGAGCCCTAACACTCACATACGCTTCTTCTCTTGACTTTAGTTTTTTTTTCAGATAAGAACGGCTGGTGATCTTCGCTGCGGCACAGACCTTAAATGCTCGTGGTGAGCGTTCTCGAATTTTCCCCTCATGTGCTTTAGAGACGCAGACGGTGGAGGTGCCGGCCGTAGCGCGCATCCGGTTCGAGGCTCTTATGGTTAGTTGGAACTCCGCGCATAGACCAGCCAAGCATTCCATCCCTCTGCGTTGTTGAATTGGTAACAGACTCGTCTGGGAAGGATAAAACACAGACTTCTCCATCGGTTGTCCACCTCAAGCCACTGTACGCCAAATAAGCATTCAGTTTGCCTTTGCCTATACGACGTCCTATAGAAGCTGGGAAGAGGCGAGGCGCATCCCAGACAGGGATCGATTAGCGCCGTGGTTTGTGCTTTATCCAAGCTCCATACTGTGGGACTTACATTTCAGAAATTTTCTAGAATGTTTCGAGGAGTGGTCCTCATTGGCTGACACAGTCGATTAAACTACCAAAATGGCTTAATCATTCGCTTATAACATGCACAGCCTTCTTGAACACTTCGGGCATTTTAACAATTCTTTTCTTCCGTGGTTTGTCATTAGGCAAAAGAACAATCGTAGCTTAGTTGGTTTGAGAACCAAATTCCTCAACAAGCTGTAAGCTAGCCGGAAAGAGCGGTAGTCATACCCCCTCTATTTTGTGGTGAGTCTACAGCTTCCAGCATCAGTCCATCTCTATCGCCGTACTACCATTTCTTCAGGAAAACCAACCCACAAGGCATAAATTTGATGAAATTAAAAATTAAAGGGGTTGAGAAATCAAAGGATTCGTGCGCCCAGTTTCGCGTACCAGTGTAATCGCACTGCATCAGTGAACTGGCAGTGGGCTTATCTTGGATGGTACAACACTGAACTGCAGCTTGGCTGGTTGGCGCAAGTACAGCGAAGTTATATGTAGTATAAGCCAAATACGCATTCACATTTCCTCCAAGATGTTCCTTAGAAGTAGAATGCGTGGCGCATCTAGCAAGAACACTTTATCAAAATGTCCTTATCCCTCACACTTCATCAGAAGGAGGCAATATGAAAAGTTGTGCGTTTTGAAAAACTGCATTAGCGCTGAATAAATCGCGGCCAGAATCGCTGTTCCATGGTAGCCACAACTCAGAGTTCAATTCAGCGAAGTTGCAAGCGCTTCTTTTTCTTGCATAGGACCCTCCTTTCATAAGAGGAGCTTCGCAAAAGACAGAACCTTCCTAGGATTTATTTATTTATCGTACGTGGAAAACCACGCAGATATGTAACAAATCAGATACGGGTAACAAGCGGCGTGTAAAGCAACAATGAACAGAACAATTTGAAGATATAAAAAACAACAACTAAGAAGCGTCTTGGAGATAGCTGCCAGCGAGCTTTTTGTGCTGCCTCAAGGAGCTAGGTAGAATGCTTTTCTTTGAGAGCTTCAAAAACTCAGCTCCTGCTCGATTAGTAAAGAAACCTAATCTTACCCTACATTTTGCCCTTGGGGTTGTGATCTTCCACCGGCCACCTCTCGTCTTAGAACAAGAAACGGAATAGAATTCCTGGACTGAAATGCCTCACATACCAGTCACCATCTTATAAATCATGACAGAATCACACTTCCTCCTACGGTACGCAAGTGTAGGTAGGTTGTAGACTTTATTTCTTGTAGTAGCCAAAGGAATCCTGCTGTAATCGTATCCGTGCACCCTTGTCCACAATTTTCTTGTGAAGCTGCTTTGAACGGCTTCTAGCCTAGCAATCTCTCTTTTACGCGTAGGGCAAAATACAGTGGTGCCGTATTCTAGTATGGGTCTCACATAGGGCTTGAAAGCGAGAATCAAATGTTTCGAAGAGTTCGTTCGCACAGATCTGAAAAGGCTGTGCACAATGCGATCAGCCTTTTCTGCTACTGTTGCACAGTGGTTCTTGAAAGTAAAATTTGTGTCTAAAATGAACCCTAGATCACGCAATGTAGTCGTGCTGCCAAGCTCTAATTGATCAAGAAAATAAGCCTTTCTATTACTCTGCTGTTCTAGGTAGGAGCACATTCGACTTTTGCACTGACAAAGGGAGATTCCATCCTGCTGAGCAATTATGAAGCTTTTAAAAGATTTCCGATACGAAAACGAATTATTTTTATACGAAAAAATCTCATATAAAAAATCTTATACAGATTGCTCACGATTGTACTTGTACTCGTGTAAATAAATAAACAAAAAAATTCGTCAATAATCTCGCTACTCAGGACATATAAGGTATATATGTGTTTCGTATGCTGAATAAACCCAGTCTCGCTTATGTTATTAAATGAAATCCTTCTTTGATCTTTACACAATTATTTTTGTACTGTCGTAACTGAATCTTATTTTATTTAGTAATTGTTTTAAATACCAATGATATTAATGCTACAGTTCAATTCCGGGGCTTCACTGACGGAACTTTAGCACCGGAGGTACCTACCTTCTACCTTAACAACCAACGTCGCAGACTTCTCGCAGAAAAACGTGTAGGAACAGTTTAATGATAGGGGTAGAGCTAATGTGCAGCTGAGAAGTTGTGAGCACGTCGTCCTAATGACTCGACGCTACACTTACAACGCTGAAATTTTCACGGGAGAGTTGTCGTGGGCGGGGCGATGGACTTGGGGCGCGGAACTCACAGTGGAGCGCGCTCTAACGGATGCGACGTGTAGGGAATCGGCAACTAGCCGGAACTGGAGGGAACTGGATGGCTTATTTCATCTTACACCCCCCCCCCCCCATCGTCTTCTATGATACGCATGACGCAAGATTCATCCACTGCAGTGGGCGAGAACTTCTTGCGGTGCCGAAATTTCACCTATTCGCTTTTTAAAGCAGTAAAGTAGGTTTGGAAACGAGGTAAACATCGGCTTTCATCCCAACATCACGTATATATATTTTTTTATATTTGTCCTCGTGTGTCTAATTCGCAGGAAAATGTTGTTTTGTACATTACCAGCCATAATAAAATTCCACTGGGCTGAATTTATTGTTAGACCTGGATACAGTAGCCATGGCGAGCGTACTAACCATAAGTTACCAGCCAACACATTGTGTTTAATATTTATTCATCATAAACATTTAAGGTGTAAATGCCTTTTTTGCAACCTCTGCATAATAGTTCTACAACGACTTGTCCACACAGCGCATGGACACAAGCTTTACAGTTTGTACAACGCATCCATGCTGTCTCTTTTGCAATTAGGTCTTCAGGATCTGTGTCAGGTGGAGGTCTGGGGTGTTCCTCGAAACACAACGAGCAGAACAAGATGTTTTCTTTGTCCACTGTGAGATGTTCAACTGATTGTGACCTTTCGTCCGACCGTGTTACGTCACATCGAACTCCAGAGATGCTTATAGTTATCCAACTACACAAGGCGTATTATATGCAGGAAATACGTTATAAAAGTTAGAAATGTCTGTAAGGAGACATATGTTATGTTTCATCGTCGTAGCAGTCTGTGACAATCTACCCAAGCAAAAAAATGACAGAAAAGAGAATGGATGAAAGAGAGAAAACTTTTGCATCTTTCTGGAAGGTACTATCAAAATGGCATTCCGTTGTATCATCAGTAGATAATATGGCGCAAATCGGGTCGGGGGGGGGGGGGGTCAACATGGCCTGCCGCGGTGAGTAGCTACATACAGCGAATGTAAATGCAGTCCTATATCCTTGTTTCGATTACATATCCGTGTCTTATATGCTTGGGCAGGGGAGGGAACTCCAGGATGTAGGCAATCTTAACACGGGCGCGTCACTCGAGCCACACCCTGGAGTCCCTTCCCCTGCCCAAATCTGTGCTGTCCTCCGCGAGGAGAGCACAGAGCAGAGCTATAGCATTGTTTGCACCTATTCTTTACTATCAGTATGTTTTGTCGCTTTGTTTTTGTGTTGGTGACACTTTTTAGGAGGTGACCCCTCCGACCCGATTTGCGCCGATAATATTTCTTTGAGAGAAACGAGTAATTGGTGAGAAAGCAAGCGATCAGTTTCTCCTTCGAAGCAACTCATTGTTGTGCAACAGCAGAGAACCGAGGTGAATGTGACAAATATTAACGAAAACAGATCAAAATCCCTTCCCGCGCCTATGTACAGGAAAACGGGATGAAAAAGTAACAATCAGCAAGGAAATTAGTCAAAATGGCACCCCACTTGCATTTCTCATCAACACGATCGCACTTCGTTATGGATCTCCAAGTTGTTCACTTAAAAAATTGTCGAGACGTCATGTTCCATGCATGTCGCATCATTAAGAGCGCGCTCCACGGTGTATTCCGCGCCCCGAGCCCATCGCCCCGCCCCCAACATCTCGTCCGTGAAAATTTCAGCGTTGTAAGTGTAGCGTCGAGTGTCCTAATGTACCTTAAGAATTCCTAAGCGAATCGTCCCGTAGAGGTCGTCTGAGGTCGGAAAAAAGAATTCCGTCACCCAAACCTCACTTGCGCTTCTTTCGGATCGCTATAAATTCCCCCTTCACAAGCTACACTGTTGTGCTCTAGCGTATTACTAGAACCTCTTACTCCCTATAAAACCCATAAGCAGCAGCTGGAACGATTCGAGCTTGACACAGTTATTGCGCTCCGAACATGCCTGCGCGTCCGTTTTAGCACTACTCGTGGAACATCCAGTATAGTCGGTCGAATTGGACAACTCAATGTATGCTAGACGCATGGAAGCTAATTGGCTTATTAAGGGCTCCGCACACTCCTGCGGCGTTGCCGCAGCCGGCAGCCGGCAAAAGTGGGGCGGAACCTTCAAGTTGCGGCGCTCCTCCCCACTGCGACGGCACCGTTCTCCGGCGTTGCCGCAGCACGGCGCCGTCGCAGCGAACTCCAGTCGGGACCTACTCGCATAGAAGGAAAGCGCGCTCCGATGAGAGACGCGCGCCCGAATGAAGAACTCAGCTGAGAATCTCCATCGTCATCAGCTGTCCGGCAACGTCAGCTCTCCCCAAGGAAACTAAACTTAGAAAAAGGAAACTAAACAAGCGAAGCAGCTAAATCCAACACAAGAACGAAAGAAATCAACCCAGACGTCGCCCGGATCCTCGAGAAATAATCAGCTGATAGCCATAATCGATCTCCTAATTTAAAGGACGCATGTGTTTCCACTTCCTGTTCCCCGTCGCGATCGGCTAGAGCGCAGAGTCTCTGCCTGCGGCATTGCCGCACCGACGGCAACAATGATCGTCGATGCGGCAATGCTGGAAAGGTGTGCTGGTGCGGGACGGTGCCGGCTGCCGTTGCCGGCGGCCTCTGCGTCCTTGCCCCATGTTGAAGGATAGGGCTGCGGCAACGCCGCAGAAGTGTGCGGAGCCCTTTACACTTTTCATGCCTTTAGATAAGCTGCTTTCCTTATGGTAAGCTCACTCTACTAGTTGTCGCGTCCACTCTATCGACTCGGCAGGTCCTATATGCATTGCTCAACCCTAGCGTTGCACTACAGCCGGCAACGAAACCACACTGATTATTGGAAAGCTGGACGACATTGACGACGACGATGTCAGGAAATAGAACTCGAGCACCGGTGCTCAAATATGAGTTTCTTTTCGCAACTATTTGGTTTTCAAAAAGGTTATATAAAAGGCCCTTTGGCGCGCCCAAAAGCGGCGGATTGAGAGTTTTTTTTTACCATGGCCCAAAAGACACGCACGGTACTATAGTGCTGAGCAAGAGACAAAAGAAGTTCATTAATACATCCTCATGAAATGAATGCGCTTCGCAACCAACTTCTGCGACTGCGCGCTTCAAAGGCACAAGTTTAGCAAAAATGCTACAATCAGGAATCAGCCAAGTGATCAAGGGCATCGAAATAACTTCCGCACTCAGAAATTTTTGAGCCACGGTGTGGCATCGAATCGCCTAACGGTAAGACACAAGGACATTCCCTCGTAATAGGACAGTCCTGTGCCTATTAAACCGAGCGTTTCGGAACTCACAGCAATGCTTAGAGACAGATGTTGGGGCATATACTGGCGCCACCCACGTCAGGCAGCACGCCGCTCCGTGCGCCGTTCGTTGCCGAAATGACTCGCCTGTGAATTGGCGTAGCAGCTACCCGGGAAAACGTGTGTCTCGACACCTGTCTGCGGCCTAAGTGGCCTAGAGCTGAGTACGTAGTCACCAAGCATTCTCTCTTGGCAGTACTAGAGAGCGCGCCACAGGTGGCTGCGGTTGCTCGTCAATGATGTTTGTGACAACGCCGTGCCACGAGGTTGATAAGTGCACCATTTCTACCGCACAGTACGCCTCATTCACCAGTGGGCTTGCTAACGTCGACTGGTAGACCAGTCGCTATGCCCCGATCGCGAAGCATCATGTGAAATCGTCTGCACCAGTTGTGATTTTTGGATTGTGACTCGCATTTAGGTTGGGAACGATGGCGTGTATGAGGCATCTGATCGGTCCGGCTGGAGGGATGGCGCCTCGGATCGTTTTTAAGCCTCTGAAAACGACGAGACGGTCGTGACGTCAGCACAATAAAAGCTCCGCTCAACAACCTCGTTACACAGAACAGGGGTGCAAAAGTTCTGGGCATTAAATTTTTAACGTTTTTTTAACGAAAAATTTTCGTGAAATTTCCGGTATTGAAAAGTACAATTAACTGCGCACTATTATTTCACATGAAAAAAATCAGGAAAAGCGTTTCATATCTCAACTCCAGGAGGTCAACAACTAAAGTTCAACATAACTTACCACAGCGCAACATAAACAACTCACTTCCAACAAAGAATGGACAGCAAAATATGCCAGGTTTTGGCAACAAATTTTCTTCAAACTGTAGGAGTTACGGAATTATCATTCAAGAGAACGGTACTTCGTAGGCTGGCGTCGGCATCGTACATACCGCCAAGACAACTCAATATGTTAGTTAGATCAGGCTGGTCTGAAGTTCTCTTCCTTTTCTAGTTCTGTGAGAAACCACTTTGTGTAAGCGCTGTGTGTAAGTGTTCAGCGAGCATAGTTTGAATGGCTTGTTACACTGGTACGTTTTATGTTTCAATGGTTCTGCATTATGTTAACACACGGTGGCAACACTCGTGTTGAAATAAAGTACATATAATCTTCAGCTGCGAGTATCGGTCTGCTACGTTCCAAAATAGCTAATAAAAATACAATTAAAAGCTTATCAATGGAATGTTTACAAGATTTTTGTTATTAGCGCTTTCTTTTCATTCAAAATACGCCCAGCGTCAGAAAATGTTCTCTCCGTCTCGACTGTTCCAGAGAGCCAGCAAAAATATTTTGGAGCAAGCAGTGTCAAATTGGGATAGGCATAGAGGGCAGACCCGTACCTTACAAGGACGTCAGTGAATTACCGAACGATTCTCAGCAAGGCCTATGTGGTCTTCTAGGGCATCCTACTAGGAGCACAGTGTTGAAGTTCGTTTTTGTTGCGGGTGAATGGGGATGCCAAAAATTGGAAAAATTTGGCGCCTCGCAACTCATGAACGGGAGCTGGGGGTACGTATCCCCTCCCATGCAACGAGTGCTGTCCTTGTCGCTCTCTTTAAACCGAATTCGTATAAACTCTTCAATTTTAACCCAAATGTGGTCAGAATTTCTTTGGCACAGAAGCTACCTCTGTGGTCACCATTCTTCTCGAGAGCGCAGCAACTCTAAACGGGTTTACAAAGGTTGTTCGGAAAGTTTGTTTTGAGTGTATCACTTCCACTTCGAACTAATATAACTTTATCAAATCTTTTCGGATTTAGCCTAATTAAGTACTGTTCGAATCACGACACTTTGGCCAACGGGCCTCCTGTTGACAGATTCCATCAGCGAAAAAAATTAGGTGGGTGGTCGAGATTCGACAAAATCCACGAAAGCTGCTTTGGCTTGGTTCTGAGTGGTGAAGGCTTTACCAGCGAGAATTCTGAAAGTGTTTGAAAAGGGAGCAGTCGGTTGGTGAGAGGTCTGGAGGATATGGCGGGTGTGGCATAATTTCAACCCTTAATTCGTTCAATTTTCGAATAATGATTTGTGAAACATGTGGGCGGGTGTTATCGTGCAAAAGAATCGGGCCTCTTCTGCTGATCAATGCTGGCTGAAGTTGACGCAATTTTCGGTGCATTCCGTCGGTTTTCTTAAGGTAGGACTCTGCTCGCTTGGCCTGGTGCCAAAAAGTTGTAATGGATCACACAAGCCGCCGACCGTTACACTTCTTTGGTGGGGGTTCGCCTTTGGAAAATACATAGAGGGTTCGTCGGCGTCCAAACATAGTCCGGAAGTTTCCTGTTGTCACACAGAAATCACTTTTCATCACAAGTGATGACTCGATCCAAAAACGGGTCAGTTTTGAAAGTAGAGATGAACAAATCTAGAAACGTGACAATTTTTTCTGCTCACTCAACTCGTGCGGCACCCACTTTTCGAGATTTTTCACCTTCCCAAGGCGTTTCGTAGCATATGCAACAGCAGTTCTACGGACGTCTAGCTCTTCCACAATCCCGCGAACCGTTTGGGATGGTTCGACCTCCACCAATTCTTTCAACTGGACGTCCAGGATCGCTATAGGTCGACAGCCATGGGGATCACCTTCGAGACTAAAATCTCCGGTCTGAAATTTGTTGAACAACTGGAGCACAGTGCTTTTTTCAACAGGCCCCCACACTTGATTGATCTGTCTAGCTGCCTTGGCCGCGGATTCTCCCAACTTGAAGTTAAAATAACATATCGTTCGGAACTGCTCCTTCAACGTCAGCCATTCAAGAACAGAAACATGAAACACCGTTGAAACATAAATTACTTAATCAGATAGAGCGGAAATTTCTGTACAGAAAGTAACATTAATGCGCTATGCAAGTTGAATTTTTACTTAATAGTAGACGAATGAAAAATAACACAAACGCTGAGAACTTTCCGGACAATCTAATAGACCACCCGGTGATAAGCAGCCAAAAGGAACTTCACGTCTGTGCTCCTTATTATTATAGATGCCTTTCAAATCAAATGCAAATCAGCCCTCACTTCTGGCTGTGATGAGCGCTAGTATCGGGCGTTTCCACTCAACGCTTATCGAAACTAATTTTAAGACTTCTTCCTCAAACACTCAACAAGCGTAACCCGTGGAGGTACATATGTATAAATGAGGCCGAAACACTCTAAACTAAATGACTTTTAACATTGCTTTCAACAGCTCTGCAGTCGGAGCTATGTTCATACAAGATACAAACGGGTCAGCCGCATGGAAGCTTTTGTCTTCATCTTGTAAGACCTTCTTGATGGCAAGTCCAAGGTAACGTGCGTACACTGCATCGAGAAGAGTCCAAGCCAATCTTGAGTAGGTCGCGCAAGATGGGATGACGAATTCGACAGAAATTAGATGGACCCCTTTCAGTGAGTGGTGTGGAGCATTTGCAAACTTCTATTCTAGAAGCCGCCGGTACTAGGTGGACACCGTGGTCGGGGGACACTAAGGCATCAGTGAAAGACGCACCCTCACCATCACCATCCACTAGTTGATCCGTGCTCGGCTCCATCAACTTTTCCAGAACAGTGCTGCCACCGATGTCTACGACGCAAAGTCCCGTCAAGTTTCCTCCTGCTAGTGCTTAACAGCACTGGTTTCAAAGTGGAATGCGAACTAGCGACGGGAGGAGCCCTGCAACGGTTGCCAAACGGCGCTGCACGCGGATCGTCAAAAGCACAGTATTTTGCAGCGCCATTTACTTTTCTTCCTTATTATTTTCACTACAACTGTTTCAGCGACATTTTATTCGTAGCCCACACTGTGGCCCATAAATATTGTAACAAAAACTTAGTTGTATAAAAATTGTTGGGGTGGCACCATTCACTTATACCTTATAGATCACTATGGAGTAGTATTGTCCGTTAAAGCTCACTTCTGGTCTAGAGCATCCAGGCTGCATGGTATCTGCATACTCGTCATCTGCGGGGACGGTCAGGAGTACACCCGCCCTTGCTGGGGGCGTGCGATCTTCCTTTCATCCCCTTGCTCACCCACCCCAAACCACTAGGCTTCACCGAGAGTCTAACGGCTGCCTTACAAAACCTTTGACACGCAAAACAAACGTTTCGGCTCCGCAGAACAGCGGTGTACATAGCTCTTGACGCCACGCCAGCAGAAAGCGGGGGTACCTCCTGTCGCGCTGCCGTCTTCTGCAGTGGTCGCCTGCTACCTGTTTATAAAAACAGCATCCAGAGACGCCTTTGAATGCAAAGACTTGGGGGGGGGGAGGGAAGGGCGAAAGCATTTGAAGATTTCAGCTCAAAGCGCAAACACATCTACCACTCTTGACTCTGGTTTCGAATTCCGCTGATAATTAAAGAAACAAGCAAGTGGACCAATCGTCTGATTTCTTTGGGCCGTGTGATTTCTGAATTCTACTATTCTGTTGTTCTTATGAGAACGATTGATTTGCAGTGAACCATGCATATCTCCATCCTTGCCAATTGGCTTTATCGAACATCTATATTGTTCCTCCAATAGGAAACAGCGACTATGCTGCAATATGTTTCAAATTAGATGCTGTCACACAACAAAGTGTGAAGCGGCGGAAACTCGATTTTAGTCGTGCAAATTACAACGCAATTGAAGCACAGTTAGCAAGCAGCGACTGGATAGGCAGTTTCGACGCGGTTGACACTGTAAATAAGACGTGCGAGGTCTCTCTGGCCTGTTCAATTGAAAAATTTTCCCGAGACGTAGGGTAGATCTAGGACAAATTAATTTATTTTCGTATTTAATCAGAATGATGAGACAACGATCAAACGTATGGCATGGAGCGGTACCGAACAACCTTGTCAAGGACTGACAGACCTATAGAGCAATAAATCACAGAATGGAACAAGCTTTAGAAAGGTAATTGATTTTTGTAGAAAAGAAAATCACTGAATCCGGTGATTTGGCAAGGATCTGCAGATACGTCAACTCGAGGAAAGAGTTACGCTCGATACCCTGCTAGTATCGGATGATGCGCCTCCGGTAGTTTGGGAAGAGTTGAAAGCAGGTCTCTTGACTAGGATCTTCCATGACTCTTTCCATAAACCGGGCAGCGGCATTGCGCTTTTTTTATTCCGAGATCGCGAAGTTTCCATCTTACAGTTGTGGCCGTAGCCTTTTCAAGAATGCCGAAAAAGTCGCATTTTCCCGGCTTTTTCGGCCTTTCGAAATAACTTCCTTCAAAGTTAACCAATTGCGAAAGCAAGCACATTTTTGTGTTCAGCAGTTCAAGCTCTATCAGATAACGTTCAAAAATTGCCAAAGATTTCAATATTCAACCGAATTTTTTTTCAAATGTTAGTTTTTCGTTCAAAATTGTGCTCCATTGCGAAGGGCGGCTGCGGACGAGTTGTCGGTAGCAAGTCGTCGAAAACTTTTGCATGCTCATAACTCCTTCTGTTTTAGGTTTTATGGGAAGCGGTGGGTACCGTTCTATTCGTCTCTTCGAGATCTACACATCAATGTATACAACTTATCGGAACACCGCATTTTCGCAGTGAGTGGGAGAAATGACTTTAACGGGCTTTTTCCGATTGGAGAAGCTTATTTTTCAGGACTTGCATGTTCTCGGAGTATCTCAAGCATGGCGTGAAGTGCTCTGACATGCCAGGAAACCGTCGAGAGTGCGCCGTGCACAATGCATACAGGGTCGGACCTATCGGTGGAGTGGGTGCGACAGCTTGTAGAGTGCGCGTTTAGGGTGTTTTATCAGAAATTCCTAGCCGCTCTACTCAGGAATTGCTCTCAGACTGTCCAGCTAGCCTTTGTAGTGCGCCGCGAACAATGTATATAGGATCAAACCTATCAATCGAGGGGAGGGGACAGCTTGTAGAGTGAGCGTTTGGGGAGTTTAATCACGAATTTGCAGCCAGCCTACTCGGGAATTGCTGTACTCTGTTCCGGCGAGACCCAGGATTGCGCCGTGAACAATGTATATAGGATCGGACCTATTAATCGAGTAGACGCAACAGGGTGTAGAGTGGGCGATTGGGGAGTTTATGAAAAATTCTCAGCCGCCCTAGTTAGGAATTGATCTAACACAGACCAGCTAGCCTTTGGAGTGCATATAGAATCGAACCTATCAATCGAGTGGGCGCAACAGCTCGCAAATTGCACGCGCGGCATGTTCAGAACGCAATAACTCTGTCGAGATCGAATCGTTCCGGCTGCGACTCGTGGGTTTCGTAGGCAGCAGAGAGGTTTAGTAGTATGCAGAAGTACAGCGTTGTAGCTTCTGAAAAGGCGAAATTATAGCGGTGTGAAAATGCAGATGAGGCTTGTGTGGCCTAATTTTTCCCGATTTCAGTCGATCACTGCGGGAAGTCGCGATGAGCCATTTGTATTTTGGAATGGAACCCATGCTGTGGTTCCAGAGAGATGAAACCCTTAATTTGTTTGAGAGCTGACCTTCATCGTCGTCTACGACCCTGCTGGACATGGTGCCACTATGTTTTATTAAAAGGCTTCTACCTTACACTGCCTCCCACTAGAACACATTTTTAATTAGAGTTATATGCGATCAGTAGCACCTCAACGCTGGGAGCATGCTCTTATTACACCTATAGCTAAGAAAGCGCCCCTTAATGACCCTAGAAGTTAACGACCCATCGCATTACCTCGACTTTTTGCTAGATCATTTGAAAAAATGATGAAGAAGCATATGGTAGCCTACTTAAGCAGGCACAACGTTGTTTCGAGCGTCCAATTTGGATTTATGGAGGGTAGGTTAGTGAAATTCGCAGTTCTTGCAGCGATGAACGGCTCAATCAGAGCAAGGGGAGACAAGAAAAGGGTGGATGTTGTATTCTTTCCCGGAAAGCATTCGACAAAGTTTTCCACTCCAAATTAAAGCATAAAATGTCAGCTTGAAATTCATCGTGGGATTATATCGTGCATACGTGATCTTCTCGATAATAGTAGGTAAAGTGTTCTCGCCCGCGTATGAAGCATGCAGCGGTGTCCCTCAAGGTGGGATTCTTTCACCCATTCTATTTCTGATTTACAGTCTCGAAATTCACAATATTGTTGAAAACCTTGAAGTCACATGTAAAATGTACGTCCACGACATGGAAATTTATAAGGTCATAGGGTCGCCAATGGACACGGATTACATGCAAACTGCTATAAATGTTATTAAGAAGTGGTCCGAACATTGGGAACTATACCTTGACATGGAGGACGGTGCGATCTTCCTCTCATCCCCCTTGTCCGCCCACTCCAACCCCCTAGGCTTCACCAAGAGTCTAACAGCTGCCTTACGAAACCTTTGACACGCAGAACAAAAGCGGTGTACCTCCTGACGCTGCAGGGGGAGGGTGTACCTCCTGTCGCGCTGCCCTTGATATGGAAAGCTCAGGTTTTGTCATTGGGATAAAACCGCTACTACAGCGTATTCTGTCGGATCCAACCCGTTGAGAAGGGTAGACGAAGTTAGAGATCTCAGTTATCTCATGAACAGCAACCTGGACTTCGGTCCACATTACAATATGCTCGTAAACAAAGGTATGGTTCCTATCTACAGCTATTTTTTAGATGTATAGAACGCAAAATCTCAAAGTTCTATCAAGGGCTAATAAAATGTGCATCAGGCCAATCGTTGAAAGTGGGACTACCGTTTTTAATCCTTACAAACGCAAGACATACGTCTGCTGGAAAGAGTCCAAGATAACTTGACCCGCAAACTGATGCTGAAGTGGTTTGCGATGGACTATGCCTCCATTCCCGATGATGAAATCCAAGCCACTCAATTGGTTTTTCGTTCCTAAGAAGTAGGAGATTAAAATTATGTAAAATCTTGGGATGATGTTCAAAATACTGACGGGCAGGGTACAAATATGTAGAAGCCTCAGCCTTTATTTTGGTGTCACCTGAAGCAAGAAGAAGGTATTGTATAGATTCTCCACTTATATGTGGATTTCCCTGATCCAGTCGAAAGAAGAAAGATGTTTGGGTAGTTTGGCTTGGGTTTGGGCAGGGTTCATCTACTACGTGTCTTCAGTTTTGTTGTAATAATCCTCTCTTCACCAAAAATGTGCCCATTTGCTCAAAAAAAAGCATGCCAGGTGTAGAGAAAATGGTTTCAATTGTTGCGCACTTCCGAACGACTTTTATTGACTGACTCTCACTGTTCTAACATGGAAACTTGGGGTTTTGAGGAGAGATGAAAATCATGAAAGATGGATATTTAATATGTACATAAAGTCAATCTTTCTATACCGACGAGCCTCACAGAAGAAGTCCTATATGCTCTTATTTTAATATTAGGGTGACCAGGTACAAGAAATTCTCCATCAAATGAAACAATGGCTGGAGACTTGGCTCTTGCGAAGCGCTTGGGTAGGCTAGTACATATTCCATCCTGCCTTCTTCATCCCATAGCTGAGTGCTCGCCTCTCTTGACGCGATGTAGAGATGTTCTTAAATTATAGAAATTCTAAAAATTACGCACTGCTTAATTGTGCTTCTTATGAGGCTGAATGTAGAATCCGTTCTAGCTCGATGCTGCGCTGCCAAACAAACCCCCTTCTTGAGTTGTTGCGCAGCTGCACTAATCGACTTTCACTACGTACAGGGCCTTGAAGAGCCTTTCACGGTAAGCTCCTGATAATAATATTAATTCTTTGTCGGCAAGGGGAATTAGAACAACCATGGAGAAGAAGCCAAAACTGGACAGAAATCAAAACCGACATAAGAAGAGGCATATACAGTACCGCGCATGTCTTTTGGTCAATTCCCGAAAAAGCCGCTTTGGAGCGTTCCAAAGCGGCTTTTTTGAATAACTTTCTTCAAAATCAAGCACTTGTGAAAAGAAACATGTATTTGAGCTCAGCAGACCGAGCTCTATCTTTTGACGTATAAATCAGTGGAGTTGAACAAGGCATAAAGGCCGGACATAATCAATCGAATGGGCGCGAGAGCCTGTAGAGTGACAGTTTGAGGAATTTCATTGAAATTCCCAGCCGCCCTACTCAGAAATTGCCTTAGGACTGTCCAGTTTGCCTTTGGAGTGCGCCGTAAACAATGCATACAGAATCGAACCTATCAATCGAGTGGGCGCGACCACTCGCAGAGTGAGGACGAGTGGGCGCAAGAGCCTGTAGAGTGACCGCTTCGGGAGTTTTATCGAAATTCCCTGTCGTTCTACTTAGGAAATGCTCCTAGCCTGTCCAGCTTGCCTTTGGAGTGCGTCGTGAACAATGCATATAGAACCGAACCTATCAATCGAGTAGGCGCGACCACACGCAAATTGCACGCGCGAGTGTGTTCGGAGCGCAATAACTCTATAGAGATCGAATCGTTCCAGCTGCGGCTCGTGGATTTTGTAGGCAGTAGCAAGCTTTAGTAGTCCGCGAAAGTGCAGCGTTATAGCTTCTAAACAAGCGAAATTATAGCGGCGCGAAAATGCAGGTTTGCCGTGTGTGACACGATTTTTTCCGATTTCAGTCGACACCTACGGGCAGACGCGGAGAGATGCCGACCTACAAATGCATGGGCGAGCAGAACGCTTAAGTTACTTTACGGTGACATGCTCACAACTCCTCAGCTGCCTAAACCGCTTTAGCCCCAGCTGCCATTTTAGGGTGGTGGACTTAGCGTTGAAGTTTCCTACGCCCTTACTCGCTCACATTTGAGTTTTCGACACTCGCAATAACACCGTTAGCTTCAGCACGAAAAGCTCTATCGAACGGTGTCACCCACGACCAATTCTGGAAAAAGCGATTTTTTGACAATTTCCCATCGAGGACGTGGGCCGAGCCTGCGCGGATGATGACGTCATAGAAACCGATATTTTCGAAATTGGCGAAATTTTCTCGACCAAAATCATCTGGGGTTATGTTGTGCGCTGATTACGAATCCGACGTTCGTTTTTGAAAATTTCGCCGATTTTGGTAAGTTACCTGCCGTTTGACGGTGGTCGGGTCAGGATACCGATCACCCTCAGTCATCAGTATGGGTGTCTTCTCCCATAATCAGCCAAATGGACTTCTTCATCGTGTTAGACACCCCGAATAACTCTTGCCCTTAGATGAAGTTTGAGCAAAATCGGTGACCCTGACACGACCACCCTCAGTTATCCAGAAGAAAATCCAAAACTTACCGAAATTGGCCAAATTTTCAAAAACCAACGTCGGATTCGTAATCAGCGCTCCAAATAACCCCCAGATGATTTTGGTCGAGAAAATTTCGCCAATTTCGAAAATATCGGTTTTTATGACGTCATCATCCGCGCAGGCTCGGCCCACGTCCTCGACGGGAAATTGTCAAAAAATCGCTTTCTCCAGAATTGGTCGAGAGTGACACCATTCGATAGAGCTTTTCGTGCTGAAGTTAACGGTGTTATTGCAAGTGTCGAGAACTCGAATATGGGCGAGTAAGAGCGTAGGAAACTTCAACGCTAAGTCAACCGCCCTAAAATGGCAGCTGGGGCTAAAGCGGTTTAGGCAGCTGAGGAGTTGTGAGCATGTCGTCGTAAAGTACCTTAAGTGTTCTGCTCGCCCATGCATTTGTAGGTCGGTTTCCCCCCTCGTCTGCCCGCAGGGTTCGACTGCAATCGGAAAAATCGTGTCACACACGGCAAACCTGCATTTTCGCAGCGCCGTAACTTAGCCCAATCATAAGCTACATGGCTCTGTTTCGGCGCACTATTAGAATATTTTACTGCGTACAAAACCTACAAGCTGCAACCGGTAAGGTTTACACATAGCAGAGTTATCGCGCTCAAAACACGGCCGCGCGTGCAATGCAATACAACAACGGTCCATGTTCTCCTCGCTCTTACTCGCCCAGATTACAGTTTTCCCTACTCCCAATAACACCATTTAATTCAGCATGAAAAGCTGGCCCGAATGGTATCTAGCATTGCCCAATTGTATGACATCGATTTTCTATGACGTCATCGTCAGCGCAGGCTCGGCCTGGATGCCCCTTTTGTCGATGGGAAATCGTCGAAAAACCCATTTTTCTGGAATTGGTCGAGAGTGCCACCGTTCGATAGAGCTCTTCGAGCTGAAGATAGCGGTACTATTGTGAGATTCGAAAGCTCAAATCTGGGTGAGTAAGAGCGCAAGAAACTCTAACTGCTATCTTACACCGCTCTAAACTGGCAGATGAGGCCAAGGCAGTTCAAGCAGCTGAGGAGTTGTGAGCATACCATCGTAAAGTGCCTCCAGTGTTCTGCAAGCAAACGCGTTTGCATGCCGTTCGCACGCCGCGTCTTCCTGCAGGTGTCGACTGAATTCGTTAAAAATCGTGTCACACACGGCTAACCTGCATTTTCGCCCCGCTATAATTTCGCTTGTTTAAAAGCTATAAAGCTGCACGTTCGCGGACTACTAAAGCTTTCTACTAACTACAAAATCCACAAGCCGCAGCCGGAACGATTCGATCCCGACAGAATTATTGCGCTCCGAACACACTCGCGCGTGCAATTTGCGGGTGGTCGCGCCCACTCGATTGATAGGTTCGATTCTATATGCATTGTTTACGGCGCACTATAAAGGTAAGCTGGACAGTCTTAAGGCAATTTCTGAGTAGGGCGACTAGGAATTTCAATAAAGTTCCCCAAACTGTCACTCTACAGGCTCTCGCGCCCACTCGATTGATTATGTCCGGCCTATATGCCTTGTTCAACTCCACTGATTTATACGTCAAAAGATAGAGCTCGATCTGCTGAGCTCAAATATATGTTTCTTTTCACAAGCGCTTGATTTTGAAGAAAGTTAATCAAAAAGCCGCTTTGGAACGCTCCAAAGCGGCTTTTTCGGGAATTGACCAAAAGACATGCGCAGTACTGTATTACACAACAAGACGGCGCTAAGACTAAAAGAAAACACGAAACACAGCCAAAATACAAATGCCAACATCAGGCCAGGTCAACGACACATTAGAGGGAGCAACTAGCAACACTTAAACGGTACTGCAAGTGAGCGCTTACATTTAATTTGCGACTTTAGCAGAACAAGAAGCGCACGTGCAACCGCATGCAACCGCTACACAGCCAAAACAGCTAGAGCAAGCCAATGACATGACCGAGGCAGGAGAGGGAATGTGTAAAAGACCGAGGCAGAAAAAAACAGGAGAAAAACCACTTAGCTAGAAGGGCAGTGCCCCCATCCCCTAACACTGCGAGTTTCGCTGCTAGAACCTCGGATCAAACAGAGATCCACCTACATCACCAAGGTGTCCAGCTGTTCCTCTGATACATGCAGAGCAAGGCAACGAAAATGTATAGCAATTTGCTATAAGAAAATATTATAGAACTAGGGAAAGGGTGGGATGCCAAGGCACCGGAAAGTGTGAAAAGGGGCAAGACATTCAACTCAAAACTCGGAATTAACTTTATAATTTAAGAAATACGTTCAGCCATCAGTAGACGGAGCAGCCAAGGACACTAGAAAGCGAAGCAGTCACGAGGGACCGAACTTAGACAGAGCGCTATTGTGCACCTGCAAGGAAAGAGAAATCGACGATGAAAAAACAGGTAGAAGAAGGAATAATAAACATTACCTGCTGAGAACGAGGGAATCCAATAGTAGGGAAAAACAGACTGACAACTTCAAATCGAAATTTGAAGTAAACGAAGCAGAAACAAACCATTCTCAGTCTGCCAATGATTTCCTCAGTGTATAAAGAGATAGAGCAGACTAGAAACCTGAAGCCTTTTTTTTATAAACAAAAAGTGACGGGCCACGGTGTTTCCAACGAGGTAGAACTCGGTTAAGGAAGGACACATGCAGCGCTTGGCTACCACTGCTAGGGGAACAGAGCCTAAACGGCTGACCCCTCACCACGCTGCCACGCGGAGTGACCCGGAGAAGATACAGAGTTTAATATCAATTTAACCGGTAGTCATTTCATAGATAAGAGTAAGATCAGAAACAACCCTATGTCATACGATCGGTACGATACGGTCTGGTCGCATGATACGTTTGACCAGCAGTGATTAAACATGAGCCAGAAGAATACAGTCAATTATTTCAGGTGAGACCCTACTACTCCTCCATAAGAGAATAAGGATAAGGATAAAAGGTGTTACTCAATCCGTTTCGGGAAGCGCCACGCATTCTACTTCCACGGATGTCGTGGAGGCGATTTGAATGTGTATGTACAATGACCAGCGGTGTCCAGCCAATAAACAAGTCAGCGCTTCATCCTTCCGAGACAAGTCCAGCACGAACTCACCGACTCAAGAGGGTTGGAAGACTTGGTTGGCCTAGGCGGGAAACCCGAACCAGGGACCGCGATAGCCGGCACCTCCTCTGACTGCGCCACATCCCAAATGGGATCGGATAACGTCGTCCTCCATACTTCTTAGAATAATTATGGTCCTTCCTGAATAATACTCATCCCTGCTGAGCTATGTAATTCTTCGGAGGAACCAAGCTCTATGGCAGCTCGAAGAATGGGATAAAGTTGTGGCTAACGGATCAAAATGCTCACCACATCCAAAGCAACTGTCGACCATACATATATCTTTATTCGGACATTTCCTAATTAGTAAACATGAAATGCACTCCTCTCAACACGTATTTGACGAGTGCACTAACCTGTGATGAGGCCGGTACAAGGATCTAGACAGGAAGATACACATCAAAAGCATCGCGGCAACTCCTAGCCAACGGGAAACAATTGAAGCTCGTGAAAGAACCGGTATCTCGATGAATGCACATGCAAAACAACTACTGTACATTGCAGACCGGCTGCTCACCACGGCAGAAGCCGAGGATTGCGGAGCCAATCAAACTAGGACGATACATACAAACACGACTAGATTATTGGCTGGAATGACTAGAGCAAGAACCCAGATGGAATTGCAGGTATACATACGCAGGTAGAACCACCGTCGGTTGAAAAATAGTACCCTGATTGAATCGTAAGGGAATGCAAAACAGAACAACAAATACGCCTGCTCGTGGGCCGCTCACAAAAGTGTTGATCGAAGTGGTTTCTGGCCCGCCTGCACCGGGAGGACCTAACCGTTTTGACAGGCTGTTTAGCGCAACCGTAGTCACCATCTCAGCTCTTGTTCCCCCCCCCCCCAGTTGTTCAACTGAACGTTCCAGCTTCCTAAAGCAAAGGCGCCGAGGTCAATCAGGTAAGCTCGTATTTGTCGCGTCTAAGAATTTGCTTTTTCTACCCCCTTAGCAGCGTAAGGAAGCAGTGCTTCTATTGTTTGGAGAAACTTCCCATTTTGGGAATATCTTCAAATTCCGATATGATGAATCATCGGAGTGTATTGTATACGACAGATAACACTCTTCAAGTTTGCCAGTTTTGCGTTGTTGTCAATGTATTCGGTCGTTGCATACGAAACGGCCGATTTCGCTACATCAATTTCTGGTCGATTTTTCGTGGCTTCGAATGTTCCCGTTTCAGGCACTGTGTATAGTTTCTGAAAGCAAGCAGAATTGCTTTCAAGCAAAGTTATGATCTGTCAAGGTTTTCAAACTTCTTCTTCTTAACGACATAATACTTCCCAAACCGCACAGTCCCAACCCTAAGCATCCTCAGTGGACGTCTTGCCAGCATATCTTCATACCACTGCACCTCGAACATCGATCTTCTTTCATATTCAGCGGGTGCAGGTCGCGACCAGGAAACCCACTAGTTCTGTCTTCTCGAGTGTGATTTCGAGGAGACGTCCAACCGAAAAATTGTGTCAGCGCGATCTATTCCTGAAAATGAAGGGCCTTCTTTTTAGGTGCCCTTCATCCCTTCTTCTTATTTCTCAACCTCTTTGGTCAACATCGCTGTGAGCGCTCCATTACCAAGCTCTCCCTGGGGGAACAGTCGAGGTTAAGTAGTAACTCTGCTACGACTAAGATCACAGACATTCGGGGACGGTGAGATTGTTGCCGAATTTCTGTTGTTCAGCTTTCACCACAAGGCCGTTCATCGACGAGTTGCTCACGGAGCCGCTCTGAAACAGGTCAAAATGTCAGTCGCACACAGTCAGTTCCTATGTTACACGAGAAGCAGCAGAATCCAAGCAAACAAAAACCAATCAAACGGAAATCGCGACGTCCTGGACGGGAGCATAGCATTATCTTATT